>CM032390.1:16315470-16712451 GCA_019049475.1 Eueides isabella | reverse complement strand
TACCAAAGGGGTGATTTGTTGTATATACAGAGTAGTTTTAAAAGAAATGTGAGTTTTTATTGTAAATTTTGTTTCGCAAATTAAAGCAATATCAATATAATGTTTTGAGAAAGGTAAAACCTTTCTCAAAAACAGAGCAAATTTAATCGTGTTATTTAGATCTCAATTATTTCCTGTCAAATTTCTTGTTGTTTGAGTCTTTTTAGTTTCGGCATAGCTTCTATTAGTATGGGTTTGTCTTTGTATAGATGTCAGTAATATTTTTTCAGCTTGGATGGGGGTGCTGACTGGTAGGCTTGGTTTCTGTTTTTTTTTTTTTCTGGCTTATTGGTGATTTTAAGAATTCGTTCTCTGTATTTTTTATAGAATTTACATCCTTTATAGCTAGCTGGATGCTTTCCTTCACAATTAGCACAAATAGCGTCAATATCGGGTCTCTTACAGCAAGCTGTAGTGGGTTGCAGTTGGGTGATCACCACCACATACAACACACGGAAAAGGTCTGTTACATTGATTTATAGTGTGACAAAATCTTTGACACATTAAGCATTGGATGATTTCCTTTTTTTGTAAGCCGCTTCAAAGGAGATCTTTATTTAATAGAGATATCTGAGATTAAAAATATTTTTGTTGTTTTACTGTCGTTCGAGATCTATGTACATAAAAATTCAGCAGAGGTTATTTTGTGCCACAAACAGTTATTATAAAACACAGAGCTATTGTGTTTTATATTAACTATTTGTGGCACTTTATGCCCGACGTCTTCTTCTACTTTTTTGATTAGTACTATATTTTAAGAAGCATGAGGTCCCCGTAGTACTACTCTGAATGCTATGTGTGAAATGTTATTTGCGATGAAGTTTTCTGTTATAACTTTGTATGTCTTTTGGCATAATTTAGATTACATGTGCAGTCAAAGTATATCAGTCAGTCTCTTCGAATGAATTATTTAGCCTCTTTTTTAAAGCAGTAATGTCAAGACTCCTGTGACAAAGACAGGCTCCATTTTCAGTACATATTATTTAATTTTTGCACTCGATTTCATTAGAGTCATTGTTCAAAAAGTTGAATCTGCTTTGTATAGGTATTTGAAATAAAAATATGTTTTTGAGCTTTGTATATGGGGTTATTTTTTCATGTGAGGCTGGCTTCTTTTCGTTTCTTTTCGTTTTTTTCTTCTTGTAGTAGTTTTGTCGTTTTGCTGTAACCGTCTGTATCTGTGCTTACTTCTTCACTCACTTTTCTGCTTTTCTGAAAGATTTTGTATTTCCTTAGATGTTGCCCCAAGCGAATTGTGCCTTGGTCTTTCAAACATACTAGAATGTAGGATTTGTTGAATCATGTTGTTCGGAGTCATAGATATTTTTTTTATTGAGCATACTTTTAAATTATCCATAGAATTCCCGCAAGTATGGGTCGAAAAAATCGATCACAAGAAGGGTGACGGCTGTCCCCTCTTGAAGGCGTATTCACACGACGTTTGCCAGGTTCGTTGCGGTCGGCGCTGAAGACTAGTTCCCTACTAGCCACAGATCCTCTTAGCACGTTTCCCACCGTAGGATTTGGGTAATTTTGTTTAAAGATTTTTAATAAAGATTTTGTTTCTCGCGGACCAGGCAGTCAAGCCGAGACCCCCTACTAGCCTCGAATCGGACTTGTTAAGTCTTCGGTGCTTCGGGCTTCGGTGTTATTTACCGCCGCCCGAGATTCGTTGTACTGTCCTATAGCACCACCCGGGAGACACTAGTGAGGTAGTGAATAGGTATTTTCCACGAACGCGAACTACATAGTAGCCCGAAAGAATAAATATATAAAGGGCGAAACACATTTAAAAAAATATTATGTATTTAAGCCCTTTTCTACAATTATATTTAGGTTGGTATATTATTTGTGTTCTCTGTTTAAGTAACATATAATAGAAAGCCTATAAATTTCCTCGACAAATTATGTACCCAATTCAAAAAAATCGTTTAGAGGTATAATATTAGCCTGATATTATGAGGTATATATTTATTTTGTGTGTATGATAGGGTCACGTTGTCAGCAATAACAACACGCATGGGCAGACTCGACCAATTTATTACCACCCCCGGCATTTAAAACTGGCGTAAAGTAGTGGCTTCGGCCACTGTGTTTCGCATTAGGTAATGCCGGGTCCCGGTGCCCATCTACCTTATCCATCTTACCATCAGGTGACCCGTACGTTCGTTTGACGTGTCTTTCCATAAAAAAAATGAGGTCTATCGTGGCGCAGTTTTAGATTCTATCCCCACTTGAGGAAATGAAATATATAATAATTACAAATTAAATATTTAATTTTTATTACTCAATGCATTCAATTCCGTGGAAAGTGGGGTAAGGAACGGAGTGCCCGTACATTAGATGTCCTAGTTCCTTCTGCCTACCCTGCTGTATGTGGGATACGTGAGCGTGAAGTTAAAAAACATTTTAGTAAAGATTAGGCATAACGAGATGGTAATGTACGGAATCTTTAATTTGCGAATCATATACCACTTGTCCGATTTTTTTTATAATGTTTTAAATAAAACCTGTTTATTACAATATAGTATTGTATAAACTTAACGATATATTAACGTAAAAAAACTACTGGGTCTATGAAGGCCACAGTACACTGTACAATATGTTTATTAAGTGTATACTAACACTAGCGACCCGCCTGCGGCTTCGTCCGCATTGAAACTGTGATTTTTTATTACAAACATTGATATTCGCGCTTAAATTATTATGTATTTGCAGCGCAGTAATCAAATATATATGAATTGTTTTTGATAATAAATATACAACTTATTTTGAAATATTACAATACAAAAAAAAACATTGCTGTGTGATCCCGGCTTAGAATAGGATCACCCTGGTACTGATGGTGTCGTAAGAGGCGACTAAAGTGCGTGTGGTAGACTCACGTTGCCAGCAATGGCAACACGCATGGGCAGACTCGACCGAATTATTACCACCCTCGGCATTTAAGACCGGCGTTAAGTAGTGGCTTTAGCCACTGCGTTTCGCATTAGGTAATGCCGGGCCCCGGTGCCTTTCCACCTTAAACGACGGCAACGCTCCTGTAGCTCCTCTGGAGTTACACGGGGCCGTGGGCGACGGTGATCACTTACCATCAGGTGACCCGTACGCTCGTTTGCCGTCCCTTCCATAAAAAAAAAAAAAACAAAACGCGTTTTTTTTATGTTTGATTCTCTATTTATAGACAATCACCGGATTACGTCAGGTACTTAAATTTTTATTCGACACACCGACGCCGCAGTTAAGTATCTTAATAATATTTTGAAATTAAAATAACGCCAAGGTTATTATTGTAAGTGCAAAAGGTAATAGGTATTTTTATTTTTAAAATGATGTATGTCGATGGATGATTTATTATATATATATATATATATATATATATATATATATATATATATATATATATATATATATATATATATATATATATATATATATATATATATATATATATATATATATATATATATATATATATATATATATATATATATATATATATATATATATATATATATATATATATATATAATATATATATATATATATATATATATATATATATTATATATATATATATATATATATATATATATATATATATATATATATATATATATATATATATATAAGCAGTACTTAAGCACCTAGCGCTAGGTCACACCGTATATAATTTATTATAAACAATTACTATAATGTTTGTGCTACACATGTTTTCAACGTGATAACCACTGGCAACGCAAAGGGCATGATATGATGCATCGAACGGCACATTCTGCCCGATCAATGGATATCTAGGCAAGTGCAGTAAGTAATAATAGGTAACTGTAAATATATTTGAAATTAAAATCAAAATCAATAATATATATCTTTGATATCAAAATCAATAAATATTTATTTAATTTAAGTAAAAAAAAGAACTATGAATTACCGAGACCAAATGATAATTCAATTTTGTTTATTATGTTATCATATAACAAATGAAGACAATGTCTGTTAAGTGGCGGAGCTCAGTGCTGTGGATTGTCTTATTACCAGACCGAACAGAATAAAATAAGAAATTTTCTATTGAGAATAGAACACACTGCCGTATCATTTAAGATATACAGTACTGTGGTAAATATAAACTCGTATCTGAGTTAATATGTCAAATTCAGGTTTCAATGAAGTTGATAAATGAGGGTATTCCGGTAATCGAGGGTAATTTTTCACCTTCCCCACGCGTTAAATCGCTAATGTAGACACCCCGTCTGAGGTTACCGTCTTATATAACCTATGTTTAAACAAAATGTATGCATTAACCTGCTAAGAAGATATTTTTATATAATGAAGAACATTATTATATTGGTTTTTTACTATTTTAAAAAAGTTCTACATTTTAAACAATGTTTTTTTGTTTGTCGGCCAATTTTATCCGCTTTTTTGGACTGATTTATGCATGAGAGAGAATGCATAGTGTTCTAGTTGCTCTACTAATATACAATGCTGTGCAAAACGTGTGTCACTATTTAAATTTTCAAAAAAATCGTCATAAATGTTTATACCATAATTACAGCGTAGTTTAATCAGTTGTTTGGTTAAAGTAAGCCATTCGTTCAGGTGAACGAATGGCTTAGTTGATCAGAGCGCTGGAACGGTTTTCCGGAGGAGCGGGTTCAAATCCAGCTTCGTTCAAAATTTTTATACCCTTTTTAAATTTAAGTTTAGTATTTTCTGTCCTAAGTGTGGAATAACACTTTAAAACATAGTAAATATAATGAAAGATCTTATCATTAGATTCCGCTGAGCAGCAATTCCCGCTGAAGTACCATGCCATATACAGAATGCAACATGAAAAAAATAAACATAAAGGAATCAAAAGATGAGAGAGTCATATTGCAACAAGGCTATGCGAACGATCCTATACTCGTATGTTAATATAAATTCCATACGAATAACATCGTCTCAAGATATTACAAATATCTTAAATTTATCAGATCATCATATTTTAATATATATTCAAGTGTCTCTTTCTGGTTTCAGTGATGTGCTTTTAACTTTTAAATAACTTTTTTTAACAGTTTCATTTTGAGTAATCAGAGCGCACCTGGGAACTTAGTATTGAGATAACCAAATCGTTAAGGCAACTTCGTTTCTTCTTCTGTCTGATGGAGTTGCGGAATAGCATGTTGAGTGGCGCAATACCATGTTGAACGGTTTTTCGTTTTTGTTACCAAAGCGAAGAATTAAAAGAATTAAATACTTCATATCCTACAAATCATCTCCGCTGTTTTGCTGTGAAGAATCTTTCTAAGTAGTGATGAATCACTTCACTTACCTAATTATACACAAATGAGGTCCTGAGCTGGTGGCACAAAGCTTTGACTGTAGACGTAACGTGCGCGACGCCCATGGTTGTTGTTTTGACTCCTACTCGGGGGAATAAAATATTTAATATTTTATTTTCTCGCTTTGGTAGAAGAGTAGCAATGCAAAGTTATTAAGTTAGTTGTGATTTCACCTCAGGTTCCACCGTATTTTCTCAAAAATTGAAAAGTGTCCTAATTTGAAAGTACTACAATATTAGATTTCCTCTCCTTAGCTTAGAAAAAAATATATAAATACAGTAACAAACACACAGTGAGGCCTGTCGTGGCGCAGCGGCACAAGAGTGTGACTGTAACCGACAGGTTCTGGGTTCGATCCCCAGTCGAGGAAATGAAATATTTAATATTTTCAATTTAAATATTTAATGTTTCATTTCTCCGCTCTGGTAATAAGGCAAAGCGCGGCGTTGAGTTCCGCCACTCAACACGCAATGCCTCAAATTCGGCGGAAAGTGGGGAACGGAAGTGGAACGGAGTGTCATAACACTAGGTTTCACTTCTGTTCCCTCTGCCTACCCTGCCTAGTGCGGGATACAGCGTGAAGCTGAAAAAAAAAATAAAACAAACACACACACACACACACACACACACACACACACACACATATAGACAAGGAAACAAATAAACAAAATTATATACAAATGATATAAATTGTTATAATAAAGAGTCGTCTCATAATAAATTATAGAAACAAGTTAAGTTAATACCCAGTTGACAAAAAAGTCAGACTTCGTCTTAAGAAGGCAGTCAGTTTTAATATCTGCAATACAAACCACTGGGCTAAGTAAATGAGCTTTTGGCGAGTCTCCAGCTTGAAAACGGTTTATTTAATTCATAGCTTTTGTGACATTTTTATATACAAGTATTGTGTACTTGTATCTAGAATGTATATATTTATCTTTTTTTTTATGTTTTTGAGACCTATCTTGGCGCAGAGGCACAATCGTGCGACTGTAGACGAGAGGTTAAAGGAAATCCACTCAAGGAAATGAAATATTTAATAATTTTAATTTAGATATTTAATATTTTCATTTCCTCGCTCTGGTAATAAGGTTTAAAAGAAAAGAGCAGCTTTGATTTCCGCCACTCAACAAGTACCATTTAATAATTTCAATTTTAATATTTAATAATTTCATTTCTTCGCTCTGGTATTAAGGGCATGCGCGGCGTTGATTTCCACCACTCGGCAATCAAAATTTAATAATTTCAATTTTGATATTTAATATATTAATTTCTTCGCTCTGGTATCAAGACCAAGGGCGGCGTTGAGTGCCACCACTCAATACGCAATGCTTCAAATAAAGCAGTAAGTGGGGAACGGTACAGAGTATCTTAATACTAGATACTGTGGTTCCATCTATCCGCCGAGTGAGGGATACAGAGTAAAGCTATAAAAATATATATTTTTATAGCGTCTTACTATTTTCTGAGTATGGCAGGCTAGGCTTACCTAATGCTAAGGTACCTACCTCAGTTCTCTACATATCTACCTTAACGCAGCCGTTTGTCTCGTTTTTGTAGAGCGAGAAAATGAAAATAATTCGTTTTCTCGTATAAAAATCAACCCCACGACCGTCCAGGATATATAAATAAGTTTGTCACAAGTTTTGCCACTGAACCGCTACGAGTTTACGATTGATAAGTTATATTAATATTTTTGTAGTAAGTGTATATGTTATTTTGTAGTTTAGATATTTAAATATTAAATGCAATACCACAGAAATGACGGCGTGGCATTATAATTAGTACATATAAAAAAATTAGTACATATAAAAAATTAAATCAGTCATTTATAA
Source organism: Eueides isabella (assembly GCA_019049475.1). Lineage (NCBI taxonomy): Eukaryota > Metazoa > Arthropoda > Insecta > Lepidoptera > Nymphalidae > Eueides > Eueides isabella. The sequence continues at coordinate 16,705,250 of CM032390.1, read as the reverse complement.
AAATATATACAATCAGTGGAATACACATTATATACATTATTTGCCCTTTATGTGAAATAACAATGATCAGCGTTAAATTATTATTCATATAAAATATGTAAATATCTTAAGATGTTTGTCTGTAAGTTCGGTTTATTGACGATAATTTTTATTGTGATTACGTCATTTTTATGAACATTGATATACATTTAAGTTTTTAATTAAGTTTATTTGGAACTATAGACCCACTCGTGGTTTCTCTCAATAACTTTCGTGTTCTAATAATACTATCACTTTTAAGACAAAGCGCAAGCGAAGTTATTAGACTGTAATGGAACGTAACCATTTTAATTGATGTTATCTCATAGAGGGCACTGCCTCTCTCTATTCATATTTTATCTGTTCCTTTTTAATATTAATGTCTTTGCCATCTAAGAAACTATATGTAAGTATTTGTCGGCGATACGCCGGTATTTTGAAGTGGAGAATCCATTTGTATAATGAAAACGCACAGTAACATTATTTAGTTTATTCTCGTACGATAGCTTACAAGCTATCGTACGAGAATAAACGAATTAATGTTATGTTACGTTTCTGTACAGAATTCTACCGTTTTACAAAAATCGGAGCTTTTTATATTACGAAACACAATGAATTTTAGAACTGTAAAAATTTAAATTATACAGTAACAAATAGTTCAATATTCTTAATTAATTACGTATAGAATTTTACATTACTTTAAATAATTTATTTTACACAAATTACGATAATTTTAATAAATAATCTTCATGTTTTACCATATTGGCTTAAAGATCGCGACGGCGCCACTAACAGGATACACATTGAAGCAACGTTTATTTATTGTTTATAATAATTAAATTAAATTAAGACTCTGAATTATTATATTAATTTCAATTCGTCTTATTTTCAATAATTTAATATTAAAAATTAAGCAATTATTTAATATTATGAAACTTAGAAACTTAAATAATCATTACAGTATTTATTATAAATTAAAACATTTCAAAATATAATTTATTATTACAAAAGATTATTTATAATATCAATCTTAAAAGTATAAAATGTTTTTAAAAGCAATAACAACATTACATATAATTATTTGCGCCCGTATATTCTATAGTTACTGTTTTTCATGAGTAATAATAGTTATATCATCAAAATTTCTTTTTATACCAGAAGTGATTAAACTTTCGTGTTTTTTTATGGATAAGACGCAGGGCAAACAAGCGTACGGGTCACCTGATGGTAAGTGATCACCGTCGCCCACGGCCCCGTGTAGCACCAGAGGAGCTACAGGAGCGTTGCCCGTCTTTAAGGTGGATGGGCGCCGGGGCCCGGCACTACCCAATGCGAAATAAAACATTTAAAATTGACATAAGTTTTTTTTTTATTTTCATAAGTTTTTTTATTTTCATTCATCAGAAATAAGGTAAATGCTTAACATTTAGGTATTTTTTATTAATTTGAAAGGTTGTTTAAATATTATAGTGAAAACTGCATTTAAATCTGGCTGGCTGTTTCAGAGATTAGTACATACAAAAGCAGAAACAAATAAATAACCAGAAAAACAGATAAATGGACAAAAAAGTTAAAATCATAATTTTTAGGCCCTATTACATGATTAAACGACTTTTGGTTTGGTATGGAATCGTTCTTTGATTATGGCGGTCCGAGCGTGCCAGTTGAACATAACACTTTGCCAATGCTTCGTTATATGAAGGAAACACGAAGGAGGTTGTATGGTAAGAGATAATATTACACAATATGAGAATATATGTTAAAAAAAAGATGAAAATAGAAGTGCTAGTCTACAATTTTATATTGGTAAATATTTACATAAAATTTTTCATACAGGACTAAACACAAACATTAACAAACATTGAACTTAAAAAGGGACAGGGAACTTTACGTAACAGAAAAGTGATTTACATTGTCACACTGGATGGCTAATTTTGCAAAAGAGAGACATTCAATCCCACTAATTCCAGAATGCCCTGAACTCCATGCCAAAGTAACAACCAAATCCTTTAAATAACATGAGTACAGTTCTTCACGAAACTTTAAAATAATTGAAGACCTTAATTTACTATGAAAAAGTTTTTTTTCTTTTCAGCTGGTATGCAGCTTAATGGTTTAGTACAAATATTGGTATGCTTAAAGTCATGGATTGGTACTCAAACACACAACAGCAAAAATTATTTGTGGGCAGCAACAGCTTTATGAAGAGGTCTAGAAAAAATAATTTAGTCTGGAGCTTGGTGTCACTATGAAAGAGCCTTTATCTGAATCAAGATAAGATTTTGGACTTTCAGATAGGAAAGAGTGAATCAAATCGATCAGGAGGAAGCTCCGTATTAATATTGAAACAAACTAACCAAAGATCTTAACAATATTTATCTCCTTTTTAAAAAACCACACTTTCCACTTAAAAAAGATATGTGAATAAATAGCACTAAAATAATAAAACTTCACAACAAATGTGTTAACCAAAACAAACGTAAGCAAAATCATAAACGTCTTTTAATATATTTATCTGTACGTTGACAGGCAGTGATTAATAGTTAGAAATGTATTATAAGTATATATGCAGATAATGTAAGAGTTCATTGAAATTTACATTTTTTTTCGATAAATTAAGAACTAATTTTGAACCGAATACACACACCCATACACACACACACCCACACACACACCCACACACACACACACACACACACATGTACACACACGCATGTACACACACACATACACATACACACCCACACATACACACACACGATAATTATGGTAACATACTACATATAACTTAGTTAGATATCTTTCTTTTTCGGCTTGAACGCTCGGCGGAACGTGACATTGAGAACGTGACGCTCATTGTTGTGCGTGCACCATCATAAATGTGTTTATTTGGCTGTCAAAATTCATAAAATTATGAAGAATATCAAAATTCAGCAAAATCCATGCTGCTTTAATATATAAAGCATTATCCAAAATGCAAATGTAAGCTGTGCAACCCGTGATTAATATTCACCCGCATCCGTTACATCGGTACAAAGCGGTTTCTCACGTAATACTGAATAGTAAATACCTATTCTTGTTACTTGATATATCTATACGTATATCAAGTAACAAGGTATGTAGGTGAAGGAGATTAGGTGTAAGGCATAAGATTTGAAATTTGAGGCCTATCGTGGCACTGCGGCATAAGCGTGTGACAGTAACCGATATGTTTAGGTTTGATTCCCACTATAGGAAATGTAATATTCAATATTTTTATGTTCAATATTTAATATTATCATTTCTTCGCTGCGATAACAAGGATATGCGCATTGCTGAGTCCGGCCATTCAACATGAAATGCCTAAAATTTGGCAGAAAGTAGGGAAAGGAGTGTCTTAACACTAGGTTCCCAAGTTTCCCTTGCCTACCCTACCATGTGAGGCATACAGCGTAAAGCTGAGTAATGAGTACATAAGATTTGGAGTAGAGATTAGGTCATCCTGACATGTCTTTTTCATTTTACAACCCATTGTTTTTTGGCAAGATTAAAAAAAAAATCAAAAGTAGGAAATCAAACGTGCCACCGTTGTGTTTGCTGTCTATCACTAATTCTGTTAATCTTCTTGTAATATGCAGTCTTTCCGTGTAAAATTGACACACGAAAAACGAAATCCTTCCCATGAAGTCGGATAAAAATTAAGTATATTGTTTCCTATCATTCTTTCACTGCAAAATGTTTCGTAAAAGCATGTTTGCTTTAAAATTTAGTTGTTAAAATCAACAACAAAGTGGTGAACTATTATTTGAGACAGAAACTGCCATTTTAGCATCCGTTTAAAATCCAATAATTCGTACTGAGTACTGTAGTTTCTTGATCTTAATGAATATTATAAAGTGAGAAAGTATATTTGGTTCAACAAGCTTATCTCTGGAATAAATTGGTCGACTTACAAAAAATGTTTATAATGATTCTTCCATTGTTGAGTTAGGGCGTGGATTATATATTACTAGTGACGTATGTGCGGTTTCTCGTGTTTAAACATAGACAAATTGTCAATTTTTTTTGTGAATTATTCTGATGTGTATGACATTTAGTTATTTCCATTACACCATACATATTGGCCTGTGGTGGTGCAGAGCCACAAGCGTCTGATTGTACAAGTTCTGTATGGGATCCCTACTCGAGGAAACGAAACGTTCATTTTCATTTCTGCGCGGTACTGAGTCATTGAGTGCAACTATACAATACATAATACCTTAAATTCAGTTTAAAACCATTTAGCTAGTCTCTTTTCCCACGAGACTGGTTAAATGGAAACAGTGTGACTTAACACTAGGTTCCCATGTTCCCTCTGCCCACCCTGCCACTACACAACTGTAAATACAACGTTTATTAGGAGAACGTACATTTTATACAATGACATCATGATCAACTGTTCAATTTCTTGCCGGCTCTAGCCGTCAAAACTGTTGCAGCAACAGAACCACCGAACTGGTGGTAGCTTTATGCTCCTTTGACGATGGCTTCTGTTCATTAGTTATAAAATTTCAAGTGTGCTGATTGAGGTTAATTCACTTCACTAATGCCACGTCGTATGAGGAATTAAAGTACCAAGAAGATTGACTGGTAAAATAAAGATGGTCTTATACATTAAGAGAATTCATGTTTAATTTCATTTTCTTTCTCTCGTAATATCTTGTGAGTTTCAGAGGAATTGTGAAAGTTACATTTGAGGCCTGTCGTGGCGCAGCGGCACAAGAGTGTGACTGTAACCGACGGGTTCTGAGTTCGATCCCCAGTCGAGGAAATGAAATATTTTCAATTTAAATATTTAATGTTTCAATTCTTCGCTCTGGTAATGAGGCAAAGTGCGGCGTTGAGTTCCGCCACTCAACACACAATGCCTCAAATTCGGCGGAAAGTAGGGAACAAAAGTGGAACAGAGTGTTTAAAGGTTCCCGGGTTCCCTCTGCCTACTCTGCCACGTGCGGGATACAGCGTGAAGCTGGAAAAAAAACATACATAAATTAATAATAAAAGAGAATTGTGTTTCAGTTTTCAATATTGTTCACACTTTACTCATACGCTGGGCCTATTTTTATCGATTGAATATGATTTACTTAAGAAATTACATTTTAAACATTTATATAGTTTCTTAAGGAAATAAGGGCCGCCTTTATAGAATTAAATAGCAATGATCCATAAGTAATGTTCAGAATATCATTGTTTACTATTGAATTCTATACCTACAGATAATTTATTATTTCTTCAACGATTAGCTATTTTAAGAAAGGACTTAAATATTTGATTATCATATCTCGTCATACAAGAGTTGTCTTAAAATATTCAATGATTAACTTATACAGCTAACTTCCGTTAGCGGCAAAAAAAAAGGTTTTAAGTACATATAGCGCGGCGTTAAGCTCAGGGACTAAACATGTAATGGCTCCTAAATTAGGCAGAGGTGAGTGTTTTCTTTAGAATGGAGTGTTTTAATACTAAATTTTCTTTGCCTACCCTCACATATTCTATTGTGAAGAAGATATATACTTTTGGAACCACCATTATGTTTTTCATGTTCACGCTATATTCGGCACTTGACAAGACCGGCAGAGGGAACTTGGATACCTAGTATTAAGATATCTTTTCCTTTCTATTACGATACTTCCACTTCCTAACGAATTTTTTAATTTAGCATTGTGTGTTGAGGGGCTGAATTCAACGCCACCATTAGCCTTGTCACCAGAGCGATGAAATAAATATTTTAAATATTTTAATCAAATAATGATAGAACTTACAAGGAGCTGCATTTTTATCCAAGTTTTCTTTCTTAAATGTGAAATAACATTTAAAAAACGTGTAAGATGCAGAACAAAAATGGTATACAAAAAAAGTAAATTCAGTTCTTCATATTGGTCTTACAAAACAAAATGTTCTTATTCACACAGTTTATATACCAAAGTTAAAGCAACAATCTTATTTAGTAAGTATTTCAGTCCAAGACAATATGATTACTTGGAAAATTTCACAAAAGCTCAAAGGGAAGATTCACCTCATTGTCCTCCATTAACTTTTTAAGGTGGAAAAACTTTTATAAGCTTACGATTTTACTCATTATTGTCAACGTTTTCCTGTAAATAATGTTGTTTTTTATCGTCAATATTATGTTTTTGTATTATTTGAAATATTATTTAATTTACTAAGTAAAGTTTAGGCCTGTCGTGGCTCAAGAACACAAGCGTGTGACTGAAGTAAATGAAATATTGTATATATATTTACATTTCATCGCTCTGGTAATAAAGTATAGCGTGGCGTTGAGTTCTCCCTTTCAATATATTATGCCTTAAATTGTCGGAAAATGAGGAACATAAATGCACCCTCTGCCTATCTTGCCATGTCCAGGATACGTGAAGATTAAAAAAAAATGGTTAGGTTAGGTTATCAATAACGAAGTTCTTTACATTCTTGTAGGCGATTGCATTTTCCACAGTATTTTGAACTTTCTGCTGCAGTTTCCATTTTGCAAAATTTATTAGCTATAATTAAACAATAGACTCGTTAGATTGGTTTTTTTTTGTTGAGCTTTTGAATCTTTGTATTTTTTATTATTTTTATTTGGTGGTGGTGGCGGTGAGTTTGATCCCAACTCGAAGAAATGAAATATTTATTATTCTGAACTTAATTAGTTAATTTTGTCATTTCTTGGCTCTGGAAACAAGGCATAGTGCAGCGTTGAGTTCTGCCACTCAGCACGCAATCGAATTTGGCGAAAAGTGGGGAACGGAACGGAGGTTCCCTTAGGTTCCCGAATTTCCTCTGCCTACCCTGCCATGTACGTAAAACATCGTGAAGTTAAACAAATAATCAAATGAAAACTAATGTAACATCCAATAGCATTACTGTTTATTTTGATATAAAAGAAAACCGTAACTGTCAGAAACAAATGTCAAAAATATTAGAATAATGTTGTACTTACATGTTGTGATTACTGTAATCGATACTTCGTATCTACTGTAAAAGTATTTATTCTAAAATATTATAGAGTTTATAGCTAGATGTACATGTAGACATTTTTTTATAATATATGTACAGCACTTTATGAAAAATAGAATTAATTACCAAAACACTAATTAAAAAAAATACATAAACATCCAAAACCAAACAGCTATCTTCTATTGTGTCAGGCAAACCAGTATTAGTACGGTAGTAAAAAAATTAAAGATTTTAGATTTAATATGTTAGATACAATTTTCGATTTTGTATCGATATATTTACTATAATAATCGATACTTTTTCAACAAGCCCAACATGCTGTAGCATTCGAGTTATTTATAAAACGTACAAAAATTTTATCGTGACGCCTCTGACCATTAAGACGTACGTTCTCATCAAGCTACTTCGAAATCTTTATACGCTTGTTACAGCTTATTTATGTTATTAGTAGCTGTCGAATCCGTTGTCCTTGTCGAATTTCGTTCCAAAAAATGATACTAATATAAACGATAGAAAATTTATTTAAACAATAATTAAATTCATTTTATTTACGAATTTTAAATGTCACCCAATGTCCACCTTCAAGCTGAAGATTAAAAGATTCTTTAGATATTCTGGCAGGAAGACGAGTTTTCGGTGATAGCGTCAATTCCATATGTAACAAGATCTGGTAGAGCAACACTTTTAACTCGCACAGAGCGAATCTTGAACCTGAGGATTAAGAACACAAATAACATTTTTGTTAGCTTGGATGGATTCCCAGAGGCACGAGTTCAAATCCCGCTACGTTCAAAATTTTTTTTCGAAAAAAAAAATATTATACGTTTTTTTAATAAGTAAGATTTATTAAATTGATTATATTCAATGTATTTTTAGCTCACTCTGTGTGCACATAGCATAATTAGCAAAGGAAACCTGGGAACCCTATTTTATTTTTTTTGTCTTCCTGATTCTTATACAAAAACGTTATAGCTATTGATTTCGTCAATTACCATGTTATGTTTGGATAATATAAACTTCCCTTTTTGCCAGGCATTTTTCCCATTTTTGGGTAGTTTGGCTTAGTGGTGGTAACTCAACGATACACTTCATATAGAAAAGCACTATTTTATATAAGTTAATTAAACTACCGAATGAAAATGAACTCGCATTTATTCTTCTGTTCTCTGAATTAAAACTTTAAATTGGTTTTTACCCCTGACGCAAGAGGAGTATTATGAGTTTGATCAGTCTTTCTGTGTGTCTGTCTGTGGCATCGTAGATCCTGAATAATTTGTTAATGAACCTATTCGACTTCAGTTTTTAATTAAACCATAAGCCTTGATCATCGCGGTGATTCTTAACTATGCTTTATAAAAATCAGATTAACAATTTAATAGCTATAAGCACTTTGCCAAGATGGGACATTATTTTTTCGTTCAAAATTTTTTAAATTTTGTTTGATAATATACGTAATACTAACCAATACAATTCCTAGGACCAACCCCAAAAGGCATATATGTGTTCGGGTTTATCTCATGCTTGTTCTCATTAGAGAATCTCTCAGGGTCAAATTTTTCGGGGTTTGGGAAGAAATTGGGGTCACGATGGAACGACCACACCGGGATGGAGAGGCTTTCTCCTTTACGTATCTAACAAAACAATAAAAAATATTTGATTATAACACAAAAAAATGGGTGCCAAAAATATTGGTGTCATAGAATAATATTTAATTTCTTTTTTTTTATAGCTTCACGCTGTGTCCCGCACTAGGCAGCGTAGGCAGAGGGAACTCGGAAACCTAGTGTAAAGACACTCCGTTCCACTTCCGTTCCCCACTTTCGCCGAATTTGAGGCATTGCGTGTTGAGCGGCAGAATTCAACGCCGCGCTTTGCCTTATTACCAGAGCGAAGAAATGAAACATTAAATATTTAAATTGAAAATATTTCATTTCCTCGACTGGGGATCGAACCCAGAACCTGTCGGTTACAGACACACTCTTGTGCCGCTGCGTCACGGCAGGCCTCAAAATTCATTTGTATAATGATAGAAAATTCTAAAAAAGTCGTTGTATATATTTTTTCAATGTTTGATGTTTAAATAAATTATTATATGATATTAAATATTTCTGGAAACACCATAAAAAATGTTAATTTTCTGGGCCTTATCCAGCAGTTTAAATAGAGGCAGAGCAAGGTATTATTAAATATTTATTGAATTGTGAATAATACAAAATGGCTTTAAATAGTTTGTGGAATATATTACGAAATTATTTACGATATTCCCATTAAACTGTTAAATTACAGAGCACCTAGTTTGAAGCCTTCAATTAGTATATTGAGCACACAAAGGCTAGGCGTTGTAGAGAAATGTCAGAAATAACATAATACTGTAACGATAGTTATAAGAGAGAAACATGTTCTTCACAATTTTCCAAGAAAACCCAAGTCCACGAATCAAAACAATCGGTAAAATTCATTACGAGCTGTTGTCTGTAAAACGTACGGAGAATGTAATATGATACTTATTTTAATTTCTATGCTTTTAAGTTAGTTTTAATCCTGTATTACATTTGGCGTACGTGAAAACATCCCAATACGTACTGATGGTACCCCCATCACTAATAACAAAAGGTATTTTGACATTATTAGATTTAAACATAAAAACAAATTGCTCAATTACCAAATAAACCCAACTCAGCTTTACGCCGTATCTCGCTTATGGCAGGGAAGGCAGACGGAACTTCGGAACCTAATGTTAAAACACTCCGCTATCCCTAATTTCCAAATAAGGGACATTAATAATTTTATAAATTAAATCATATATTTTTAACGGAGTGTCTTAACACTAGGTTCCCGGGTTCCCTCTACCCTACCCTGCCTCGAGCGGGATACAGCGTGAAGCTTATCATATATTTTTTTAAGAATATTTGTGATATTTACTTACTATGTAATCCTTCGTAGCTTCGCTATTAGGTTTTCCCAAGTTATAATCATTTACACACAATCTGTCTAACGCTAGCCCTGGTGGCCATAGTCTTAGGACTTCTGTAAATATTGATATCATGATTTGACTTTATGAAGCTTAAGCTATAATTTTTAATTTTTGATCTAAATCTATGCAATATTTTTTCATGAAAGAGAAAAAATATCGATCCTTATAAACTTTTACTTTTATAACATTATAGTAAAATATATAGGGTGCCTTTCTTTAAGAGATTATATATTAATAATGATAGATTTGACTGAAAAATTGGTTAACTATACCTGATGTTACCATATCCATATACACTAAATTAGAAATAGAATTGAAGTCCAATTTTCCTCCACTTTTTTCATGATGTTCCTTTATTTCTTGTACCAAACGTTCCTGTACTTGAGGGTTAGCTGCCAATTCATGGAGAGCAAAGGACATGGCAGTGGATATGGTTTCAAATCCTGCTATGAAGAAGAGTACTGCCTGGGCGACCAGGTCAGTATCAGACCAGTCTGAAGGGAAGAAAGAATAAAATCAAATAAATTATCAATGTGATTTTTGTTTCATAATCTTTTTTTAACTTCTTTTTCCATATCAATAACACAACTACTAACTTCGCTCAATGGATTTCTTGCCAATATCAGATTCTTCAACTGTAGCGAAACCAGCACCAGCGTCTACATTGTTGCTTTGTTTCTCTTCATGTCTTAATTGACCTGGTATGAAGACGTAATTTTAATTATATATATGTGTGTATGAAGACGTAATTTTAATTATATATATATATATATATATATATATATATATATATATATATATATATATATATATATATATATATATATATATATATATATATATTTATATATATACATATATATATATATATATATATATATATATATATATATATATATATATATATATATATATATATATATATATATATATATATATATATATATATATATATATATATATATATATATATATATATATATATATATATATATATATATATATATATATATATATATATATATATATATATATATATATATATATATATATATACTACTTTATCCTGCTTCACACAGAGGGTACACGCGTATACACTCCAATCTCATTAGGATTCTTCCGTTCCCCTCTTTTCGCTGAATTTTGGACGCATTGCGTATTGTGTGGCATAATACGAATACACCAAGGTAATTTGTAAAATTGTTAAACTTTGTAAAATTGTTTATTGACAATTGTTTTTATGCAACGAGGTTAGTAGCGTGGACAATTTATTTAAGTTTAATTATTAAACGACGATTGATAGATTCTTATACAATATAATAGCAACACCCAGTATCAGGAGACACCAGGGGATAATAAACTTCCCAAACAGTAAACGCAAAATTGCAAGACCTAACCTTAAATGACTAGATGTAATTACCAAAAACCTCAAAACGCTATAGCTCAGAAACTGTAAAAGAAGAGCATTTATCAGAAGAAAAATACGTGAAAGAGGCTAGGGTCCATATACGAGTATGTGTGGCTATTGATAATAACAATAATGTATATAAAGTGATTATAAATGTGAAACGTGACAAATCAGCAAATATTTTTATTCCAATCAATTCGACAAAATACTGTAAATGAGAAAATAGCTGAAAATACCCTGAAAACGATCTAATATTCGCCGCTACAACCCACAAAGCTTGTAGAGGTGATAAACAAAATCATTACGCATTATAGCTGGGTCCAGGCGAGTTTCAGTTAAAACCTAAATGGTAGCAAATGATAGGTCATTTGAAGACCATACCAATTCGTAGAACCATACATAAGTGGTATCGATTTATGTTACTTTTGCTTGTTGTTTAAAGTTCAATGAAAGTTATTATTATACTCTGAATATCTAGACTCTATTGATACAAGTTCAAATACCGGAATATTCAATGAATATTTGATAAAGATGGCTTTAATCAGGCTGTTCCTCTTGAACAGAATGAAGTAAAGTATATAAAGTAAAGCAACGATAATATTAAATATGCGTGCGACAACGTCCTTTAAATCAATGAACGCTGGCTGAATAGCAATATAATAAGATATGCAATTTTTATACTTTTTTTCTTAAAATTATATCACGGAAAATTTTCGTCCGTTACGTTTGCAGACAAAGAGTTTTTTTGTCAGTTTCACGCTTTACCACTCATAAAATAGAGAAGGCAGAGAGTACCTAGTAAGATCCTGCATTAACCGCACTTGCGTAACTTGAAAGCTTGAAGACTGACTGAACTCCATGTCGTACTAATATTCTGAGAAGCGGAGAAATAAAAAATAATGGAAATCAAGTTTATCACCTCGTTTAGTGCCACTGATATACATTATCAACAAATTAATCTTACCTTTCTTAGCTTCCATCAATAAATGTATCATATCGGGTCTATTAATGCTGTGGGCGTCTCGGTCTTTCATGGTATTCAAGACAATGTCCATGAAGAAATCTTTTGTGCTGTTTGTAAATATTGATAAATTGAATTTCTGAAACAATAATTTGAACATGGTAGTTTTTTTGTAAAATTTTTGCTATTCTATACTATTTTAAATACTTAACACATCATTATTTATTTTGTTAAAATAATAAAAGTATTTTATTTTTTACAGCTTGACCTACTATCCTGAAGAAGGAGAAGAAGGAACTTAAGAACCTAGTGTTAAGACACGACGTTCCGTTTTCTACTTTTTGTCGAATTAGAGGCATTGTGTGTTGAATGGCGGAACTCAACGCCGCGCTTTGTCTTGTTACCAGAGCGAAGAAAAGAAAATATTAAATATTTTATTTCCTCGAGTGGGTACCGAACCCTGTCGCGTTTACAGTCAAACCTTAAAAAATATATAAAACAATATATATTTCAGGTACAATATGAATTTTACCACACGACTATACTGTTTCGAGCGATGTCGTGGCGCAGCGGCACACGCGTTTGACTGTAAACGACAGGTTGTGGGTTCGATCCCCACTCGAGGAAATTAAATATTTTCAAATTAAATATTAAATTTCATTTCTTTCCTCTGGTACAAGGCAAAACGCGGCGTTGAGTTCCGCCACTCAACACACAATGCTTCAAATTCGGCGGAAAGTGGGAAACGAAAGTGGAATGGAGTGTCTTAACACTAGGTACGGGAAACGGCGTGAAACTATACTGTTTCAATAGCAATTCATCGGAGTGAATCAACACTAACCTCGCTGTCAACTTTAATTTAAAAAAATCTTAATAAGATTATTAATTAATATTTATCTATTAAAATTGATACACGTTTCATTATTGTTGACGCATTTAATTATGATAACAATTCTTATCAAATACACGTGAAAATCTAATGCTTCAATGTCCCTACAATCGTATTTATCAACGTTTTTTTCCATGAAATTTTATACGTACATATATGTATACCTTGAGGCCAGTCGTGGCAGTGGTACAAGCGTGTGGCTGTAAGAGCGACAGGTTGTGGGTTTGATTCCAGCTCGAGGAAATGAAATATTCAGTTCTTGCTATGGTAAGAAGGCAAAGCACGGCGTTGAGTTCCGCCACTGAATACGCAATGCCTACTAAATTCAGAGGAATGTGTGAAGCGGATTTCTAATAATATCTATACTTATAATAAATCTGTTACTGATCAGTGCCTCTACATGAAAGATATTTAAATACATTAATTAATATCCCTAAGTGGCCAAAATAATGATTGATTTTTTTTTTGTCTCTATTTCTTTTTGCCTAGGACATGCCTTGGGAACGAAATGCTCACTCTAGTCAAATAAAACCTCTTTGAACATTTGAATATATCTCTTACTAACTCAGTTTCACGCTGTATCTCGCACTAGGCAAGGTAGGCAGAGGGAACTTGGGAACCTTGTGTTAAGACACTCTGTTCCATTTCCATTCCCCACTTTTCGCCGATCTTGAAGCATTAAGTGTTGAGTGGCGGAACTCAACGCCGCGTTTTGCCTTGTACCAGAGCAAAGAAATGAAAACATAAGATATTTAAATTGAAAACATTATATATTACATTTACTCCAGTGGGGATCGAACCCACAACCCGTCACAAACGTCAACCGGTTACAGTACCACTGCACCACGACAGGTCTCATATCTAATATCTCATTGAACATTTAAATATATAATGTAATAAAAAAAGTGAAGTCCCGTTGAAATTCTTGCGTCAAAAAATATATGAAACTTCTTATTTTGTACAATATATTTCAATTTGGTTTCTGAATACGGGAACAAAGTAATACTTACTTTGGCTAACTTAGGGAACCCAGACGCAACAAACATTAACACAATTTGTTTGAAGCTAAACGTAGAAGCTGCTTTGCCCATTTTATAGAATTCGTTATTTTCATCGGTATGCGAGTCTACTTTGATACCGAATGCGCAGGACGCGATCACGTCGTTAGCGTACCGAGTTGTTAGATCTTTACAGTCGACTTCTACGGATTTATCTAAAATTAAAAAACAATTATATAATTTAAAAGAGTAAAGTTAAAAACGAAAACTATATCTAACACTTTTTAAACGATAATTCTATGGAAATATAGTTATTGTTAATTCTCAATACAGAGATGCTAACAACATAAATAAGTTGTAATAAGCGTATAAGAATTTCGACTTAGCTTATGAGAACGTATAGGCTTATTGGTCTAGGACCAATAAGCCTATATGTTCTCATCAGGCTAAGTCGAAATTCTTATACGCTTATTACAACTTATTTATATGGGATAGATTCCAAGAGGCGCGGTTGTAATTTTCATACGTGTTCTAAATAAATAGTAAAAATACAGTGGACTACCTGAATATTTTACCTTTAGATTCGTTAATTTTCTTCTTCAGAGCTCTAATCATCTGTTCACCGACTTCCTCCATGAAGGGCACCATCAGCTTTATCTTGGAACTCGTGAACGCGGGGCTTAGAGTTGACCTCATGTCCTTCCATTCCTCACCTGTCATATAATCATATAATCATATAATAAAAAAGTAAATAAAAATAACTTTTTATTTACTTTTTTATTATATTTGTCATTTTCTCGTTTTGAACTCTGTCACTGTGACAAGGCGCGGCGTTGAACACTGTTGCTCAATACACAATAACTTGAAGATTGAAGAGCAGAGCATTAGGAATAAAGGTACTAAACTTAAATTTAAAAAGCGTATAAAAATTTTTGAACGAAGCAGGATTTGAACCCGCGTTTCTGGAATACCGTTCCAGTATTTTCTGTCCTAAGTGTGGAATAACACTTTAAAACATAGTAAAAATAGGAATAAAGGTGTTTTAGTTTTTCGTTTCCATTACCAACATGCTATATGCGGGTTACAAATGAGGTTAATAAAAGAAATTCGGTTTCATAATAATTTAGGTGTAACATATTTAAAGTATTTAATATGTAAATTTAAAAAACCAGACATATATTCTATTTTAAATTTAAGAACGGTATACGAACGGTGTACGATCTATATTTTAAAACTGTAAAAGTCAATATGTAAATCTTGTTTACAATTTAACAGGTACTATAAAATGTCAAAAAAAAAACACTAACAAAAACCGATATATTGTATTCCCTTTATATTTATATCTAGAATATTGTATCTGTAACAACCTTAGTTTTTAAAAATAACATCATTTAATCTCTAAGGCAATAAGGCATTAAAAATTAAGCAACAAATCCAAAAGTTATGAATGAAAAATATAAAACAAAATAAGTACCTTTTAAAGAGACAAGATTCCTCGCAAACAATGGCTCGATCTCCTCATCAGCCACAGAGCGGTGATCAATGAAGTACTCAAAATCTTTTATAGCTATTTTCTTTACTAACTCCAAATCACGAACCAACAGCACTGGCTTAAGAAACTCATATCGGCCTGAGAATCTAAAATATATGAAGGATAAAATAAATTTTGTTAGTCTAATAATGTAAAGTCTTTAGAATATATTTTTTTATGATCAATAAATTTAGGTTCACATAGAGTTTAATTTTATCTATTTAGGACAAAACGTTTATAAAAAATATTTATATTTAGGTGTATCTATAATACTCGAGGGATTGATTATACTTTGGTTCTTTTTATTTTCTCTCTAATAGGATAAGAACAGCCACTCAAAGACAATATCTCGAAAATTGGATGAAAGGTGGGGAATGGCGTATTTTTGCGTTAAATCCCCTCTGTCTATCCTGATATGGAAAATATTAAGCTAGAAGAACATTGCAAATCAGAATAAAAAAAAGATTATGCCCATGAGGAGAGCATATCTCTACAACTTATACAAGTTATATGAGAATTGTATATCTAGTACTGATAGATGCAATTCTCTTCATTGATCTGGGAGTGTTACGTTAAGAATAAATAACAACACGCTCAGCATGATTATGAATCATGAAAAAATGGCTAAAATAAGTGGTCTTAAAGGCAAAGAAAGTTCTCGGTTCGCCTTTAATTTATGACGGGGATGAAAACATTGGACAAGCCTACAATATATGCTTTGATGTATCCGCTAGGAATAAATGAAACTTAAAATATACATAATCATAACTATTGCCTTAACTGCTTACCTATCTTTATAAAAACTTTTGTAATTTGTATCCAAATCATCAGTAAAATTATCCAAACGGAACAGAACTCTGAACAAATTACCAAGTAATGGCACTATTGGTTTGCATTTTACATTAAAATCGCTGAATCTTGAATATTTCCTTGTTAAGTACAATGCTAGTATAATTGTATGTACTGCGACCCATATTAGTATCATGTACAGCATCTGCAACAATAACAGAATAAAAATATGAATTTCTGCCTAAGTATGATATATTGATATTGACTCAACAAGTGAAAGAAGAGTGGGAGAATGTTTACACATTTAGTAGCGTACAATACAGTATTGACGCTATTTTGATAAATGATGTACAGATGTGACCTCTATGTAGGATATACGGAGTCAGTTAAGCTGGCTCAATTTGCAATGAAGTGAGAGTGAAGAAGAAAGTGATGAGCTTAGACTCATCAATGGAATGAGTAATGGAAGAACAGAAAAAAAGAATTAATGAAGCAAGAGTGAGTTTTAAAAGAGGCAAGAGTCTCCTTATCATGTGATTTATTTATTTTATAGTATAGAAGGCTCTGGAGGATCATCAATGAAGTATGGGATCCCCCTAAGGGTGCGTATTAACAGGTTTACGTAGACATTTGACAATCTATTTTCTTCGAAAATAAGGAAAAAGGCGTAAATCTATAAAAAAATCTGATACAAAATTATTAAAATAAAACATTTCATTGATATATTTTTTATTGTTTTAATTTAAATGATAGTATTTTCCTCAATTTTCACTTCATAATTTAGTCTATATCCATTAAGAGCCAGAGCTCGATGGCAATTTCCTACTACCGTTTCACATCCTTCTATTTATATACGTTACGTGTTCCGCGATGTATTTTATAGATCATGGATCTATCTATTTACGCTTAGGCTTTCAAAGAAACAAACTGCGGAGACGTGAAATATATTTTAACCTTCTATTTTGAAAACATATACATCATATATATATATGATGTATATGTTTTCATCATAGGTATATTTTTGCATTGATAAAATATGTATGTTATGTCTTATACCCTACTAGTAAGGAAAAAATATTTCCTTAACGCCTTAGCCAAAGCATAACATAGCATGGTAAGTATAGAAACCCTAAAATCAAATGTCAAGAGTTAAGTGCCGGTATTTCTTTCATACGTTGCTGTCATTACATAGCGATGTTACTAATTTTGGTTTAAAACCCAGCATCCTTTTTAAATTATCATCCTTCTCTTTATTACTTATTCTATTTGAGTTTTTAAGTATTTTGAATTAGAGTTAATCCACATTTAGAAAAAAAAACCTACTATACGTATAAATATTTTGACATGGCAGTACTCGCGCCTCTTGGACCGATTACAAAAGGCACGAGTTGAAATTTCAACGATATTACAAGTTTTCTAAATAAGTAATTCTATCTTACACATACTCATACTCAGCTTTACGCTGTATCCCACACATGGTAGGATAGGCGGAAGTAACTTGGGAACCTAGGGTTAACACACTTCGTTCCACTTCCATTCCAAACTTTCCGTCCATTTTGAGGCAATGCTTGTTAAGTGGCGGAACTCTAAGCCGCGTTTTGTCTTTTTACCAGAGCAAAGAAATGAAAACAATTTATTTTATTTTTTTCATTTATTAATAAGTAATTCTATCTTATTCGACACATTCATAAAACTCCCGGCACTTTCCAATCTTGTTACCGCTCTGGGCACCATTTTACATATACAATATATTTTTTTTTTTTCAGCTTCACGCTGTATCTCGCGCGAGGCTGGATAGGCAGAGGGAACCCCCGGGTACCTAGTGTTAAGACACTCCATTCCCCACTTTCCGCCGAATTTAAGGCATTGCGTGTTAAGTGGCGGAACTCAACGCCGCGCTTTGCCTTATTACCAGAGCGAATATTTAAATTGAAAATATTAAATATTTCATTTCCTCGACTGGGTATCGAGCCCAGAACCTGTCGGTTACAGTTAATGCGCCACGACAGGCCTTACAAAATTATGTGTAAATATATATAAAATAATGTATTTCAAACATAAAGCGTTGTATTGATTGCTACCACGAAAAAACCACAATGCCCTTAATTCAAGAAATTGGATATGTCAACTTCGATCGTCTATGAAAAAATGCGAAACTGATGAAAAAAATTTCTACCGGTAAATTATGAGTTTACAACAATCGATGGTTAATAAAAAATTTAACATAGATCAAAATTTCAATGTCAGCTAAAATATTTACAAGGTGAACACGAATGAGATGATGCGGCTTTGAGTTTCGCTATTCCTCCCGGAAAGAACCAAGGGTTTAATTAGAATAGAGTATCTTAACATTAGGTTCCCAGGGTCCCTTTAAAGTCTCCTATTCAGCTATGTGCGGGATATAGCGTAAAGTTAATAATATATAATAAGAATAAAAAATGACTTACATTGTACTCGTACTTATTAAGTCTTTATCAAGCACTTAACTGTTTAAACGTGTTTTCATTTGACGAACACAAAGTGTCTGATAAGTTATCAGTAAATAATGGACTTATATTATATTTTTATCAAATATGTTTTTTTGTTTAAATATATTTTACGACATCCCCTTGAGGACGTCGTACGGAGCTAGACACCGCTTGCGTGTAAGCGCGATGAGTATGAGTCTTTCGAGCTTTTGAAAATTTGATTATGGCTGCGCTGTACTCCGCACATATCATAGTATGTAGAGGGAACCTTTCCCAGGTTCCCTTTAGCAACGGGACATATTAGATAAACGTAAGTTCTATTCTGCCACTCAACAAGTCTATAAAAATAAATTGTCAACTGATAATTAAAATATTTATTATTAATTTATTTACTTAGATATAAGCAGAATAGTAAAAAATAATATCAGACACCATTTTAAAATTCTATACACCTACAGAAAAAATGGAACCATTCATAATGTAATACAATCACAAGCGTGTGACTTTTTGTGTAGATATTATATTCATATTCAAGTTTAGAAACTCGTTTGCACCACTTTTATATTTAATTACACAATGTTTATTTAGGCCTATCTTGGCGTAGCGGCGTAAGTGTGCCGACTGTAAACGTGACAGATTGCGGGGTACGATATATAATCATGGGAAACCTTAAAGCCAAACTTGGATACCTCAAAATCAACGAATCCTCAAAAAGACTCATTAATTTCGTGTACGAGAACTATCTAGCACTTTGAAAAAAAGATCAGAAAATCACCAGATAGCAATACATCAATTGAAATGGACTACATTTTAACAAATCTACCGAGATGAATAAAGAATATTCAAGTAATAAACATTTATTATCCATTGGATCAAAAACGTAGCAAGAATGGTTATTGACCATACATGCTACGATTTTTTGACTTTCTCGATTAAAGATACACAACAAAAAATACAAATGTATATTGAATCATTGAACAGTTGCTCAGAGAATCTCCTCGACCACTGCAATTACTACGATAAAATATATATGTAACACCCTGAAAAAACACGTGAATTAATATATAACAAAAATAGAGAGAAAAACCAAATAATAATAGCACTAATTTGCATAAGATAAAAAATACATCAGACGAAATCAGGAGCTATAGAAAATGAGTCAAAATTTATAGGTAAATGAGTCAAGGCTATAAAGCTCACCACTCACACAAGCACCATTATCATTGTAAAGGCCTTCATGCCACTAAGAGACTGAAGGACCATACCATGAAAGTGTACGAGGGACTGACAACAAACAAATCTGGGATCTAAGAGCTGAATTTTTCCAGCGCTCGAAGAAATAATAATAGAAAAACAAAAGTTTAACCGACCTTTATGTGTAGTTTTTAATGTTTCTCAAAAAGCTTTCGATACTCTACTTTATTAATCGATTTTAGAAGCTTTACTCTCCCATGAAGTGTTATTGGATTACATAAAAATTGTAAAATACAGCGATCATGTCACCGTTTCCTCTGATGTACAGAAGATATAGTTAGCTACATATATAAAGAAACACCAACTCTAACCTCTCTATATAAAGAAAGTTATAGAGCAGGCTTGGAGATTAACTTAATTAAAAAACTAATGTTATTACAGACAACAGTACCTATTTGTTTACAAATATCTTTTAACCAACAAAATTATGAAATGAATGTAAATAGAAAAATCAATATACCATGGCAAAATTACGACTTGCCCACTATTTTAAAAAGTAATGTTATGTAAATATGCCTGTAAAACTAAAAAAAATAACTAGGAAAAAAAGGTTATAACATGCCAAGTAAAAATATAGCAAGTATACATAATCTAATATTGATACAGTGTACAGTAATTAAAAACTTGTTTAAACTCAATAGTACATTAACTTTTTTTTGTATTAAAATTTTAAAAAGTATATGATAAAATGATTCTCTTCCATATCGTCACCTTAAAGTACACTTGCTAACAGTTTATTAAGCAATTTCTCAAGAGACAATAAACAAATATGACTAAGTATATTATCAGAATATTTAATAATTTCGATAATGATGATGAATGACGATGATGATATGATAAGGATCATTGTGCAAATTATAAAAAAAAATAATCTGTCCTGGAAAACTTTGGGTTGGTAACCTAAGAAATAGTAGAATATATATATATATATATATATATATATATATATATATATATATATATATATATATATATATATATATATATATATATATATATATATATATATATATATATATATATATATATATATATATATATATATATATATATTATATATATATATATATATATATATATATATATATATATATATTATATATATATATATATATATATATATATTATATATATATATATATATATATATATATATATGATACTTTTGGCTTATTATTTCAATTCCAAGTTAAGGCACTCGTTTTTCCACTAACCACAGAAATCAGAGACATGCCGTGAAACTTATCGCCGGTTGCCGGTCATGATTAACCCAATCATGATTTAGTAAAAAAACAAACAAAATTTAATATATTAAAAATTTCCTGCCCAGAAAAACAATTCATCTATTATCATAAAACATATCTAAGATAATTGCAGAAAACAGCACTCACACCAGTTAGAGGCTACCATACCACAGAGAAGCTGACCGGTCAAACGTATTAACTTATTACTAAATATGATGAAATAAACAAACTAATAATAATTTTATTTTTTGTTTCTGATATCACAAGCAATTTTCTCTATTATTGTCAGATTAAAAAGAAATATTTAAGATAAATATTTTAATATACGTACAATTTCAACAGTAGATATATTGATAAGTGGAGATATATACGAGGCTATTGCGCGACGCACTTCGCACTGAGAACACGTTATAGTAACGCTGTTGATGTAACAGACTGACGCTTTTAAATAACTTTATTAAAATCTAACGTAGTCGTTTTTAAGTGAATTGTGAATGAAATAATACAATGTAAGTATATCTTTTATTCGTTTTGATTATAATCTAATAGATATATATTAAATACCTTTGTCTATTAGAGAAAGCCGTATTAAAATCTGTTTTATAATTATCCGGACGTATATTTGTATTATTATTAAATTGAGGGAAGAAATGAAAAGAATTAATTACTAAAAGTGAGAGAGAAATCAACCTACAATCGTCGTATACTATACTGACCATTGAACACCTGCGCCGGAAGGACCTATACTTGTATTGTTCCATATAGGTACCCACTACATAGTTTTATATGTGTAAGATTTTATGTTTCTAAGTACATAGTTAGCAATGAGTCATTATTTACTAAAGATTATCACGTTTTGGTTTGTAAGAGATTTTGTTTATTATTAAACCGGTACTGCTCTTGGAACATTGCTCGCTATCATTATACTTTAAACATTTTTAATATTCATCTTTTAAAGAAAACCATATCAAAATCTGTTGTGCAGTTTATAAAATTGGAGCATAAATCAGTGACTACTTAAGTTATAAACTGTAAATATTATGCAAACATCTGGTTTTCATTTTTTCATGCAAACATTCTGGTAAGATATTGGAAGTAGAGGGAACCTAGTGAGTTAAGACACTTCGTTCCCCATTAATATTTCCACACGTTTTATTTTATATATTATTTTATATTATTTTCCGCCGAACGACCGCGCTCAACGCCGCGATTTGCCCCGTTACTAGATCAGTTATCAGTTACTAGATCAGTGATATGGAAATATTTTTTTACACTCCCAAGTGGAATGTATACAGTAATTCAACCTCAGTATTACGAGAACAGTTACATAATGAAGAATATATATTTTGTTATAACAAAAGTAAAAAAATCATGCTGCATTGTTTTATAGTTTTAATATTACAATATCTCTAAATTTAGACAGTGTATAAGGAATAACGTCTTAACTTGCGTACCCTGCTATAGATATACAGCGTGAAGGGAAGAAAACATAAAAAAAATCTCAATAAATTTAAATTTATGATGAATAATTGCGAACTACTTAATAAAGTTGTTTTTATCATGACTTAATATTGTATAACTATAATAACTACTTCCAACCTGTTTTGTATGCATTACGAAAGTGAGTAATCGAAAGTGTATTTTAAAACTAGCCACCGACCTGCTACTTTGTCCTCGTTTTGCGGCTTTTTTATTATAAAAATGTTCCATTCTAACTTTCTGCCGAATCTGAGGCGTTGCATGTGGAGTGAATGAATATTGAATATTTTACTTCCTCACCTGCACCCTGACAATCTTTTTTAAAAGTTGCTTATACGAATATAACTGTAAGATAGATTAAACAGCAACGTCTAATCTATCTCACAGTGTAATTTTCATAATATTTGAGAAAGCTTTTCCGGAGATTAGTTGTTACAAACAAAAAGATATGCAGACACACACAAAATGAGAAATATTTTATTTACGTTAAAATGTTATGTAAATTAATATATGCTTTTGAAAAATCACAGTTATTATGAAATCTCGGATTAACGCTACAATTTTATTTATATATGTGATATAATTACATAAACAATAATCATCGTTTCAAATCCATCTCACTTTTCTTGTAAATCTAATGATTTTATTGCGCTTTTTTTTCTTTTAGTTTTGACAAGTAAAAGTTTTTTTTATATTTTTTATTTTATATAATATAGGAGGCCTGTAGTGTCAGCGGCATAAGCGTATGACTGTAAACGACAGGTTGTGGGTTCGATCCCCGCTCGAGGAAATGAAATATTTAATATCTTCAATTTAAATATGAAATGTTTTCATTTCTTCGCTCTGGTACAAGGCAAAACGCGACGTTTAGTGCCGCCATTCAACACACAATTTCTCAAATTCGGCAGAAAGTGTTTTCACTATTATATTTTGACAATCTTCCAACACATAATATTTTTTTTTTTATTCAAATCAGTTAATAAATATAGAAGTTACGAGTACGTCGATTTAAAATATTAAAATCGACAAAATTGCCACATTTTTTAAATTCATTTTGCTGAAATTTCAATTTTCAATGTATATATACATAATATATACATATTGTCTTCATATAACATTGAAAATTAAGCGTGATATTTTTATTACAACAAAAAAGTAAATAAAATAATGCAATTCAAGCGGGCGGGTCGCTAGTGACTATATATAACTATTCATGTTTGGGTATTTGACCTTGGCCTTGATTAAATATACGCTTACCACAGCTTGTGATAATATCACATACAGATACATATTTTATAACATTAGATAATTATTATCTAACAAATTAAAAATCTATCAAATACATTCAAAGAGACACAAAATAATAAGAAAATAACTGGTCAAGTGCCAAGTCAGATTCGCCTATATGGGGTTCCGTATCAATTTTAGACAAGCCCAAGTTTGTGGGTCTATGCGCTTGTTTTATATGAAATGAACTTCAGCTATAAGTTTGTAATAGTTTTTATTTGTATTTCAAAATTTAATTTTCTTTTTTTTTTGGATATTTTCCTTTATTGGTATAACAACTTGTCACTTCTTGCCTTTCTTTTCTTTTTAAGGTACGGACTCCCAAAAATGTTTAAAAATATAAAGATCAGTACATACGTAATAATTAGATCCGTTCCCCAAATGTGCCTCTAAAAATTGACAGAAACATCTTAAATATGTTTTGAATGAAATTGACGTCTATTATTTTGACCTTCAGAGTTCAGACGACGGTAAAGTGCTTTGATTAAGGAATTATCAACCTAATTACGTTGTAATAAAATTTAATTTCTGTTGTTATAAACGTGTAATTCTCTTGAGCTGTATTTTGTTCCGCTACGGGAGGATCAATTGTTACATACAATTTATATGTAATCAGTACATAAATATACAACTCAGTAAATATTATCTAAAAAATTTTACTCTACCATAATAACTAGAGATGCCACGAATATTCGGCTATTATTTGGTATTCGATCCTGTTCGGCTATTTTGTTTAAAATATGAAAATGAAAATTTTAAGTGATGTTATCTTTAGAAAGCAGAAATGAAAAATTGCATACTTTCAATATCATTTATATTTAATTATAATGACCGAATTATCATTATTGAATAATAAAACCAAGAATTTTTTTGCTTACTTAGTAAGCTTCGTGCTATATCCCTAGCAGGGTGGGCAGAGAGAACGGGTGGTCAAACACTACGGTCTCGGCATACCTCTACACCTCGTCCACTGTCATCAACCTTTTCAAACATGTCCTCCGGTGGGTCCTCATGCTTTTACAGAATCGTAGATACTGTATTTTCGAAATTCAACTAAGTTCCCCCTTTTCCTCTCTACATTTCCTTCATTAATCTTTTTGTCATTCTTTCTTCTCTCATTCGCTCGATGTGCCCAAACCACCTGAGCATGTTTTTTTTATTCTCACTGTGACATTCACGCTTATATCTACTATTATGTGTATCTCGTCATTGAGTATACCATCAGCTAAACTGACTTCACATACCCTACGAAGAGTTCAATCTCTATAGTATTCATCTTTCTTACATTCTTCTTCTATAATACCAACGTTTCGCTGCCGTATAACAGTGTCGGTACCAATACTGTATGTACACAATGCAGTACTGTTACTGAGTCAAATGCGCAGCTATGCTGACGTTCGATGTCTGAACAATGCAGTTAAGGTACCGTTGACTCTGTTAGCAATACGCCTTTCCACATCCATTTCGTATCTTCCGTCTCTGCTAAACATACTTTCCAGATATTCTAAGTCATTCACTTGTTCTAATATCATATCATTTACGCATCTTGCAAATTATAATTTTTAAATTAACATTTAAAATTAACTTACACTTCTTAAAAAAAAAAAATTATTTCAATTTTACACATTACAAATGTTATAAGTCGCGTATTATTACTGTATACTTTTAGGCCGATCATGCCTCTGTTTTGTTTTCTTGATCATTTGCATGCTCAGCTTTAATGGAAGTGACAATGAATCATGCTTTTTACATGCGTGCAGCCGGTGTTCAACGACTTATAAGACGCTATCATATCAACAATTCAAGTTAGGAAAAAAATTGAAACTAATAATTTGAATTGGTATAATGTATATTATTAATTTAGTTAGAGAAGAAATTCATAAGTTCATATTATCTTATACAAATTGGCGTTTGTTAAAGGACGAACAAAAAGATAAATAAAATAATGTCTTTGATTTTCGCGATTGTTACACATTTTAAAAGAAACACTTTTAACCGGATTAATCGCGTACATTGTTTGTTAACATGTTTTTTTGGAAACCCGACGTTTCGAACACTTTTCAGTAATCCGTGGTCACAAGTAGACTGAGGTGGCATTTGTCTGTCATTTGATATAATTATTATATCAAACTACCATCAACTATTCCTTAATTGCCTCGCGTACTGCCCTGGATTCTTGCAGAATGAGCTAACTGTGCAAAATGTTCGAAACGTCGGGTTTCCAAAAAACCTGTTTAACAAACAATATACGCGATTATACCGTTTAAGTGTTTCATTTAAGATAAATATATTTTAAAACATTAAACTTATTTAATCAAAGTAAGATCTATTGTTAACTATAAGCTTTTGCCATCTCACAGGTAGTTCATTGACCCCTTGACTAATTCAACAGTTTGAATTTTTTTTTACCATCAAGTTATCCAAATTTATAAAAAATGGTAATCTGTTGAATCAAGATCCGGGTAGTACGGTAGATGTCTTAGATACTCTAATTGAAGCTCTTCTTCTTTGATAGACGTCTGTTGTGCAATGTGTGATCTAGCCTCGGTTGTTTAGGAGCTAGCTTTTTGATTGTAGTTTGCCGTAAGCTTCTCAGGTCAGATTTGAGAAAACTATAATGAACGCCACTTTTTTGTCAATTTTCGTTTGGAGTAGGATTGAGCTGGCTAGACAGGATCGAGCGATTGCATAAGCATTTAGCAAATGGCTAGACAGGATCGAGCGATTGCATAAGCTGGCTAGACAGGATCGAGCAATTGCATAAGTTTAGCCGTGTGATACCGGCTTAGAATAGGATCACCCTAGTACTGATGGTGTCGTAAGAGGTGACTAAAGTACGTGTGGTAGAGTCACGTTGTCAGCAATGACAACACGCATGGGCAGGCTCGACCGGACTGTTACCACCCCCGGCATTTAAAACTGGCGTTAAGTAGTGGCTTCGGCCACTGTGTTTTGCATTGGGTAATGCCGGGCCCCGGTGCTCATACATCTTAAGGACCGGCAACACCTCTGTGGCTCCTCTGGTGCTACACGGGGCCGTGGGCGACGGTGATCACTTACCATCAGGTGACTCGTACGCTCGTTTGCCGTGTCTTCTCCATAAAAAAAAGCATTTCCGACTGGCATAGAGAATTCACTTTTGATCAAATATAATTATTCGATAAAATCTCCAGGCTGTCCTCAATAATACGTAAACTAAAATAAAAACTCATCCACAACCTTCGAAATATACTTTTAGATGATTTATAATAATTGAAACAAAAAAAAAATATGACTGCGTGATTATCAATCTACTGCGTACCACCCGGATGAAGTGCATGTTACATAATACATACTTGATACCGTCTATCCTGCTGTTAACTGATAATGTTGAAGTGATTGCCACCATTATACTTGTAGCTATTATTTTTATTGCTTATTATTTGTTTATTGTTTATCGTTGATTGTTTTATCAACCAAAGTATTGATAAGAATTATTTCTTGACTCATATAGGTAGAATATAAAAAAATATTAAAGTATGTATGAAGAAGATGATGAAAAATTTATTTATGATAATAAAGAGGGTGATAAAAGTAAATAAAGGGAAATGGCTGAATCAGGCTACCCCTTAGGAAAAACGTGACTGATATTTTCTTCCTCTGGAAACGAAGCAAAATACGCCTCCGGAGGCCTTCACTTAACACGCGATGCTTCCAGAATCAACTATTTGGTTGAACGGAAGTTGTTTTTAATAAGAAAGATTGTTGTTTCCGTGGCCACCCTGCTGCATGCCGGATAAAATGTATTCTACGAAATCTTAAGTTTAACTTTAAATGTTTTCTCACAGTAAAGAACAACATTTAACATTTTAGAACGCAGCCCTCTCACAAAAAACGAAAACATTTATTTCGTTCATTCTTTATTGGGGATAGTCGTTAAAATGTACACCAAAAAGAACAGAAACTGTTAAAAAATCTATGAATTTCTAAATTTTTTTTTAGATGTTGTTCCTAATATGGACGGTGGTACTGCTAGCAGTCATATTATTGTACTTCAACAAGGTGTACTCCAGATTCAGTGACTATGGAGTAAAGCACCTTAGGCCAGTTCCCTTTTTTGGCAATATGACTAGCATCATACTCCGGCAGAATCATTTTGGTGATCATTTGGACAGGATATATAAAACATTTAAGGATGAAAGGTTAGTCCGTATGACATATTTTGGAGTCTGTTAATGAAAAACATATAAAGATTTTTTTTTTCATTACCATTTTAATATTTTTTTTCGTACAAATTAAAGACTGACAGCCATTATTAGTCATTTTTTAAACTAACTGTATTTATATTTAAACCATATTTCGCACAGAGTAAGATAATCAGAGGAAATCTAGGAACTTGTCCTGTTAATGTTAAGATACTTCTATCCCAAGATACTTCCGTTCTCTATTTTGCCCTAAATTCCCATTGCGTCATCTCATAACGCCGCGCTTTGCCTCATTCCCGAAGATTAAATATTTAATTTTCTCGTGTGGGAATCGAACCAACAACCGATTTATAATTGCATGCTTATGCCTTTTCGCCACGACCTTTTTCAAAATGTTTATCGTTAAATGTTTGGTCCCAGGTTTATTGGCAGATACGAGTTCATCAGACCAACAATTTTGGTACGCGATATTGAGCTAGTGAAGAAAATTACAATTAAAGATTTCGAATATTTCATAGATCACAGAGGATTCACCGATGCAAAAGTAGAACCACTGTTTGCCAGGAATTTGTTTGCTTTAAAAGGTAATATAAATAAATATGCATATTTTACAGAAGTAGTTGTATTATGATGACTAGTTACAATGGGTTAAATCCAAACGCTTATCGTGATGAATATAGCTTTTCTGGATCCAATACAATCTTTTTCCAATTCTTGTGACCCAATACAATGTTTTTCCAATTCTTGTCATTCTAAATTCAATTATTGCCATTGTGAAATAGCTTAAATATTTTTCTTAATAAGTTTCGCTAGACTAAAAATACTGTAAGTTAGATATTCTGACAAATTAATATATACCAAACACTAGATAAAACCCTGTTTTCAAAAGTTTGATTTCAAAATCATAAGTAGCATAAAATTTATTTTTTAGCTACAAGCTGTACCAACACATAGCTGGGTAGTCAGAGAGAATTTAGGAACCTAGTATTAAGACACTTTGCTTCTTTGTGAACTTCACGAATTTTAGGTCCTGTAAGTTAAGTGGCAGAATTCAACGCCATACTTTGCCTTGTTATCGGAGCAAAAAAATGAAAACATCTAATATTTTACTTCCTAGACCACATTTATACACTTGTGCCATGACAGGCCTAAATCACAAATTCATATTTGTTTAATAACACTCAGGCGATGAATGGAAGGACATGAGGTCTACTCTAAGCCCCGCGTTCACAAGCTCCAAGATAAAGCTGATGGTACCCTTCATGGAGGAAGTCGGTGACCAGATGATTAGAGCTCTGAAGAGTAAGATCGGAGAATCCAAGAGTAAGTTAACAGATGTGTTCTAGTATAGTTCGCGTTTCTTTTGACAACTTATATTTTTTTATAAATGTAGTTTTTGAAAAAATTTAAGCATACAGTCATGCGATCGTTGTGGAATCATCTATTCACTTGAAGTACTTACTGATTTATTACTAAATTTAAAAAGGTATAAAAATTTTAATGAAGCAGAAAATTTATTTTGCATTCGTTTTTAAAATTTTTATACGTCATTTTTTTATATTTTTTATACATTTCTATACATTTGTATACATGTTTATAAGTTTTTATACATTTGTATACATTTTAAGACATTTTTAAATTTATTATTTTTCTTTCCTAACTTTAAAAATAGTAAAAGTACTGATTTATTGTTGTTTAGAGAAAAAAGAGTATCTTCAATTCCATAGCTCAATATTGAGTAGTTTGCTCTCCCACAAAGAAACAAATTCATTTTATAACCTCAAGAGACATTAATTTTCTTGGTATTTATTGAGTATTATAAAGCCCTGTATAGATGATTAATTACACACCGCCTTTAAACTTCCAAGAAATGAAGCCTAATTGTTGAGGTGAACTTTAATAACCTTTGTAAAAATGCATGTAATCTTTTGTAATAAAGATTATATATTATCGCCGCTATTTAAAGTAACTTATAATTTCATATAATTTAATAAAGTTTTATAAATATATATTGGTACGTATCGTTATAAATAAATAATCTAAGGATAAATATTATCATAATCTTACTCTTAGATGGAGAAACTGGGGCGTTGAACACTGTTAAGACCAACACTTTTAAAATGTTATATGAATAAATAAGATAATTTATAATTTTAAGCCGGTGTGCCTGTGATCATTCGCGACTACAGTGTTCGAACGTCGGGTTTTCAAAAATTTTGTAAAATCAATTTACTTAATTAATTAGCTTCAATTTCTTTCATTTAAAATGTGGTATAAACGCGAAAATAAAAGATCTTATTATCTCACTGCCATGAGCGTGATCAAGCGTGAAACTGAAAAAAAAAAAACCAATTAATTTACTTTTTATTTTAACTCCATCCCGCTGTACCCTGCATATAGTAGGTTATTCAGATGATTGATGATTGATGATGACTATCCAATTTTTATGGTGGTCTCAAATAAATAAATAATAGACTTAGAAAGATTATATACTTACAAAATCTATTTCTTCTAGCTGGATACTTAGACGTTGATTGTAAGGATCTAACAACACGCTATGCTAATGACGTCATTGCTTCATGTGCTTTCGGCCTCAAAGTGGATTCTCATACTGATGAGGAGAACCAGTTCTACGAGATGGGCAAATTGGCATCAACCTTCAAGTTCCGACAAATGATGCTTTTCTTCATTCTCTCCGCTTGTCCAGCTCTTGCCAAGGTTGGTTTTATATTTAAAACAAAAATTAGTATACAAATAGAATGTAGCATTTTTTAATTTCAGAATATAAAGATATGGTAAAAATTAGTTTTGACCACTTAGCACTGAATACTTAACTAAGAAAAGAAACTTCATATTTCAACTACATATTCCGAAAAACTAGATTTTACCTTGTTAGTCCTCGAAACCAACTGCAAGTTCATTGTCTTATAAAAAATAAACAAACAAACCAACCGTTTTTTGCCGTACATTAACAAGTTTGACATTAACGTCATTCAGAAAAACATTTGAATCAAAACATGTTCAGACAAGGTCACTGACTAGACTGATGTTTATAAACAAGTGTGCTTGAACAATATTTGCGTTGGAAAAAAATATAGATTTTATTATCAAAAATAAAGCTTTAAAAAAATAATGGCAATAAAAATAAATGGAACTTCAGAACCTAGCGTCAAGACTTCTCTGTTCTCATTAAATCAGTTAGTTCACCATTTTTCGCCCAAATTGAGAAATTGCGTGTTGACTGACGGAACAACGAACGAAAGAAACGTTTGCCAAAACAACGAACGAAAGAAAC
Organism: Eueides isabella; assembly: GCA_019049475.1. Lineage (NCBI taxonomy): Eukaryota > Metazoa > Arthropoda > Insecta > Lepidoptera > Nymphalidae > Eueides > Eueides isabella. The sequence goes on along the minus strand of CM032390.1, from coordinate 16,673,496 downwards.
GTTGAAACAACGAAAGAAACGTTTGCCGTTTACTAAAACGAAGAACTGAATATATTTCATTGGAGTGGATATCCAAAATACAAGCTATCGCGTCTTCAGTTAGACACCACGCCAGACTCCAATTTTAAGTTATTATGTTAAATAAACAATATATACAATTGCTGAAACTAAAATATTTCTAATACAAACAATTGTACTGTCAAACATACTGCCGTATATACCTCACCACAATATTTACAGTGAAATAATTCCCAATGCGCAGTTAAAATATCGAATTTTTACAAGCCCTATTTCAAGAAATAGATATGTAGATATATTATTGCGTTCCGTATTCGTACAAGCGCCGAGTTGTAATTTAATCAGGCATTTACATATCAAACGAAATATTATTATTGCCCTCGTAAGGCATTTCAAGGCTATTTCGATATATGAGACGAAGAATTACTAACAAGTTTTTTTTAATATTCATTCAATAAAAATTATAAAATTTACAAAGTTTATTTAAGAACATTTATCATAGTTTATTTAAGATTTAATTAAAGATTGGAAAGCATTGTTGTCTCTCTATGAACTCTCTTCTCACGCTCTTGTTTTAACATTAAGCTCGGCGTTGACTTCAGCCACACAACACGCAATGCCTTGAACATTGTATCAGAAAGCAAAGAAATCTTAAAGCTAGGTTCCTTTTCTGCCGTTCCTGCTTATTGCATTATTCAGTGTAAAGCTTTAAGTACATTTAAATATTAAATACATGTGTAATCATACCATAGATAATTATGTTATTAACACTGCACTACTATGGACGAAATTATATGCTAAAATTATTTACAGCATCTCAAGCTAACGCTCTTCTCGAACCGTACAAAGGATTTCTTTATAGAACTCGTAGCAAATACAATGAAGAACAGAGAGATGAAGAACATCATTAGACCCGACATGATTCATCTTCTCATGGAAGCCAAGAAAGGTGTGTTTTTATTATTATACTTTTCCTGAGACTGCTACTGGGTGAAAATATTTTTTTTTCAATTCCTCGCTTTGGTAATAAGGTGAAATGCAATGTTGAGTCCGTAATTCACAATATTTAGACGTAAAAATAGAGAACGGGCATATAGACTATATGCAAAATACAGTATGAAAACGAAAAAACACCGAACATGCGCGAATCTAGCTCATCTACCGAGAGTTCCGTACTAATTTTATTAATTTCAACTCGGTGAATTCCATACAATTCTACGCATATTGCGTTGTCTTAGAATCATATTTCTTCTGTGCTCTAAGTAACCCTAAAATTATGCCATTTAGAAGTGATTTCTAATATATAATCATAAATAAGTCGACTTCTAAGAATTGAGTGAATATTAATATTAAACCATTATAATGGAGACAAATAATAATAAGTTGTATTTGAGTGCTCATTGTGTATAGAAATATGGAAGTTTCACGATTAACTACTTGAGATAATAATAGTCAAACACTTGTCGTTACATGCGCAATATATAGCAGCGGAACTATTGGAATATTAACGGTTTTGGGCTTGATTTCCACTCGTGGAAATCAATTTTATGTATCTTTTGTTGTATTTAGTGTAGTTCTTTGTAATCATGAAGCCGGACACAATATATGTACGCTATGTTTGCTTTCAAACGGCTTTATATTATTTGAAATTATGATATGCTTGTAATGTTATTTGGAGGTAGTAGCAAACCAAAACAAATAAATTATGTATTTTCATTTCTTCAGTCTGGTAATGAGGCAAAGCAACAAACAAATCATATTATTTATTTTTTGTGAATTTTTCTAGCGTTAATTGTATCCGGTATCTGATCTATATATGTACGTTGTCTGTTTTGTTTTCTTTTTTTTTAGCTTCATGCTGTATCCCACACGAGGCAGGGTAGGTAGAAGGAACCCCGGGAACCTAGTGTCAAGACACTCCGTTCCACTTCCGTTCCTCACTTTTTTTTTCGTTTTGTTTTTTTTTTTTAATTTAAGGCAAACATAAATTACCTGTAAAATTTCAAACTATTTTTGCTTATCGTCAAACTATATCAGTTCATGAGCTAAAGACAGACGAATAATGGAATCTTAGTAAATGGGTTCAATTATACCCTATGGGTACGGAACCCTAAAATCGTATTTGTTGTCACATCGTATAATAAGTAAGAGTTCGTTATTATAAAAAAATACTTAAATCATATTTTGTTCACAGGCCGACTCGCTCATGAAGAGAAAGCAGGAAATGATGTTGTCCAAGACACAGGATTCGCTACCGTTGAAGAATCAGCCGTCGGCAAGAAATCCATTGATAGAGGTATGTACGCTGTATCGCATATCGCATGTTAGACAAAGGGAACCTGGGAACCTAGTGTTAAGATCCGTCCAATTAAGATAACTTTCCTCTTTCTGCTGTATTTTAGCGGCATCTGATGTTGTGTGTGGTGCGTGGGGCACAGCGTGATGTTAAAGAAAATATTCACCCGAGTGGAGTTCAATCTCATTCCGTCCGATTTGACCCTGCTACTGTGCCACGAAGGTCTTTAATTTGCATTAAAACCAAGTACTGCAAATTAGAGACCGAGACCAATTTAAAAATATATATATTAACAATCGATTTTTTACCTTATCAGTTACGTTATTGTTATTATATCAAAATATCATCTTTAGACTGTCTAATATCTTATACTTTATCGCCATTCTATTGAAGCCATCGGGGAGTCCCCTTGTCACAGATACATGTACGTCATTTATATTAATTACTTTTAATTATTAGGTGAATGACTCAATCTAATTTGTGTATAGATTCAAATTCATAGCTTCACGCTGTATCCCGCACGAGGCAGGGTAGACAGAGGGAACCCGGGAACCTAATTTTAATACACTCCGTTCCACTTCCGCTCCCCACTTTCCGCCGAAATATGAAATAAAAAAATTACGTGCATAATTTTTTGAAAGTCAAACAATTTACGACCGGTTCAAAGTACAATTTTATAATATTTTATTATTAATATCGTTTTACCTGACTTCGTGATAAAAAGAAGGGTAATGTGTTTATTAATTGTTTTGATTCTTTGAGTCATTTTGGATTTTTGAAAAATATGCTAACAGTCAAATTTTGATAATCTAAACATAAACACTTTCTAACAAATCCTCTTTCTTTTTTTATTTTCTACTTTTTCTACATATCAGTATACACAGAAACGAAAGCTCCTGAATAAATGAACGTATTTGAGTGCCGCGTTTTTTAAATAAATGCTTTGCATCACGGTGGTTTTAGCTATGGTTTATGAAAATCGGACTCGACCGGATTATTACCACCCACGGCATTTAAGACCCGCGTTAAGTAGTGGCTTTGGCCACTGCGTTTCGCATTAGGTAATGCCGGGCCCCGGTGCCCATCTACTTTAAAGGACGGCAACGCTCCTGTAGCTCCTCTGGAGTTAGTCGGAGCCGTGGGCGACGGTGATCACTTACCCGTACGCTTGTTTGCCGTCTTTTCCATAAAAAAAAGAGTGGTTAAACTCAACGCCGCGCTTTGCCCTGTTACCAGAGCGAAGAATTAATGAAAACATTAAATATTTAATTTGAAAATATTACACATTTAATTTCCTCGAGTGGGAATCGAACAAACAACCTGTCGTTTAGAGTCACACGTTTGTGCCGCTGCGCCACGACAGGCCTCATAAGTATAGTTCTTTAATAAGTATTAATAACTATTTTGTCAGCATTGCCACTTCATTGCTTATCCCGACTCATTTGTAAATAAGTTAAGTATGAATATTTTTACATAGTAAAAACAATATTCAATGTACTTTATGGTTAAATAAACATTTTTATTTTCATTTCTAGTGTGGTCTGACAATGACCTAACAGCTCAAGCAGTATTGTTCTTCATCGCTGGCTTCGAAACTATATCTACTGCAATGTCGTTCGCATTACACGAACTGGCCGTTCATCCTGAAGTGCAAGACAAATTGGCGAAAGAGATTAGAGAGCATGATGCTAAGAATAATGGGAAGTTAGACTTTAACGCTATACAAAGCATGACGTACTTGGATATGGTGACGTCAGGTGAGCTATATTTTTTTTTCATGACTCTCTCAGCTTCACGCTGTATCCCGCATGCGGCAGGGTAGGCAGAGGGAGCTTGGGAACCTAGTGTTAAGACACTCCGCTCCACTTCCGTTATCCACTTTCACGTGTTGAGTGGCGAAACTCAACGCCGCGCTTTGCCTTGTTACCATAACGAAGAAATGAAAACATTAAATATTTTAATTGAAAATATGAAATATTTTATTTCCTCGAGTGGGGATTGAAACTGCAATCTATAGTTTACAGTCACACTCTTGTGCTATAACTTAAATATAAAATGAAAAAAAATAAAAATTATTATGATTGAAATATAAAATGATTGAAATATAAAATGATTAAATTAAAAATGATTAAATGATATAATTTTGCAACTATATGGTTTAACATCCAGCACAAAGTATATACAACATTTTTTTTTTATAGCTTCACGCTGTATCCCGCACTAGGCAGGGTAGGCAGAGGAAGCTCGGGAACCTAGTGTAAAGACACTCTGTTCCACTTCCGTTCGCCACTTTCCGCCGAATTTGAGGCATTGCGTGTTGAGTGGCGGAATTCAACGCCGCACTTTGCCTTATTACCAGAGCGAAGAAATGAAACATTAAATATTTAAAATGAAAATATTAAATATTTTATTTCCTCGACTGGGGATCGAACCCAGAACCTGTCGGTTACAGTCACACTCTTGTGCCGCTGCGCCACGACAGGCCTCAACATATATACAACATAATATTCGTATTATTTTTTTTTTATATTATGATGAGAACTCCGTTGAGTTCCACCATAGAAAACGCAACTCCTCCAGGTTTCGGCAGTAATTGGGGATTAGAAGAGTGTTGCTGAGAACAGAGTCTTTAAACATTAGGTTCCTAGGTTCCCTGTGCTATGGAAAAAAATCACATTCTAAAGATAAAAAAAAAACACATTCTTTCTCTCCACTTTTTAGAGGTTCTTAGACTCTGGCCCCCAGTAATGGCTTTGGACAGAATGTGCGTCAAAGATTACAACATGGGTAAACCTAACAGCAAATCTACCAAAGATTTTATTGTAAGTATAATTATACATTGTATTTTTTTAAACTTCCCGCTTCATCCTGCATATGGCAGGGTAAGCGAAGGGAATCTGGGAGCCTACTGTAAATATATTTCCTTCCTAGAACATAATTAATAGTGCTAACATAAGTTAATCCAGATTTTACCAATTATCGACAAATATTTTAAAATTATGATTGAAAATAAATATATAAAATAAATAAATCCTGTCTGTGGGTTCGATTCCCAATCGAGGAAATTGAATATTTAATATTTTTAATTCTTTGCTTTTCTAAGGTGGCAAAGCGCTGATTCAGTGAATATGCAATGCTTGAAATTGGATTTGGGATATAATATAAGATAGATATACCGACAAGCCATCATTTTCTCAACTTTTGGCACATTGCACATCGAGTGACGCAATCTATGCCGTTTTACTAGACGATTTAAGATTTTATTTTTATTTTAATTTACAGATTGTAATTAATTCGCTTTTAACTAAAATCTTACTATCGTGTCTTGTGTCTGTACTTTTTAGTCTTTCCAATATTTTTTAAATTTAATAGATGAGGGAAGGTGAAATACTTGGCATCCCAGTATGGAGTTACCATCGTGATCCAGAGTACTTCCCGGATCCTCTCAAGTTCGACCCTGAAAGATTTTCAGAAGAGAACAAACATAATATCAACCCCATGGTATACATGCCTTTTGGTATTGGGCCCAGAAATTGTATTGGTAAGTATTTTTTAGGATAACTTTCTTTTTAGTGAGTGAATTCTGTTATATAATATTATAGACACTTACATATTATAATTTTACGTTATAGCGTCATAAATAGATGTTGTTGAAAATTACATTCTTTTATGAATTGAATCATTATCACTAAATTATCTTTATTTTTATCATACAAAAGAGTATTAAAATTATAATTTTTCCGACAAATTAAGTAGTAGTCGACTACAATATAGATACATAGCCACTTTCAGTACACGTCCTTGCTTGGACACTCGATTCAGGTGGAACTTGAAACAAAATAATACTTTTTCATGTGTGGAGTTGTCAATTTATAAAAAATAAAAACATTTATTCTTTCATTCAATTCATTTTTGATTTTTGTTTATTTTCACCTTCTTGCTGTTTCTCGCATATAGCAGGGTAGGCAGAGGGAACATAGGACTCTAATGTTAAAATACTCCGTTCCGTTCTCCACTTTGTACCAAACTTGAGGCATTGCGTGTTTATTATCAGAGCAAAGCAACGAAAAAATCTGATATTTCATTTCAAAATACTAAACATTACTTCTTTGAGTGAGGATTGTACCTACAAATTATCGTTTACAGTCAGACACTCGTGTCCCTGCGCCATAACAGACCTCGTTGTTATTTATCTAAGTCAGTAATTACTATCAAAGGAAGATAAACGATAAAAAGTTCAATGATATTGATATCATCATTAAGTTATTGTTTTTAGAAATATAAGCTTTTTATATCTATAATCCTATAAAATGATTGTGATACTGATTTCTACAAAATCAATAAATTAGGTAGATATTCATAATTTTAAATGAAATTTAATAAGATTAATCGCGTATATTGGATTTTAAACATTTTTGAAAGCCCGACGTTTCAAACATTAACAGTAGGCCGTGGGTACAAGTAGACTAGTTATAATACTCTGTTAGATGAATACCTTCACTCTAAAAGTGTATTAAGGTGAAGAAACGCATCGCATCTCCGACATCAAGAATGTATATGTATAACGTGTGAGCATATATAAGATAAGCTCAACCACTGTATCAGCTTTAATAAGCCACATCCTCGCTATAAAGACTGTTCTCTGTGCATATCTATTCTAGGAATATATCTGTATACAAATATATCCCTAGAATAGATACGTCCCTAGAACAGATACATCCCTATTTCTATAGAAATACAAAAAAGACTTATTTCAATAAAGAAGACCATTGGACAAAATTATTTATTTTAATTAGTTTATCGAAAAAAATGTCATTTTTAATTTACTTCTTTGTATGATAAAAACAATGATAATTCAATTAAATTTTTAATGAATGTATATAATTTTTATCAATATTTATTTATGATGTCACGCCAACTTATCGTCCGTGAACTAACTTCAATTAGTATCACTGTATCAGTTCTTTTCTATAGATTCCGTTTTCTACTCATAAAAAAATTAAGTCTCAAATCCATCACACCAGATGGCAAGATATCGTCAAATTATTCTTTTAAAATACGGCAGTACGCGAGGCAATTAAGAAATCGTTGGCGGTGGTTAGATATAATAATTACGTCAACTGACACAATGACATTATTAATATATCTAACTACTGCCTACCACTATCTCAGTACACCCGTGTCCACGGATTATTCCAAAATTTTCGAAACGCAAGGTTTCCAAAAATTTATAATATTCAACATACCCAATTAATCCAATTAAATTTGTTTCTTATTAGATATTCCTAATATTAATCTGCCCCCTTCCTTAATTTATTTATATATCGCCAAAATAGACAGAAAAATTATAGATATTTTGTTGATTACCATGTTTTTTTTTAATCAAAATTGTTTTATGATGGAAACTAATTTCATGTAGGAACAAATCCTTATTAATATGAACAATTTGTAATTCTTTCCTTCCTTCTTAAACAAAATCATTTTAAACTTGTAAATTTGTAAACTTAAAATATATTAGAAGACTATCCTAGATCGTCGCCTGAGTTCTATTACTCAAAATGTAATATATGTGAATAGATATTTTGAAATGTTTACTCTTTTCAGCTTCACGCTGAATCCAACATATAGCAGGGTAAGCAAAGAGACCTTAGAACCTAGTATTGAGACTTTGTTTCTCGAAATACTTCCGTTCCGTACTTTCCGCTAAATTTAAGACATTGCTTATTGAGTTGCGGAGCTTAACGCTGCGCTGTGATTTAAGAGTAAGCTTTTGATTGCCGCTCGGTCTTACGACTCAACATCATCGTCCCGTTAACGGCCAAATGCTATGCAGCAGTTACGTGATGATAAAATTAATTTGCTTTCCCAGGTTCAAGATTCGCTCTCTGCGAGCTCAAGTCCCTGCTGTACCAGATCCTGCTGCACATCGAGGTGTCTCCGTCGGAGCGCACGCGCCTCCCCGCCCAGCTCTCTACCGAGTCGTTCAACCCACGCATACTTGGCGGACACTGGCTTAGATTTAAGATGCGAGATTAAAAATGTACCCATTAAAGAGTTCACAAACAGATTAAACAAAAAATATATTGAAATTATTAAAGAATGTGATATAATTCAAATAAAATGTATGCAAAAAAATACTTTAAATATTATAATTTAAATATAACATCAAACAAGTTGCTCGCTAGAGTAGGTTGTTTTTTTTTTTGCTTGAAAGTTAGATATATTATAATATATGTTTTAACTTGTCATCCTTTTTAGTGAGAATTCGTAAATTTTAAATTTTGTGATACGATTAAAACGTTTTTTTATATAAATAACTCTAAGTATTATTTAATAAATATATATAATTATATAAATACTTTAAATTATTACTTTCTATAAAATTAATTTTTATAGTATTGGTTTAAGAAAAATAAATTAATTATAATTAATTTACTGTTTTCTTTATTTTAATATATTATATATTTATGTCTATGTACATGTTTATATATTCCTTACATTTTTTTTATCACTATAATCTATAAAAAAAGGCTGCACATGGCATGGTAGGCGGAGGGAGGTTAAGGGCCTAGTGTCAATAAACTCCGTACCTTCTCTTACTTTCCACCGTGTTGAGTAGCGACAGTGAATATATTCAGTTGTTTCATATCCTAGAGTAAGGAATCGAGGCCCACTGCATAGTGTATAGTCACACTATTTTAGCCCTGAGCCTACTTCAAAGAATTAAAAACTATTTTGATATTTTTTTTTTTAAATAATCCTTACTTTAGTTATCTTTATATATTTTTTTGTATATTTTTATGCAGTATCTCATGATATATGTGGTAAACTAGCCAAAAAGAACTCAGTTAACATATTCTATGACAAATTTTCGGCATATCGAGGCGCAGCGGAACAAACGTGTGACTGTAACCGACAGGTTGTGGGCTCGATCTCCACTCAAGGAAATGAAATATTTAATATTTTCAATTTAGATATTTTATATTTTTATTTATTCGCTTTCGTAACAATGCAAAACGCAGCGTTGAATACCACCGCTCAACAAGCAATGCTTCAAATACGGCATAAAGTGTGCAATGGACGGAATTGCCATGTGTGAAATACGCATGAAGCTGAAAAAAAATTAAATGTCATATTTTCTTTGCAATTCTCGGGACATTTTTGCTGAATGACAGGTCTCAACACTGCGCTTTGTCTTTTTACCGGACAAGTAAATGAATGTGATTCTCCCAAATGGATATAATTATTCCGTAGCTATCCTACCATATTATTTTTACATCTTAATAAGTGCACACACAATGTTATGTTTAGAAAATTAGAAATTATAAAATAAAAAAAAAGAATAAAAATAATTCACAAAAGGAATAAACAGACGCAGAAAGTGCAAATTTATTGTGTAGCACTGTTTTCATTTCCTAAAAAACTTGTCTAAAACACATCCGTGTTACCAACAAAATAGATAGATCAATTTAGTGGTCTGTATCCTGTATCACTCAAGTGTTGTATATCAGTGATATGATACGTATTTCGTGTTTACATTTTGTTAACAGTTTTTTTTTCATATTTAATGCTTTTAAAAGTCTGGTGCAAACATGGCGAGTTTTTATGTATTTTTTTGGTGCTTTCATTTTGCAACTTTTTTTAGGATCACGCTTTATCCTGCACATTTCAGGGTATGCAGAGGGAACTTGGGAACCTATTGTTAAGACCTTACGTTCCCATTAATATTAAAAAATTAAAGTGAACTTTTCAAAAAAATATTATAACGAACTTCGTCTAATGTTTTTTTAAAAAGATGTATAGTAATCTTCAATTTTATTTGCTTACAAAACAAACTATATCGCTTTACAACTTTTTAAGTTATATTTATTTATTTATTTTTCAGATGATTCTATTAATATGGCTATTTGTTCTCCTAACTGTTATTTGGTTATATTTACGCTCAAAATACTCGAGGTTTAGTAACTATGGCGTTCAACACGTTGGAGTGTTGCCCTTTTTTGGAAATATGTTAAAAGTTATTCTACGTCGAGTTCATTTTATTACTGGTATGGAGGAAAGCTATCGTATGTTTTCCAAGGATAGGTAAGAAATATTCAACACCCAAAATTTTTTTTTAATATTCACCATTTCTTAGTACTATAATACACTTTGCAAAAGGTTAATGTAGCCTAATGAGATGCTGAAAGAAACGCAACCTTTTTTATCAGTTTCCAGAAAGTGGCCACAACTGTAAAAACATTGTAAATTTTGTTTTCAAGATAGGTGTATAAAATATATACGTACTGAGCTGAGGTAAAGGTCTGTCGTGACGCAGAGGCACAAATGTACAAATGTTACTAAATGACTCGTTGTGGGTTCGATTCCCATCTAAATTAAATATTTTATATTAAAGTTTTTTCGCTCTTGTAACAAGGCAAATTGTGGCAATGAGATTAACCGCTAAATGCTGAGAAAAACTTGAGTAGCATACTACTGCATTGCATCGCCATCACGATAAAGATTTTCAGAAAGAAAAATATTATAATGTCCGTAGCTCGACGCAGTTTTCAATTTACGACATGTCTGACTCAGGAATTGTGGTTTCAATAAACGCTTTTGATATTGTTCAGTTATCCAATAGTGTAGGAGCCGAAGTATTTTAAAAGAATGTAATTGTATATAACGTATTTTTTTATTGAATAATGAAAATATTTACGTACATATATTATATGTACCTGATTTTGTACATTATAGTATGAAAAATGTTATATGAATAGAAATAATAATATTATCATTTATTTTTTTGTAATTTGAGAGGAGACAGAACTTCAAATTTTAATAAAAATATGAAAAGATATGAAAATCGTTGCTTCATACTTATAAAATCATGCGAACTACTAGTAAAATAGCTAAAGACGGAGTGCAACGTCACTAAGATCTCTGTACTCTCCTGTAATATTTGAGATATATAGAGATTCATATTAATAGTTCATACAAACATTCATGTCTCAAAACAGCAATGTTTTGAGGCCTGTCGCGGGGCATAGGCACTGACTGTAACCACGATAGGTTATGGGTTCGATCTCCACTCGAAGAAATTTAATATTTATTAACAAGGCAAAGCGCGGTGTTGAGTTCCGCCACTCATCACGCTATGCCTTAAATTCGGTGAAAAATGTGGAATGGAACAAAGCGTCTTAACACTAGGTTCCCGTGATCCCTCTGCCTACCCTGCCATGTGCGGGATACAGCGTGAAGCGGAATAACTGAGCGAGTGTTTTTTTTTAAAGATTCATAGGAAGATATGAATTTTTGGAGCCTGTCATTATTTTACGAGACCTGGACCTTGTTAAGATGATCACTGTCAAAGATTTCGAATATTTTCACGACCACCGAGCCTTCGTCGACGAAGAAATTGAGCCGTTAGCCGCACGAAATTTATTCTTGTTGAAAGGTACAAAAATGTTATTAAATACAAAAAAAAAAATAACGTAGCGGTATTTGAACCCGTCACTCTTGAAAAACACTACTGAACAAATTTGAATAATAGAGATAAATTTAGTATATATTTATATATAAGTAGTTACCGGTTCAAATCAAATTTGTATATGTTTAAAAAAAATATTTAGCAAAATAGTAATTTTATTCTTTATACAGTCTACGCTTTTTGATGGTTCTTTCATTAAGCGGATTGTGTTCATTGCGGTCGTTACTAAAGACGTTATTATTATAGAAACAGCCTACAGCGAGACCCGAACCTCATATTGACCCCTTTCATGATTTTTAATTTTAACTATCATTTTAGGATTTAAAGTTATTTAACAACCATTCTTGCCAATTGTCATACATGTCAGTTGATTTACTTTGTTTTTTACTGATTTTAAAATGATAATTCATACTTGGAAAGATAAACATTTATTAGGAAAAGGTTTTCTCTGGCTACGCCACTAATGATAAAGCGTATAACTTGTTCGTTAGGATTAACAGTGAGGACCAGTCATTTAACGTTATACGGACCCATATGTTAATCCAAATGAACTATTAAGGTCATTTTTTTAAAAAAAATATGCAGTCGGGTATTTTATTAATAAATTTGTTTTAAACAAATGTATCCAGGACAAGATTGGAAGGACATGAGGTCGACTTTGAGCCCAGCGTTCACGAGCTCCAAGATAAAGCTGATGGTGCCCTTCATGGAGGAAGTCGGTGACCAGATGATTGGAGCTCTGAAGAAGAAGATTTCTACTTCTGACAGTAAGCACATCGTAAATATGTTTCTCACAAAACGCTCAATTTTCAAGATTTTTTTCGAGATTGTCAATTATAATATTATAATGTAAAGTTTTGATTAAAAAAAAAGACATGTCCCGCTGAGTTTCTTTCGCCGGTTCTTCTCAGATCTGAGGCAGTAACTTTAGTGATCTGGTGGTAAATTGTTTGACGTTCAAAACACGAACCTAGTAACTTCTTGTTTTGAATAAAAATATTTGATTTTTAATTTGGAACACAACACCGCGCTTTGTCTTATTACCAGAGCGATGAATTGAAAATAATTTATTTCTTTAAAAATCAAATCAATTTTGTACCCATTTAAAAAAGGTGCATTAAATAAAAGCACGCTCTTAAAAATGTATGCGTTATCTTTCCACAACTTGATTATCTTATTTTTTGATTGATATCAAGTGTATTTCTATCTATCTATATTATTAGATTACAATACTATATGAGAGTTTCATCAACATTTACATAGTGGTGTTTTAGTGGGGACATGGATATTTTATAACATTTTCTAACAATAATTTCTTAATTGCCTTGAATGACTATGTAGTACGTTTAATGACTATAAAAGTTATCAAGAGGCCTGTCGTGGCGCAGCGGCACAAGAGTGTGACTGTAATCGACAGGTTCTAGGTTCTATCCCCAGTCGAGGAAATATTTAATATTTTCAATTTAAATATTTAATGTTTCACTTCTTCGCTCTGGTAATAAGCCAAAGCGCGGCGTTAAGTTCCACCACTCAACACGCAATGCTTAAAATTTGGCGGAAAGTGGGGAAAGGAAGTGGAACGGAGTGTCTTAACACTAGGTTCCCGGGTTCCCTCTGCCTACCCTGCCTCGTGCGGGATACAGCGTGAAGCTAAAAAAAATCAAAACAATGACATTAACTTGCAGCTGGATATTTAGATGTTGATTGCAAGGATTTAACTGCGCGATATGGAAATGACGTCATTGCCTCTTGTGCTTTTGGACTCAAAGTAGACTCTCAAGCCGATGAAAACAACAAATTCTATGAAATGGGTAAAACTGCTTCCGCATTCAAAGTGTGGCATATGCTTATGTTCTTTATTCTTTCTGCTTGTCCGTCTGTTGCAAAGGTAACTTGGTTTTTATTTTGTAATCATTGTCTTATTCTGATGTATAAGCTATATTGTTGTAAAAAATCATCTGAATCCGTTCAGTATTTTTGTCAATGACATCCTCACAAACTTTTACATGTATTATATGTAAGATATAATATATACCTATATATAATTAACATTTGCATAATAAATAATATCTTTATAAAAAATAACCTTTTACATTTAAATATCAAAAAAGAAATCAATGATCGTAATAAGACAAAGTACGGCGTTGAATTTCGCCATGAATGCGTAAAAAATGGAAATTGGATGTAAAAGAAGAACAAAATATCTTAACACTTGGGTGATCTTCTGCCAACCCTGTTATATGCCGGGAAAAACATGGAAATGCTTTTTTATGAAAACTTTTGTATATTTTTAACACTTTTAGAAAGATATTCTAGACTTAGCAAATAAAAATGTTTTAAAAAAATATAAAACAATGAACGTAGTGATATATGAATCCACGTGCAGTCCTCATGGAAAGATGAGATCGTATGGCTAAGCTATGGCTAAAACGGTTAGATGTATTCCAAAAAGTACTCTACTCAGCTTCACGCTGTATCCCGCTCACGGCAGGGTAGGCAGAGGGAACTCGGGAACCTAGTGGTAAGACACTCCGTTCCACTTCCGTTCCCCACTTTCCAATTTGAGGCATTGCGTGTTGAGTGGCGGCACTCAACTCCACGATATGCCCTGTACCAGAGGGAAGAAATGAAAACGTTAAATATTTAAATTGAAAATATTAAATATTTCATTTCCTCGAGTGGGGATCGAACCCACAACCTGTCGGTTACAGACACACGCTTGTGCCGCTGCGCCACGACAGTCCTCAGGAAGTGCGGATTCAAATTTTGCTACGTTAAAAAAAATATACGTTTTCTTAAAATGAATTTTATCTTTTTACAGTTACAGTTGAGACTATTGCTCCATTTTAAATATAAAAAGAAAACGTTTAATTCTAATTTAATTTCCTAAGCGTACCTAAATTATTCTTAAGAGAAAGGCAATTCGATAATTTGCCGCTGCGTAATGAGAGAACGAATTGCAAATCGCTAAGTAATTTAGAAACGGGGGTCACACGAATTTACTTTAAAAATAAAACTGTATAAAGAACTTCTTTTTTATCATTATGTGTATTAGATAAAGGACTCAGTTTCTTGTTACGTTTACTTTTCTTAGTTGCTTAACCGTTCGGTTCGAAAAGGAGAAAAAAAAAAAATAATAATGAGAAAAATCACGTTGAGTTCCACCACTCAGCACGCAATGTGGGAAACGGAAGTGTCATTATAGGAACGGAGTGTCTTAACACTAGTTTTCAGGATTCCTCTGCCTATCCTGCTATGTGCGGGATACAGCTGAATTCAGATTGTTTCTCTGATATATATGATAGCACTTTCGAAGTGCTACCAAAATCACCAATATTATATCAAGGTAATCTTTCTCTCAGTAAGAATTATAGTTTTTAAATTATAAAATTATTCAATAAATACTTCCACGTCAAGGTCATACAAATGACACACGCGCTGTGAATAACAACTACATTAAATTGAAGTCAATTTAGTTTCGACGCTGTTAGACACTTATGTCATTTTTTATTATCCTGTTGTTTCAGAGTCAAAAGTCAAGTGGTATAAGTTTTAGTATTTAGGTTAAATCAAGGTCACTCTGTTCTATAAATACGATTATTGTCTCTTATCTCTTTCTAAAGCCAACTGGCACGACTTCCCAAAACATGATTCTTAGGTTCACATTATGGGCTAAGGGAACCTAGGAACCTAGTGTTTTGTAGCTGAACTTAACCGTTCCGTATACTTCCGTTACGTATATTCCGTTTCGTATACTTGTGTTACGTATTTTTCTTTGAATTCTTAAGACATTGCGAGTAGAGTGGCGGAATTCAACGAACACTTTACCTCGTTCTCGAACCGAAATTATAAAAATATATAAAAACGTTTATTGCTCTGAGTAGGAAATGGTGCCAAAACCGTTTTGTTTATACGCTTAAGCCAGCCTATACAGTTTCCTAAACAGAAAATATACTTTTTTTCAGCTTCACACTGTATCCAGCTTATGGCAGGGTAGGCAGAGAGAATCGAATGTTAATAGCGAAGAAATGAACGTATAAAATATTTATGTCCTCGAGCGTAGATCAAACTTACAATAAACTGGCTTTTACAGTCACACTTTTGTGCATCTGCCACCACAAGCCTCAAAGCTTCACATGAATAACGATATTTTACGGGGCAATTGGCTCTATTAGGAAGGCCTACGTTCGGCACTGGACGGCAATATGATAAGAAATAAAATAGACTTAAAAAACCTTCACGCAGAAACGTAGTAACCTACCACTGGCTTCCCAGGTTCCTTTAACCTACTATGTGAGGCTAAAACACGAAATAGACCTATAAGGTCTGTCGTGGCGCCGTGGCACATGGGTGTGACTGTAACCGACAGGTTCTGGGTTCGATCGCCACAACAAATGAAATGTTTAATATTTTCGATTGAAATATTTAATGTTTTCATTTCTTCGCTCTAGTACAAGGTAAAACCACTCAACAACTACCCTGGCATGTCCGGGATACAGCGTGAAGCTGAGAATTGTATAATTCTAGTTTTTAAACATTTCAGAGATTGAAGCTGACGATATTCTCTAAGGAAGTGACAAATTTCTTTACTGATTTAGTTTTAAATACGATGAAAGATAGAGAAGAGCGTAATATTATAAGACCTGATATGATACATTTATTGATGGAAGCTAAAAAAGGTAATTACCTTTTTAATTACGAATGTCTTTTAAAAATTCATACATTAGTATCCAGAGGCCTGGCCTGACAAAGGGCATAAAAATGTGCCTGTAAACGCGACAAGTTCTTAGTTCGATGGCCACTAGAGACAGGAAATGTTCAATATTTTTATTAAATATATCAGTACAAGGAAAGTGGAGAAGTTGGTCTCCGCCACACGACACGCAATGCCTCAAAATCTTCGAAAGGAGGGAAATGTAGTGTCTTAACCGTAGTTTCCCAATTTCCCTACCCTGCGCACGATACAGCTTGAAGATAAATCAGTATTGAATCATTTCTATTTTTTGTCTTCCTACGTAGAATCTATTAATCATAATTTTTTAAATTAATAGGAAAACTATCTCATGATGATAAAAGCGGAAACGCAGACCAAGGAGCAGGTTTCGCGACGGTCACTGAATATTCTATCGGGAAGAGATCAAACAATAAGGGTTTGTATTAACATTTTTTTCATGTATCTATAGATACAACAAAAAAAGTAAGAAACTTAATCTAAAACTTAAATAATATAATAAATTTATAACTGATCGCTGTCTGTATGTGCAAGATATGTGAAAAAAAAAAAAGAAAAAATACGAATTCACGACAAAAACTAGTTTCCGCATGGAAAATATGACTTTGTTTTTTCTCTTTAAGCATTTAAAGAGAGAAAACAAAGTCATATTTTCTAATATAATATCTATATACATGCTTTATTACAGAAGAGAGTCAAATATATTACTTGGCTTTATAAATCCTAAACTTTAATAATGTGTTATGTACTGAGAAACGGAACAGCGTGTTTTAAAACTTAGTTCCCAAGCTATCTCTATTTACCCTGCCATACACACACACAGCATAAAGTTGAAAAAATAAATTACAACAATAATTTCATTGAACATGTCTCTATCACCTAAAATAATAGAATAAAGGCAATTTGTTTTCTAAATAAAACGAAATCATAATCTTCTTCTATTTCAAGCATGGAAAGATACCGATCTTGTCGCTCAAGCAGTGCTTTTCTTTATGGCGGGCTACGAGTCTGTTTCAACGGCAACTTCCTTCGCTCTCCACGAACTAGCTCTTAATCCAGATGTACAAGAACGTTTATATGAAGAGATTAAAGAAGAAGACAAAAGAAAAGGAGGAAAAATAGACTTTACTTCAATTCAAAATATGGTTTATATGGATATGGTTACTTCAGGTAAATTTTTTAATTTTTTTTGCTGATTATGTGCATTGAAGCAAGGTCTTTATACAATGGTCCTTACCTTAATCTATATTAATGGTCCTTATACAAGAAGAAATATTTTATTAGTATTACTCATTTAACATCACAATGTATCCCACATAGCAGGATAGGCAGAGAAATTCGGGAACCTAGTGTTAAGACACTCTATTCTATTTCCGTTCCCCACTTGCCTCCAAATTTAAGGTATGTATGGTGGAACTCAACTCGCTCTTTGTCTTGTACCAGAGCGAAAAAATGAAGGCATTAAACATTTAAATTGAAAATATTAAATATTTCATTTCCTTGAGTGGGGATCGAACCCACAACCTGTCAGTTATAGTCACACTGTTGTGCCGTTGCGCAACGACAAAAAAATTAAAATTAATTTTACTCTTAACATTATCTTTGAAATATAAATAATGAATACCATTTTGAGGCCTGTCATGGCGCAGCGGCACAAGAGTGTGACTGTAACCGACAGGTTGTGGGTTCGAACTCCAGTCGAGGAAGTGAAATATTAAATATTTTCAATTTAAAATATTTAATGTTTCATTTCTTAGCTCTGGTAATAAGGCAAAGCGCGGCGTTGAGTTCCGCCCCTCAAGATGCAATGCCTCAAATTCGGCGGAAAGTGGGGAAAGGAAGTGCAACGGAGTGTCATAACACTAGGTTCCACTTCCGTTCCCTCTGTCTACCTTGCCTAGTGCGGGATACAGCGTGAAGCTAAAAAAAAAATACCATTTTGCACAAGGTACAAACATGTACGAGAAACTGTAGGTATAAGTTCCACTCGATAAAATCAAGTATTTATGTTTCTTCTCTCTGGTAAGGAGGCAAATCACGGAGTTGAGTTCCGCCACTCAATGTACAATGTGGGAAACGAAAGTCTTAATGGAAACAAAGTATTTTAACACTCGGTTTCCAGGATAGGTTAGACAGGCACAGAAAAAATTGTGTGACGCTCTGATCCTCACTGGCCTGACTGACTGACTGACCAGAGAACAGAAAATGAAAATAATTCATTCTCGTCAGTGGGAATCGAACTCACAACCGTCACGCTTACCGTCAGACAACCTCAACAAAATTATTTAATTAGCTAAAATAACTACTTACAGAAGTACTAAGAATGTGGCCACCAGCCATGGCCTTGGATAGAATTTGTGCAAACGACTATAATCTTGGAAAACCTAATGAGCACGCTATACAGGATTATATTGTACGTACGTTTATATTTTTGTATCTATTTACGTATCTATTTACGTATCTATTTTTTCACCAGGCCATGGCCGTTGAAAGGGTCGTGGCATTGTTCAGCGAAAACTAAGTAACGGAAGTATCTTAAAGAGAACAAAGTTTCTTAACATTAGGTTCAACCTGTGTAACCTATTATGTGATGGATATGACATGGCGCTACATCTACATACGTATATAAGTGCAGGCGAGGTACTAGTCTATATAGCCATTAATAGTTTATGCAATTAGCTAAACTGACTCTAAATATCTTTCAAATATGTATGCATTATGAATCATGTTTGTTTCAGTATTTTTTTGCTCACCGCCTTATAATAACGTCGTTAACTGCAGTACACATTTCCACGCCCATTTCGTATTTTCTGAAAAGTTCACGCTGATCTATTTTTTTAAGTACCAGAACCTTTAGATTAAGTAAATATGTAATTTTTGGAACCATAGCTATCCCAGTTAATTAAATGCCATTTTTTTTTTTCAAAGATCAAGAAAGGCGAAGTAGTGTATATACCAGTTTGTTGTTTCCACTTTGACCCTCAATATTTTCCGAATCCTAAAAAATTTGATCCGGAACGGTTCTCTGAAGAAAATAAGAAAAATATTAACCCCTTGGCCTATATGCCTTTTGGGGTTGGACCAAGGAATTGTATTGGTAAGAATGTTGAATATTATTAAAAATAGGAAATTCTCAATCAAAATATTCGTTATTCAGAAGGCTGGTAGAAGCACTTTTAAAACAAGACACACAGAAATATCAGTAATGTAAAACGTTAAGATATTTCTATACTCACTATAATTATTTTGTTTTTAGACGAATAACTATATAATAGTTTGAAAAAAAAAAAAAAAAAACACGCTTAGTTGAATCATATTTCGAGTAAACGTAGTATTTAAATGGCATGTCAGGTTTATTACACTGCACAGACTGTGCGTGTGGTAGAGTCACGTTGCCAGTAATGGCAACACACATGGGCAGACTCGGCCGGATTGTTACCACCCCCGGCATTTAAGACCGGCGTTAAGGAGTGGCTTTGGCCACTGCGTTTCGCATTAGGTAATACCGGGCCCCGATGCTCTTCCACCTTAAAGGACGGCAACGCTCCTGTAGCTCCTCTGGAGTTACTCGGGGCCGTGGGCGACGGTGATCACCATCGTCTTTTCCATAAAAAAAAAAAAGATCACACACTAGCTCTGTCTCTCTTACTCCCGTACAGAGGATCTACAAAAGAATTTTCCTGACTTTTCTGACGGTCCTGATAAGGATAAGGGGAAACTATTTTCGAATTATTGCAATGTCATCGGCTCTTGATACGTGTGCAAAGTTTAAAATTTATCAGATTTCTAGAAACCGGTAAAAATTTAGCTCAAAGATTCAACTTACATACATACACACATACAACCCAAGTTAATAAAAACGTGTTAAAAACAAAGAGATATCATATTTTAATCATTTCTTGTGACGGTGTTTTTTAAATTTTGTTTGTTTATCTAACACGCTTTTACATATGTGGATGATGTGTAACTACGTACTAAGATCTAAGAATATGAATTACGCACTCTTTTAATTGGAATATCATTATGGAACTTGGCAAGTAAATGTAAATTAGATAAACATACATATTAAATTATCTGTCTGATCATGGAAGTAGCATATTGATGATGGAAACTTGGATTACGTGGTATTATATGTGATTATCAAGTTTGTGTTTATTGCAATTGTCTTATTAATGTGGTTAGCTAAAAAAATTGTTTCCTAAACTATTATTTATCTGTGCTATCATTTATCATTTACTTTTTAAAATCTAAGTGATATATATGATTTTTTCATCAGTTTATTTCAGGGTATAAAACCCAAAAAAAAAGTAAAGTTAGTAAAGATGTTCGACGCTCTATCCTTCATATGGCAGTGTAGACAGGGGAAACTTTGGAACCTAATTTTAAGATACCACATTTCCATTAGGGTTCCATTCCCCGCTTTCCACCGAATTTCAGGAAATGAATGTTAATTAGCAAAACTAAAAGTCACCTTGTTACCACAGCAAAGAAATGAAAAACTGAAATATTTTGCTACTTGAATGGGGATGAGATCGAGTACTTGTTACAGTTGTTGTATTCATGCGCCACGACAGACCTCATGTAAATTTGCATTTTATAATAATTGAGTTTTAATAATTTCAGGATCAAGGTTCGCTTTGTGCGAGTTAAAAGTACTATTGTACCAGATACTACTGCATATAGAAGTATCGCCATCTAAGAAAACAAAATTACCTTCTACACTATCAAAAGAATCGTTCAATCCCAAACTTGATGGAGGACACTGGTTACGATTTAAGATGAGAAGTTAATCTACTGACTGATAAGGACAAAGCACGGCGTTAAGTTCTGCCAAAATGAAAGCCTACTTAAATATTTGAAGATATGAGAATATTTTTTTTTAGCTTCACGCTGTATCCCGGCAGGGTAGGCAGAGGAAACCCGGGAACCTAGTGTCAAGACACTCTGTTCCACTTCCGTTCCCCACTTTGGCGGTGGCGCAACTTAACGCCGCGCTTTGCCTTACTACCATAGCGAAGAAATGAAACATTAAATATTTAAATTGAAAATATTAAATATTTCATTTCCTCGACAGGGGGTCGAACCCAGAACCTGTCGGTTACAGTCATACGCTTGTGCGGCTACGCCACGACAGGCCTCGCATGAAAATATTAAATATTTTATTTCTTCGAGTGGTCATCGAACCCACAACCTTTCGTGTTCACAGTCGCACGCTTATGTCCCTGCTTTACGACAGGCCTCATGTTTTACATTTATAAATATATTTTTAATTTCAAAAACAATTTTTTACATAAAAGTTTCTTAAATTAACAAATTAGTGTACTTTCAGCTTGTATCGGACTTATATTATTAGGTTTATATGAGATTTGGAGCCTGGAAGTATAAAATAGCCAAGTCAAATTTAAAAATTAATTCAAAACGTTTGTTGAGTGGCAGTACTTAACGCTGCAGTTTATTTAATGATTTTCTTAAATATATTCATTAGTGAATGAAATTAATTTCTGTTCGTCGATAGAATATTTTTTTATATAATGTTGTAACACTTTAATATTGTATTCTTGATAATAAATAATATTAAAAAATAAAAATATTTTTTCATATTTATACAAAATTGTAGACTATATGATATAAAGTCTTAACCTTCATACAAAATGATATAATTCGTATAATGAAATAAGAAGAAATTATTAAAAAAAATAAACAAAATAAAAACACGCTGTATAGCTTAACCTCATATATTTGTAAATAATACAAAACATTGATTATATAATGTACAATCGTAGTATTTATTTGAACTTTATATCAACAACAAAGAATTAAGATAAGAAATAGGATCCAAATATTCCAGTTAAGTAATCTATTAAAGATAACGCTGTTTATTTTATTACTAATATTATTTAAAACCAATATTTAGTGGATATATTCGTTCAGCTTCACGCTGTATCCCGCAGCGCAGGCAAAGGGTACTCAGGGACCTAGTGTTACGACATTGCGTGCTAATTAAGTACCGTTCCCCATTTTCCGCTAAATTTGTGCTTGCCTTGCCGGAGTGAGAGAACGAAAATATTTTTTTTATTTTTCGCTAAGCGGGAAGTAAGTCCACAGCCGTCACATTTACAATGGCACAGTTGTGCCTACGTAAAACGACGATCTCCGTTTTTAAATATAACTATAAAATAAATATATAAGAAATGTTGTTTTTTATTTCAATACATACCAAACTGTACCATACATACCATACATACATTATATACCATATATTTTAGCTTATTAAAAAAGATATAAATTACAAACTATTCAAAGAAAAATATTGATAATTTTTACCATTTTTTTGTTAAACTGTGTATTGTTTAACGTAACTTAACACCACGTTTCACCTCACCAGATCAAAGAAAAAAAAAAAGTAAGAACATTAACCTGAATAGGTATCTATTTAACACACAACGTATATGTATATAACATTGTTACAACTGTGTAGTGTTATTTTGCTTTAACTTTTCAGCAAGACATTTCTATTCTCTGGTTTCCACCAGAATTCGAATTATTAGAAATTGAGGACGGAGCCCAAGGCTGCATTTTGTCTTACTTACACTTACTGGTAATATTTACTTATATTAGAATAATTTAGGCACGTATTTTAAAACGTAACCAATGACCACCCTTCAATTTCGGATTGAATGATTCAGTAGACAATTGCGCTGGTATACAAGTTTTTTCGCACGGTGTAACCTCAAAATGAAGAAGAATTTGATACAAAAGAGACTTCAACTCGCAGAGAGCAAATCTTGATCCTGAAAAATTTTTAGTTATTAATTTTATCTTCCTTCCAATATAAATCACCTAATTTTCAGTATTTTAAAGGTCTGTCATGAGGCCGGGCACAAGAGATTGTGGATTTGCTGCCCACTCGAGAAAATAAATTATTTGATATTTTAATTTCTTCGCTTTGGCGGAAAGTGGTGAATAAAAAAAGAGTATCTTAACACTTGGGAACCTCAAGTTCCCTCAGCCTATCTAGCCATGTGCAGGACAAGAAAATACTAAATTTAAATATAGAAACGTATAAACATTCGAACGTAACAGGATTTGAACCCGCACCTCTTAGCAACCGTCTAAGCGCTCTGACTAGCTAAGCTATACCAATTTAGTATTATATTAGAAACTTTACAAATATATTATTAAATTTAACAACATATTACATTGTTATATGCACATTAAAAATATATATATTAGGCGCCGGTACTTAACACTGCAGTTTTTAGCCTCTTCTGGTAATCAACAAATCCACAATCTTTCACGTTTACAGCTTAATGAATGAATTAACAATACTGTCTTACCAATACAATTTCTTGGACCCAGCCCAAAAGGCATATACGCCATCGGATTGATATTATGTTTGTTCTCTTCGGAGAAGCGTTCTGGATCGAATTTCATAGGATTAGGGAAGTACCGCGAGTCCCGATGGAAACACCACACGGGTATTGCCAAATTTTCACCTTTCCTTATCTGTAATAAAAAAAAACTGCTAATAACAGCTTTCTCCCTGATGGGGAATAAGACATTTTGTTCCCTACTATCCAAATTTTGAGATATTTAGTGAACTTCACCAGAACTTCTAATGGTGTGTTTGTAAAATATTGCCTCAACGATCATTAGCCACATTAAAAAGTTATCAAACCCCATGTAGAGCCAAGCAACGTTACATACTCCAAGTCTATGTATAAGTTATTTTTGAGTCAAAGTATGTGGCATAATTCATTCTCAGGAATTTTCTGGAAACCAAACTAACAACCATCGCCACGATTGTCTTAAAAAACGTAATATGCGAAAAATAAAAGGTTCTGAAAGACTTATCAAATTTTTATCTTAATGAGACTCGAACCCGGCGCGGGCTTTTAAGACTAAAAAAAGGTCTGCAGTTAACTCAAAAGCATTTTCTCTTCTTCTAATTATATGTATAAGAAAAATGTTTAGATCATTAATTTTAAAAGAAACCTGAAATATAGGAGGTAATATACAGAGTTAAACAAAAACTAAAAAGTGGTATTTAATATTTTAATCACTTTATAGTAAAGATAATTATTTTCTCAGCTTCGTGCTTTATTCCGGACAAGACACTCCGTTCGACTTCCGTTTCCCACATTCCGCCGAATTTAAGACACTTCGTGATGGGACTCAACGCCAGGCTTCTCATTGTTACCAGAGTGAAAAAATTAAAACATTGAATATTTAATTTGAAAATATTAAATATTTTGTTTCCTCGATTGGGGATCGAACACATAACCTGTCGTTTGCAGTAGCACTCTGGTGCAGCGGCATTTGTTTTGAAGTCTGTGCCTTTTTTTATTTTTTATAGGGTTCCGTAAGCTAAAAGGCAAAACCCTTAAAGGAACTGGAGTCCTTAAAGGAACTGGAGTCCTTAAAATCACTATATGGTACGTTTGTCAAGAGCCATTTATTTAAAGGTCACATGAAGAAAAAAGGTGTAGATTAAGTTAATATCAAATATTCAGACCTGTGCATCCTTGGAGAGCAGAAAGAATCAAGTTTTTACTGTATTGTGCCAATGGTGCGGAACCATTGGTGGACGAGTCCGAATCCCACTTAACCGGATTTTGATATTATAAGCTTCTGGTTGGCTTTGGCTTTGTATCATATTTTCAATATTTTGTAAATAACATTTTAACCAAAAACATCTATTAAGGCCTGTCGTGGCGCAGTGGCCAAGCATGTGACTGTAACCGATAGGTTCTGGGTTCGATCCCCAGTCGATGAAATGAAAAATTTAATATTTTCAATTTAGATATTTAATGTTTCATTTCTTCGCTCTGGTAATAAGGCAAAGCGCGGCGTTGAGTTCCGCCTCTCAACACGCAATGCCTCAAATTCGGCGGAAGGTGGGGAACGAAAGTGGAAGGGAGTGTCTTAACACTAGGTTCCCAGGTTCCCTCTGCCTACCCTGCGTCGTGCGGGATACAGCGTGAAGCTAAAAAAAAAAAGAATAAAAAAAAAATCTATTAATAAATTCCTTGTCTAATATGACATTCCTTGTCTAATCAATAATTTACTTACAATATAATCTTGTGTGGCGTTGTCATTTGGCTTGCCCATGTTATAGTCCTTTGTGCATAGTCTATCTAAGAATTGAGCTGGCGACCATAATCTGAGAATCTCTAAAATTCAGAAACAGAAAATGATTTAAGTAAACACAACATTATTTCGTAAGTATTTCAACATAATAAATAATTTGCTTAACTTGATGCAAATAAAAAATAAATAGAATGTATGCTTATGTCCTATTCTTTTAGGCCTGGGGACGGTATGAAAAATCATAACTAAAATGTCAAATATTTTTCACCAAGAAAAGTAAAGAGAGCCTAGTATTAAGACACTCCGCGTCTCTTTTTCTGTCCAGCTTTTAGGTATTATACAGTGAAACTTATCACCATGTCATGTTTTGTTACCAGAGCGAAGAAATGGAGATAATTTAAATCTCTGAGAGAAAATACTACCACGACCATATATATAGTCTTAGTGTGGGGCTCAAACGTAGTACTGTAGAAGCGACAAGTTATGGATTCGGTTCAAACTCCAGGAAATTAAAAATTAAATACTTTCAAATCATGTACCATAAAAAATCGTCATCGCTTACCTGATGTCACCATATCCATATAAGTCATACTTTGTACAGCATTGAAATTCAATTTTCCATCATTCTTAGCGTGTTCTTCCCTTATCTCTTTTGCCAAACGATCTTGTACCTCTGGATGTAACGCCAGTTCGTATAAGCCAAACGACATACCAGTAGATATGGTGTCGAAGCCCGCAATGAAGAACAGCACTGCTTGGGCGGTTAGATCGCTATCTGACCAAACTAAAAATAAGTATATATACTTATTAGTTAATGATAAATTAAAGTTAATAATATACTTTTTACTTTAATTGATAAATAATCTCAAGATATAAAATAACGAACCCCGTGTGATAGATTTTTTGCCGACGGTGGATTCTTCGACAGTTGCGAAACCAGTATCCTGAGTTGTACCATTTGATGCTTTATCCTCATGTGATAGTCGACCTGTTGCAAAAAACTTTTTTTTTTAATTTCAAATAAAAAAAATCTATATACGAAGAGACAGCAAGAAGCTCAAGCTCGTCATCTGTATATGTGCATATATCATACCATTCTAAAAACAGCTATTTTCCTAGAATGATCCAACTAATTATAAAAATGTAACTTCTTAGCAGCTTAAGAGCCATTTTGCCGAGATGCCATTTTTGGGCGTATTTCAATATTTTTTTGGGTATACAGTTTTGCATGTTGCTAGCAACCTATAATGTTTTATACCCATCTTTAACTCTACTTGCTTAGAAAGAAATGAAAAAAAAATATTTTTTGTCTATAATACTTGGTATGTTTGTCCAGATTTTTTGTGACATGAAATTGGTATCAGTTAAGTATATGCATATACTATTATCATTTATTGTTATCGTTATAATTAGATATAACTGTCATAACAGGATAAGTACTTGACTTGTTACTAGAATGATATTTTTTAAAAGAGAGTGTAATAACTATCTAAATATTCTGTTGCATTATTACTTTCGTAACTAAAATAAGCTTTTAGGCTGTAACTCACACATAGCGTAGTAGGCAGAGGGAATTTGTTTTTAGACCTTCCTGTTTCCCACTTAAACTTAAAAAAGAAAATCACTTATTTTGATGTGTATATTTTATCCCGCATATGGCTGCGGAGTCATAGGAATCTTAGTGACAAGACATTCTGTTCCCCACTCTGTATTATTACGAGAGCGAGAATTTAGTGATCTATTCCCCAAATGGGAATTGAACCTACAACTGTCACGCTTACAGTCAGATATCGCACTCCACCACGTCAACATCTAAGTAATTAGTAATATTGATGTCTTATCTATATCTAACATTGATAATCTTACATAGATAAAAAAATGCGTAAGTTACTCGTACAATAACAAAAATTACACGTGTAAACAAAGTTGTGTTTAATAAGATATTACCCGAGTGCAGCAGAGTTATAAAGAAGGGTTATGTTATAAGCGTGTGTGTTGTATGTGTGTATGTCCGTTCCTTCATTACCTTTTAACTGTTATACCAAGGAACAAATTTTCCTGTCGTGACGAAGCGGCACAAGCGTGTGACTGTAACCGATAATTGTGATTCGCACTCGAGGAATTGAAATATTTAATATTTTAGATTTAAATATTTAATGTTTTCATTTCTTCGCTCTGGTACAAGGCAAAACGCGGCATTGAGTTCCGCCACTCAACACGCAATGCCTTAAATTCAGCGGAAAGTCGGGAATGGAAGTGGAACGGAGTGTCTTAACACTAGGTTCCCGGGTTCCCTCTGCCTACCCTGCCTCGTGGAGGATACAACGTGAAGCTAGTAGGTTACAAAAAGAACTGAGTGTTGTGAAGAAAATTGAATATTACTACTGTGTGTGATAAAACTTGAAATTGTTTCATGCTCACCCTTTTTGGCTTCCATCAGTAAATGTATCATATCAGGCCTTATAATTTTCTTCAACTCTCGATCTTTCATTGTCTGTGTGACAAGGTTTAAGAAGAAATCCTTCGTTTGTTCCGAAAACAATGTTAGTTTAAATTTCTGAAAGGAATAAATTACAACGATCCGATAAGTGATAAGAAAAGGGGTGCCCCCTTTACGTTTACGATTTACGTGTTCTAGATTTTGGAAAATTAGTAATTCAGACTAACAATTTGATATTGTTCATAAAAAACACAATGAACAAATACTTATATACAAATACATGGAGATTTCTATATTATTTTCATTTCTTCGCTCTTAAGGCAGACCGCGCGTGTTATTCAAAAATACCTTAACTCAATTTATTTGACATATTATATGTAAAATATTCAAATTCAAATTTTAAATGAAACGCTTTTGATAGGATTAATCGCGTATATTGAATGGTAAACATTTTTGAAACCCCGACGTTTCGAACACTTTACAGTGGTCCTTGGTCACGGGTAGACTACGAACTAGTGTAAAGTGTTCGAAACGTCGGGGTTCAAATAATTATTTAATTTATACCTGTCGTGGCGCAGCGGCACAAGCGTGTGACTGTAACTGACAGGTTTTGGGTTCGATCTCCAGTCGAGAAAATGAAATATTTAATATTTTCAATTTAAGTATTTAAAGTTTCATTTCTTCGCTCTGGTAATAAAGCAAAGCGCGGTGCTGAGTTTCGCCACTCAACACGCAATGCCTAAAATTCGGCGGAAAGTGGGGAACGGAAGTGGAACGGAGTGTCTTTACACTGGGTTCCAGGGTTCCCTCTGCCTACCCTGCCTCGTGCGGGATACAGCGTGAAGCTAAAAAAAAATTGTACTCACTCGTACTAATCCAGGAACAGCAGAAAGAGCGAAAAACAACAATTGTTGACGAAATTTAAAAGTCGACGCAACTTTTCCCATTTCATAGAATTGATTGTCAACATCAGTATGAGAATCGACTTTTAGTCCAAACGCACAGGACGCAATCACATCGTTTGCGTAACGCGTGGTGAGGTCCTTGCACTCTACATCGATCGAGCCAGCTGCAAAAAATACAGTAAATAATCTAAAACCAGAGAGTTTTTTTGGTATAACGCGCTGATGTCAGGAATTACATGGTTTGAATTGAATAAGTCTTAGTGTGGTGTACATGTATAACATATTTATAGAGAACAGCTCTGGGCAATATTATATATTACTATCATCTGCGTTGGGAGAAGTAAATTGCTCAAGCTGATCTTGACTAAGTCTGAGTCTATTTGTACGAAATTGTTTTAAGAAATATATACGCCTCATGCAAAAAGAGGCTCATCTTAAAAAGAGGGAAAAACCATTAAGGTACGATAATGAGGAGTGCCATGAACAAAATAGAAATGGTATGTTTGGTTGAGTGAAGTTTTATTTGTATATCATCATCGAACCAAAATCTTAATATATTTTATACGTACTATCTGAATCTTTGATCTTCTTCTTTAGAGCTCTAACCATCTGGTCGCCAACTTCCTCCATGAAGGGTACCATCAGCTTTATCTTGGAGCTCGTGAACGCGGGGCTTAGAGTTGACCTCATGTCCTTCCATTCCTCACCTGAGTAAAAATTTAAAGAATACCAAAAAAAAATGAAATTGAAATTAGAACAAACAAAAAAGGTTTTTAATTTATATTTTGGAATTATACTTTATTTTTCTTTTTTTAGCTTCATGCTGTATCCCGCACGAGTCAGATTAGGCAGAGGGAACCCGGGAACCTACTGTTAAGACACTCCGTTCCACTTCCGTTTCCCACTTTCAGCCGAATTTGGCGCATTGCGTGTTGAGTGACGGAACTCAACGCCGCGCTTTGCCTTATTACCAGAAATGAAACATTAAATATTTAAATTGAAAATTTTAAATATTTCATTTCCTCGACTGGGGAACCCATAACCTGTCGGTTACGGTCACACGCTCATGCCGCTGCGCCACGACAGGCCTTTCTTTTATTTTTTTCTTTTATTTTTGATAGCAAGTATTATTATAATCCGAAATAAAGAAGAATAGAGTATTCCGAATGTTAATCCTAATTCCGAATGATGTCTAATGGTGTCAGGAAAAGGTGAACGTGAAATGTTTTTATAAATCTTATATAACATTGTAGGCAGAGGGAACGTAGTGTAATACAGCCCGTGTCTATAAAGACATTTTCGTTAACCATTTTCCGAAGAATGCTGGAGGAGTTGTCTTTATATCCTGGTATCGACCAAGGTGAACACATGAAAATATGAGATTTCACTTTTATGTTCGAATTTCAATTCGATTTTCTTCGAGTGGAACTCACACACATGTCAAGTTACACGATTGTTTCAAAGTCACATGTTAGTAAACCGGCGACACGACAGGCCTTAATAAATCATATAATAATTAAAAAAATATAAAGAATAATGTAAGTTACAGAACTATCTCTACTACCTTTTAACGAAAACAAATTCCTAGCAAACAGCGGCTCGATTTTTTCATCAGTAAAACCTCTGTGATCCAAGAAGTACTCGAAGTCTTTGATTGTGATTTTCTTCACCAAGTCAATATCTCGTACAATAACTATTGGCTTGATTAGCTCGTATCGTCCAACAAATCTAATATAATACATGTAAACACTTGAGATATAAAGATAAGTAGACTAGTTTAAGAGAGTACTTCATCAATAAATTGAGTTATCATTCTTCATGAGAAATTTTGTCACAAATATATTGTATAATGTGTTTACTATAACAAAAAAAAAACTTTTTTTCAGTTTTACGCTATATGGCAAGTTAGGCAGATCCCTCTACCTATATTATTTCTGTTCTCCAAGTTTCAATTTGGGAGCCTATTGTTGCGATACTCTCTTCCGTTTTACACTTTACGAGAAATTTGAGGCATTTAAAGTTGGATGGCGAAATTCATTGCCGTATTTTGCCTTGTTAGAGCGAAGAAATAAATATTTAAATTTCTCGAGTAGGTATCGGACTCACAGTCCACGTTTACGGTCATATTCTTGTGCTCCTAACCTACGGCAGGCCTATCTTTAGTAAAATTTTTTATTATTTTATGCAAGTTTCATAGTTAATTACGCAAGAAAAGCTTTTAAGATTTCTTGTTTCACCATCCGACTTGGCCAAAGCCTGATGGAATATAGCCTATAGCCTTCATTGATAAATAAACTGTCAAAGACAAAAATAATATTTCCTTTTGAATAATATTAATTATTCTTTTTACTATTTTTCTTATAAATGCACTTTACATTTATAAGAAAAATAGTAAAAAGACAGTTTAATATTATTTAACTATAAAATTATTTATATTAAATGTGCAATTAACATCAAATTATATTAAAAACTCACTTTTCATCAGGAAAAGATGTATACGTTGTCTCCAAGGCTTCCGCAAAATGGCACATACGAAAGATAACCCTCGTCATGTTCCCGAAGAACGGCACCACCTTCAGATTTTTTACACCATAGCTACTGAACCGTGAATAAGTTTTGCTGAACCATATCGCCAGTACAGCTACCAGTACAGCTGTCCATATTAGAAACAACATTCTCTGGGAAAAAATATAATCTGTGAATATCTTTCTTCGTAGTAAACAGCCATGTTTTTGTAGATAATATATGTGTGTAATAATTAATATATTTATGAGGCCTGGCCTGGCGCAATGGCACAAGGAACAACAGGTTTTAGGGTCGATCTTTACTAGAATAAATAACATATTTATTTAGAACTAGAAACGGTACGATTTAGAAACAAGGTTAAGCGGGACGTTGAATTGCGCCACTCAATAGCTTGTGCCACACAATCGGGAAAACTTGGGACTGATCGGATTAAGGTGTCTTAATGCTAAGATCCTAAGTTCTTTCTGCCTAACCTGCTATGTGCGGGATACAGCATGAAGAAAATGTTTGAATTATTTTCTTCTTTAAGATGGTAAATTAACATAAGTAAGTTAATTATTTTAAATAAACGGGGATCGGTATCATCATATAGTACTAGTGCAATAGTATTCTCTTTTTCAATCCATGATACATAGACTTTTCCAATATGAGGTAGGATTTTTTGAAATGGGGTTTTTCTTTTCATTTTTCACTTTGATAAGACGAAACAAAGGCTTTCCTTTTGCAACATAGTGTTAGGACACTCCAATACCAGAGCGATTAAGTAAATATATTAAACATTCCAATTCCTGGAGGAATAGAACCGGCAATCTATCGCGTAAACATCTCATGAGTCCTTTGCGCTACAACAATCTCCGATATATAAATTAACCCATCTAATAACACTGTGCAGTTGTTATTATGTAGAACGATAATTGCAACTCTGTTTACAATATAACGTCCGGTTTTTACACTTTTTATATATGTACATAAATGGCATTGAAATCTACTATCTGTATTTTATATGAACTGTTTTTTTTTTCAACTACGTATAGCTATAGCTTAAATATAGGTGTCTATTTAGGCAAGCGTAGGTACGTGCTTCCTAGACAGATATATAAAAAGAAAAAAAGTAAATTCAAGGAACCCAAATAAATATTTTTCATTCTCTTGAACTTCATTCCATACATAATTCATGGATATTAGATATCTAACTCTCTCTCTCTCTCTCTCTCACTTACTCAGCTTCACGCTGTATTCCGCACATGCCAGGTAGAGGGAACTTGGGAACCTAGTGTTAAGACACTCCGTTCTATTTCCGTTCCCCACCACTATTACATAGTAAAAATTAAATATTTCGTTATATTGTGTTTAAGGCCTGTCGTGGCGCAGTGGCACTAGCGTGAAACACGACAGGTTTAGGATTCAATCCCCACTCGATAAAATGAAATAATTAATATTTTCAATTTAAATATTAAATACTTTCATTTCTTCGCTCTGGTAAATTCACCACTCTACTGGCAATGTCTCATATTTGGCGGAACGTGGGAAAACTGTATTACTAATTATTGTATACTAATTTCCCTCTGTCTATTTAGCATGCGCGGGATTCATCGTAAAGCTGAGTATGTGCCCAAAAGAATAGGAGTAGTTTCAACTATCAGCTATATATATAG
This sequence comes from Eueides isabella, assembly GCA_019049475.1. Taxonomy (NCBI): domain Eukaryota; kingdom Metazoa; phylum Arthropoda; class Insecta; order Lepidoptera; family Nymphalidae; genus Eueides; species Eueides isabella. Next base: position 16,640,365 of record CM032390.1, on the reverse strand, counting down.
ATTTCTAGAACGGGCGAGAATTAAGTACTTACGAGTTATTTTAATGTAATAATTGTACAGAACAAAATCGAATTTATAATCATTGCTTCATACCATTACTAATGTATACGTTGTATTAAATTAAACGTATATGTATGTTTTTAGCGTTTTTATTTAAGGGTATGACATGCCAATGTTTATGAATTTTGTTTAACAACAAATTTTATTTATTATTATTATTGAAGATTCACGCTTTATCTTGATTACTCGCTTTATCTAGAATTACTAAACATTTATTGAAAACCTCATTAAAATATCAACAGCAGTTTATAAGATTTAAGCTTACTGGGAAACAGTTACCTAGCTACTTACATAGTGTTAAGACACTCCGTTCCGTTTCCTAATTTTTACGGAATTTGAGGCGTTGAATTTTGTGTGGAGAAACTCAACGCCGCACTTTGCCTTGTTACCACAGCGAATAAATGAGAATATTAAATATTTAAATTGGCTATACTTAATATTTAATTTCCTCAAGTGAGCATCGAATCCACAACCTATCGTTTTCTGTTACACGTCTGTGCCCGTCCGCCACGACTGGTCTCATAATTAATAGCAATTAAAGATAAAAAATATATTTAGATATAATATTCCAATTAAAAATACATTATTATGACTCATCCGCAGACAAAAACGTGAAATCTTTTTGTTTTGAATTAATCTATGAGATAACATGTGAATTGATGTATGTATATATGTTTTTTATTTGTAATAATAAATGGTGGCTTTGCTATAGTCAATAGAAATCGAGGCCGACAACTTTATTAAATTGAAATTTGAGATTTTAAATGAAAAACGAAGTATTTTCAGGTTCCCATAGAACTTTCCAGAATTCTTCCCTAATGGTGTCCCTACATTCGTGATTAGGGAGTGTAGGGGGCTTGATTCCATTTTTTAAGCAAATACCTGATGAGATGAGGCGGTTATGAGTTTGATGTTTTCTCGAATGCGTTATGTATTTCTTAAAAGGAAATAATCGAAAAATAAAGACCTCATTTCACTTTATTTTCTTCATTTACCCTCCCATATGTGGCACAGGGAACCTATTATTAAGACACTTTGTTCACCAGACATCGCTCTTCTATCGTGACATTGTCTATTCATTAGAGAAACTTAACGTTGTAATTTGCCTTAGTAGTTGGCGTGGAAATGATAATAATTATTGTCCACAGCAAGAATCGAACCAACAACTGTCGTGTTAACAGTCGGATGCAGGTACATAAGTGAGTTAATAACTTGAAAATATTATAAGTACTATGTTTGTACATAAACAATAAGATATATTATATCATAGTGTAATTTGAACATCCATGAACATCATATGTTTATTTATAAACTTGTGTATTTTATTACACGGCTCTACTTATATCTATATACCTAACACTAGGTTCCCGGGTTCCCTCTGCCTACCCTGCCTCGTGCGGGATACAGCGTGAAGCTAAAAAAAAACTTATACCTATTTTTTTATTAATTTTATGTTACCTCCAAATATTTTTTATTTATTTCAAAATTTCATACTTATTTCTCTATCTATCATGTACATGATATACAGCTTTGTGACAAACAAACAGACACGTATTAATAGCGGAGTCTTAATACCAGGGTACCTTTAAGTACGGAATTCTTAAACTTTAAAGAAAAATAAAAACGAAACGCTCTTGTTAATATTGTGATGGTTTTTTTTCATTTTTATTATTTGCCGCTTGGAGGAACCAATAAAATTAAATATATGCATTATGCGAGTCTAAATCGAACCTGCAACCACCGTATCTTATTAAAAAATCATTATCAGTATATAGAGGCCTGTCGTGGCGCAGCGGCACAAGCTTGTGATTGTAACCGACAGGTTCTGGGTTCGATCCCCGGTCGAGGAAATGAAATATTTAATATTTTCAATTTAAATATTTATAATGAAATAATAATATATATAAAATATTTATAATATTTTAAATATGTTTAATTTCTTCGCTCTGGTGCGGCAAAGCGCGCGTTGAGTTCCGTGACTTAACACGCAATGCCTCAAATTCGGCGGAAAGTGGGGAACGGAAGTGGAACGGAGTGTCTTAACACAAGGTTCCCAAGTTCCCTCTGCCTATTCTGCCTCGTGCGGGATACAGTGCGAAGCTGAGAAAAAAGTGAGATTTAGATTCTTCATGTTTCATTTCACTCAAAGCTTTTATCCTATAACAGTAACAAAGTCCAAAAAAACTTTTGCTATAAGACTCAGCGTTCAAAATCTTTCCGTTAGATATTATGTCTGACGTGAAGCTAAACGTCTCACTCTATTACCAAAGCAAAAGAAATAAAATACTTTAAACCCAATTTATTTAGTCAAAGGCTGTCCTAAATAGTGTTGTGACATAAAGAAAAGTAATAAAAATTGACTCAACTTCACGCTGTATCCCGCACAAGGCAGAATAGGCAGAGGGAACTTGGGAACCTAGTGTAAAGACACTCCGTTCCACTGCCATTTCCCACTTTCCGCCGAGTTTGAGGCATTGCGTGTTGAGTGGCGGAACTCAACGCCGCGTTTTGCCTTGTACCAGAGCGAGGAAACGAAAAATTTAAATATTTAAATTGAAAATATTAAATATTTCATTTCCTCGAGTGGGGATCGAACCCACAACCTTTCCGTTACAGTCACACGCTTGTGCCGCTGCGCCACGAAAAATTAAAAAAAATATTGTACTTACATAGTTTTTTTCATACAAATCACTTTATATTTACGATTTTTTTACGCAGTAGAATTTAAATAAAATTAACGAGTATCAAGTAACGTGTTCTCAGTACAAAGAACTCATTCAAACAGGCGCTTTTATATGTCCGATTTTATATATATTACACTTATCTGTACGATATAACTATGAACATTGGATATATTTATCATTTAGTACGTACACTACAGATTTTGCGCAGTTTACCAAATAAGTACATGTAGAGGCGCTGAGTTACACTCATTGGGAACCTAGTAGTAGTCTTGTAAAACAGAGCGCCTTAACTCTACGCTATAGATTCTGTATGTAGGAAAAGGCCTCCCATTCTATATATGAGAAAATGAAGCTTTGCCTAAGTTTACTTTATCCAGGTTATTTTTACCCGATTGTCAAGGAAAAAGGCAGGTATTTTGAGTATATTTCTGTAAATATGTATGTATGTAATGTTCTCAATTTTTTGATATCTCCAAAATTGATGAACAGATTTATTTAATTAATGTATCGAAAGGTTCGTCTAAGTAGCCCAAGTCTTCTTAGATAGGTAGGTGATGTCAAAAATTTAAAATCGCTGGAATCAAACTGAACTGATACTAAACAGATTTTAATGCGATTTTAGTGCGAGTTTTTTAGAGATTCTTTTTGTAAATTCAAAACCGGGACCGGTTCCATATAAGGTATACATATCATATGTACAAACCAACTATTTATATATTTTAAACAATGTATTTTTTTGCGTAGCGATACCATATTATTTATTCATTTTCAGTAACAATTTAAAATATATGAAAATTTAAAATTATTTGAACAAATATTTTACTCTTTGCGCGACTGTTTTAATATTTATAAAAGATAATTTTTATACAACAATAAAATAGGATATAAAAAAAGTACTATAAAAAAAACCCGACTGCATAACACAAAAAAGAAAAAAAAAGTCTTTAGGTTTAATAATTGAAACATATTCTTAAAAAATTGGTCCCTACTGTTAATCCTGATAAACTATTTTGCTTGTGGTTTTTTTAAATTTGGCATGTGTAGTCGGGTTTGTTTTTTTTTGTAGTAATTTTTTGTTTTGCCCTTTTTTACTTTAAAAATATTTGTTGTACTAAAATTATCAATATATATATATATATATATATATATATATATATATATATATATATATATATAATATATATATATATATATATATATATATATATTTGAAAGTTAATAAAATAAAAAATATATAGTATTATAGGTAACAGTATTCTTTTTATATTTAATTTAAATTATCAGGTTTTTATTAGTATAAATCGCCTTGTCAATTGTTCGGGTCAAATGAACCTGCAAGGAAGTTATAAAGAAATCTTTCGTACAACTTTATAAAAAGAATTGTATATACATTAGCTTTGAAAGTGTAATTATATTATACATATTTATGCACTCCTGTTACATTTTAAATTGGACTAGGTACAGGGGTCCCGCTCCCATAAGGTACAAAGGGAAGATATAACTGAATTACGTTTTGATAAATAATAGTATGACTCTCTTATGTCACCGGTTTTTTTCTATTTCTAAGATATCATAGAAGTAGGAAAAAACCGGTACTCACCTAAGTGTAAAAATGGCTTGTTAAGAAGAAATCTATTTTATAATTACTAACAAACAAAAACAAGCTGCCAAGCTGCTATATATGCGAATATATATATATATATATATATATATATATAATATATATATATATATATATATATAATATATATATATATATATATATATTAATATATATATATATAATATATATATAGATATATATATATATATATATATATATATATATATATATATAATATATATATATATATATATATATATATATATATATATATATATATATATATATATATATATATATATATATATATATATATATATATATATATATATATATATATATATATATATATATATATATATATATATATATATATATATATATATATATATATATATATATATATATATATATATATATATATATATATATATATTGTACGTTAATTTTCCAATGTATCTATGCATAGTGTCATCTATTTGAGGGGTCACGTGGATTACAGCGGCTCAAAATTTACAGAGGCTATAAAAAAATACTGATTAAATGACCAAAAAAATATCTCAAGATAAAGGTACAGGTAAAGGTAGAGTAAGTAAACAAGAATACGTAAAGTACTTTTCATATAAATCTATAAACAATGTTATTATAACAATAATAGGTAATTCAGGTTGTCGTGGCACAAAGGTGTGACTTAAGTGTGGCGGTTGTGACTTCGATTTCCGCTTGGTGAAAATTATTACTGAGACCTGTCATGGCGCAGCGGCACAAGCGTGTGACTGTAACCGACAGGTTGTGGGTTCGATCCCCACCCGAGGAAATGAAATATTTAATATTTTAAATCTAAATATTGAATGTTTTATTTCTTCGCTTTGGTAATAAAGCAAAGCGCGGCGTTGAGTTCCGCCACTCAACAAGCAATGCCTCAAATTCGGCGGAAAGTGGGGAACGGAAGTGGAACGGAGTGTCATAACACTAGGTTTCATTTCCTTTCCCTCTGCCTACCCTGCCTAGTGCGGGATACAGCGTGAAGCTGAGAGAGAGAGAGAGGGAGAAAAATAAAAATAATTATATTACATGTTTGCGAAGCGAGAAGATTTAGCGGATAGTAGAGCTATAAGAAACTTTACATAAGTATGTATAAGTTTACAAATATTGTTAAGAAATTATGATAAGTAAATAGCTATATCATGCTACGTTTTAATTTAAAATTATTCTGTTATTTTCAAGTTGTATATAATAGATAATTATTTATATACGAGTATAGGTGGCACAGCGGTACAAGAGTGTGACTGTAAAAGATATGTTGTGGATTCGGTTGCCACTCGAGGAAATGGTAAAGGCAAAGCGCAGCGTTAAGTTCCGCCAATCAACTCGAAATGCGTCAAATTCGGCGGAAAGTGGGAAACGGAAGTAGAACGGAGTGTCTTTTCCCTAGGCCTACCCTGCCATCTGCGGGGTACAACGTGAAGATGTGTGAGTGGATTTATATTTAACTAAATTTTGTTCATATTGGATTTATATTGATTTGTTTACTGAAAATATAAATGTCTTTTTAAGCTTTACACTATGTCCTACACAAAGTATAGGCCAGAGAGAAATTGAGAACCTAGGTTTATGAAAAAAAGAGTTGTCCCTCATCCTATACTGAATTCTCGAGGCATTACGCGGCGCATCATTGTCTTCTCTTACCGAAATGAGAATATAAAAAATATTTATATATAGGCAATAAAAGAATGAACCAACAACCGTCAACGCACATCTGCCTCTAATGACCACTTGCATATTGTTTATAAAAAAAAAAATTTAATTCATATATATTTATATCATTATTTATATAGATAATTTTATCGTATATACGTATAGGTCAAACTGATAAGCCCTATTTAAAGTAAATCGGCTAAATATCTATTAATTATAAGTCAACGCCATCTCTCGCAATGATAATAAAATGTATAATGTTCAACTTGTAAATAATGCCATCTCTTTGTGTATTATATGAACTACATTAAATTATTAAAATTTGTATATTTTTCATGGCGCCATCTATAACTTAGTTACAGTACTAAAACTTTATTATTTCTTTAAGAGGTGTCGCCCATAAATATTGTACGATAAAGAAGTAAGCTATGTAACAACAATCTAAAAAAGGATAAATATTAATAAATTATGTTATGTTGATTAGTTTTGTTTCTATATAGCCCGTAGTGGCGTAGCGTGTGACTGTAAACGACAGGTTGTTTGTTCGATCCAAACTCGAGGAAATGATATATTTAATATTTTTCTCCAATCTGGTCAAAGAGTGACGTTGAGTTCCATCCATGCATGCTAAAAGTGAAAAACGGAACAGAGTATCCTAAAACTAGGTTCCTCAGTTCCTTCTGCCTACCCTGATATATGCGGGATACAGCGTAAAGCCGATAAATATATTTAATTTACTGTACAATTGGAAAAAAACTTTGTGACCTACCATTTAGTGATATAACACTAGTTTCCGCCGAATCCTTTAGACATTGTCTTCTTGCCTGTGGAACGGAACTGTACCGGAAATGAAAATACTAAATATTTCATTCGCTTGAGTGGAAATCGACACCAACTTACGCCTATTCACATTCTTGTCTGCGTCACACTAAAACTATCTAAAAATGTTCCTCATCATTAAATCAGCCTTTTGTCGTCTAGTGTCGGGGATAGGCCTTCTCCGGGCATTGCCATGTCGAAGGGTCCCGCGCTGCCTCTATCTAGTCGCTTTCCGCGACCTAGGCTTGACTTGTTACTAACCCATCCCCGTGCAAAAAATTATTGTAACTCCCAGCAATTTTCAACAAAAACTGAACCCACATTTATCGTTTTATTCAGACGATGTTCCACTGAGTCACGAGGATCCCTACAGTGTAGTAAATTATTAATAGTCACGCTAATTAAGTATACCATATTTAAAACATAAACATTAAAATAATAGATCAACAAACTGAACGTATTGTCAAGTAACCGCAACTAAAAATATGGGTTTTTACTATATTACAACTACGGACTATTTTAAAATATTGATCGTAAAAATACTGAAAAATAAGTCAAAATTAATAAATCACTATTACTCTACATTATAAAGTATAGGTATGTACGTCATTGCAATATACGAGTAGACTAAGAGCCCGATCCGGCCAGACCTTTGTATTGTTTAAAATCTGAAAGTTAATATAACTTTAATGGTTACTTTGACTGTTACATAGTGTATAGAGTAGCGCCAAGCTTTCTTTTCTTTTATTATTACGTTAATCTCATTTTGATGTAACTATCAGTGTCAACATAATATGACTGTCAAATTAATAGCCATTAAATAATTTTATGATAAAATAAAAAAAAAACTAGTAATTTTATTGTATATTTCATTGTCTTTGGCTTCACGCATGGCAGGAACTGGGAACTTGGGAACCTAGTGCTAAGGAACTCCGTTCTACCACTCGCTAATTTTAAACATAACGTGATAGAACTCTACTTCGAGCTTTTCCTTGTTACCAGAGCAAGAAATTGCAACTGCGTATTCAATATTTCATTACCTCGACAGGATATGTTGCACATGCTTGTTGATCCACAGTGGCACACATGCACAGGCATCAATAAGCCTTTTTTTTTTAATTAGATAGGCTAAGATATGTAAACAATTATTCATTTAAATATAATTCTGAGCAAATAATTTATATTATAAAGATAAGGTTCCCCCTGCCAACTTAGCATAGCGAGCTTGAAAGCGTAAACATATTTTATTATTATATACTTTTTGAATTTATGAGGCCTGTCGTGGTGCAGCGGCACAAGCGCGTGACTGTGACTGACAGATTCTGGGTTCGATCCCCAGTCGAGGAAATGAAATATTTAATATTTTCAATTTAAATATTTAATATTTCATTTCTTCGCTCTGGTAATAAGGCAAAGCGCGGCGTTGAGTTCCGCTGCTCAACACGCAATGCCTCAAATTCGGCGGAAAGTGGGGAACGGAAGTGGAACGGAGTGTCTTAAAATTAGGTAATATAATAAAAAGAGTCTTCACATTCATAATTCGTATAATTTGTTTATCTATTTTCGTATAATTCTTTAATACATAAATAGTTTAATAGTAAACTCAATTGCACAAGCACTTTTCACTTAAACTAAAATGTTACAAAGTAAATAAAACTAGAAGTACTGGATGAAAAGATAGTCAGTTTTAAACTTAAATATGTATGTATCTTCAATAATAATACTAAAAATATATGAAATGGTAACAAAAATTATATATATATATATATATATATATATATATATATAATATATATATATATATATATATATATATATATATATACACACACACAAATATATATATATACATACATACATAATAACGACAGATCTAACAGATAGACAAAACATTTTTTTCTCTATTTTTTGTTTTTTTTTTATTATATTATATACCTCAAAAGAGGATTTATATATATATACGTTATTTTTTAATTAACTATATAACTATATTTTATGGTGTAATGTTAATACCTTTGCTTAATAATCATTTTATTTTGGCGTTATAAATACAATTCATACATATTGAAGCTAATAACAAATTGGTAATTAAAATATATATATGAAATATTGTTCTTTAAATATAAATTTTGGCACATTAGCCCAAGAGAAAGCTTAAAAAGAGAATTTTTCAAGAAAAAATAATGAAATATATTTTTTTTTAATATAAAAACTAGAAAATTGCGATTTCACAACTTGAACTTCAAACATTTTTTATTTTAATTTAATTTGAATATATTTTTTAATCATTTTGACTTTTACTTTAAAGTTTTAAAACGTTATTCATATTCGAAACTGTAAATAGTACAATATTATATTATAAATCTTATATCTATTGTCTATTCAATACTTATTTGAAAAAGTGAAGACACAAATTTTGTACTTGATGTTGACAACCGTTAGTTTTTAAAATAAAAAAAATAAGAAACTATAAATTATTATTACGTATCTATTATTGTGATGACAATTATTAAACTTAAAATAATTGGAAAAATATATTGTAAAAGACATAAAAATAATATCAATATTTACATAATATTATTTGTTGATTCGATGCAAACTATATACATAATAAAACTTTTAAAAATTTACTTTACATCACAGCGATTGCCTGAGAGTCCAACTTAAAACTAAATTACATTTAAAATGTCAAAAAATGTAAATTTTTAATTAAGAAAAATAATAATAAATGTACTGTCATCCTACATACATAATCTTTGGCGTACAGATCTTTACTCTTGTCATTTTTAGCCCCCGATGTAAAATATGGAGTGTAATTTGTTTGACCTGTCTGACTGTCTTTGTATCTGTGGCACCATAGCTCCTAAATGAATGTACTAATATAATTCTAGTTTTTTAATCTAAAGTATTATTCATCTTGGTTTTTGCCACCACGACGAACAATTTTTTTGATTAAAATGCTATGTTTTATGAAAAATGGATATTAGCAATTCAAGAGTCACAGGCACTATTTATAGAGGAAGAGCTCTACCTATATGTATCGGGGGCTTTTTAATTTTTTTATTTATAGTTATACTTATTGCACATTCGCGCCATTTTATATCTTAGCCTAAATATTATCTAACACTGAGACTGATTATAAATAATCATAAAAATAGACTTAAACTAGCAAAAGTTAAAAGAAGATAGTAAAATGGAAAAATCATTAAGTACATAGATAAGTTAGTAAGCATGGCAACGTCCTAACTAGGCGAAAGATCAACTAAATCAATAATAATAATATAATTATTATAAATAATATCGGAATGTTTAAAAATACTAACTATAATAATTTCTTTAACTAATCTTATTCATACAACAACAATGGAATTACTTTTTAAAAATACTCTATCAAAATTCGTAACTCTGAACAACCTTGACAATTGACCACGTAAAAAATTGAGGTCAGAATAATAAAGATTACTTAAAAAAATAATATGGACACTTCAACAAGTTACAACCTTTAATTGACGTCAGCCATCCAATGATCTAACAGTAAACCTGAAACAAGACCGTGCCGGACACCAAATTTACATACACACTCAATATATCCAAACATCTATCTAACCGTACTCCTCACCCCGATCCTACGTCTACACTTATCTTTGCCAAACAACTTATTCCAGAACAACTCTTCATAACCCTCACTTCTTCAGTAGAACAGTTCCTTAACGAGACCAAATCGATAGCCATTCGATGATTAACCGGCGATCGTGAAAAACTGAGCGTCATCAAGAGTGGTCCCAGTTACAAACATGAAACGTTAACTTTAACTTCATCTCCTCCTTTGTGAGCATTATCCAAAACATTAATTCAATTTGACTACGAATTAGAATATGACATATCATGGATTTCTGTTTTTATTTTCATGAAATTTGGATTTTCTGTCTTGATATTTGGTCCCTTAGGGCCGAACTGGTAGACGAGGCGCGCCGTCGGCACTGACACGAGAACGGACTGGCGGTAGTGGTAACGCATCGCCCTGCTGAACTTCTCGAACGTCATGTTGTCATTTTGCTTCAACTGGCCCCAAAGTTTGGCCACTTCATCTGGTTTGACAAACCTGGAAACAATAATAAGTTCGACGTTAGAATGTTGAGAATAGTAAATTTCGTTTGGACTGAATTATTAATTCTTAATTACTAATAAAATTATTATTTTGAAAAAAAATGAAAAATATACAATATATTTGCATTATTTTATTGTTCAAGTTCGTTTCTATGGTAAAGAAGTAATCTTTTCCGATTTATTTTTAATTCAAGGTTCCAGTGCAATAGACAAGGTCGATTGACGATAATAATGTTCACGCAACAATTCTTGTTAATTCACTGCAAATAATTCATTAATTTATAATTTATCCTCACAATAGGAAGACAATCAGTGGCTGGATATTGGAAATATTATTGATGACGACATTATAATAACACATAATTTCAAATTCATTTTTTTTTTGATATTACGATTTAAACATTAAAGGTAAAAATATAGAAAATACCCACATTTATTTAGAAAAATACAAACAAATACCAATATTAGTTTGCACGAGCAATAATTAAGATAGCTGCGTGTTGCACAATTTTTATAATTACAAAACAACTAACGTATCTTATCACTAGTGATCATAACCGAGCCAAGTTCAACCGGATCGTAATAACACCCTCATATAATTTGCCGGTCATTAAATAAATTCTACACGACGTGAATACTCTATATAATATACAAGTAATCATGCAGAGTTAAGCCTTTAAGGTTAATCCTAGTTTAATGTAATGGAGAAGAATTAAGCATTCTCACAATGCTAATTAAAACATATTATTTTATTTACCAATTCTTCTTAGTGAGAATTACTTGAAAAAGGAATAGGAGGAGTATTTTATAAATGTTTTTGCTGTTTTAAAGTTTTAGATAACATGAACTATAATTTGACTTATTACTTATCATAAAACATTTTTTAATAAATTTCAGTTTTGAAAAAGAATTAAGAGTTAATTCTAACTAAGGCTTTACCGTCTATAATTATTTTATATTAAAATCTTATATATTTATACTAAAATTATTATTTTATGTAATAGGGTCTAATATAGATAATAAAAAATAGCAAAGAACATAAATATTTTTACAATTATACCGTTTTCGACTTCCTAACGATCATAAATAAATTGAATAAATTAAATAAACATCTATTTATAACAATTTATATAGAAATGGTTATTGAAGCAATGGTGTCAAGTGATGCAAAATGTCCAGATAATTGCGATCGGAGTCAAGGCTCACTTGTTGTATTATCTGCGACAACGTGACCGCCTCGACGATTACGGCTTAAAGGCTGATCATGTTAAATGCGTTTATTTATTTGTTGTTAAGCTTCACACTGTATGACAGGGTAGTCAGAGGGAACCTAGTGCTAAAACACCCAAGGTTCCCTCCCTCCTTCTGTCGAAAATAACGAGAAGAAGGGTAACGAATCCTCTTCAGCTGGATTGTTGAGGCACAGCGTGAGAGACTCAACCCCCCATTTTGCTTTTTGTTTATTATATCAAGGATGTGAAAGTATTAAAAAATGAGAATTAAACCCGCACTTGTTGCCTCAGTAACAAGCTTCTGTCACTGCGCCACAGTGCCTAATATGCATTTATATTGGTTTATTCTATTTACATTGATTTTCGCTTTGCATTAATGATTTTTATACTATGGTTGAACACAGTTTTGTTTTTTGCAGATAAATCTGTTTTTTTTTTTATTTTTCAAGTACTTTTTAGGTAGTTTGTGACTGCTATAAATAATAAAAAAAAATAAAAGTCTTTAATAGTCTCTGAATAACAAACTAAAATTAAATTAATAGATTCACTATTATAAGCATAAAGTAAAAAATATAAAATACATATAATAAATGAGCGGAAAAAACGCGGCGTTCACAACGCTGGCCATATGAATGAGTTTCTATTAGTACAACTCAACTAACAGCGTCCTAGCGAAGCGTTTAGCGACCTTGTTTTAAAGTAAATCTAAAACTTTTTAACACATATATCTGTGATAAATAAGTAAAAGGGGTCAGTCGTGCAGGGGCACAAGTGTACGGCAATGTATAAGTTCGATTTCTTCTCGAAGAAATGAAATATATAATATTTTCATATTCTCGCCCAGTTGCTCGGGTCCCAAAAATGAAACATTAACTTTCTACTCTGCCTATCCTGCTATGTGCGAAATACAGTGTGGAACTGTAACTATATCATAAATACATATAAAGAATATCTCCTTGGTCTATTTGTATAATAGACCTTCTTATATAACTCTATAGAATGATAGTTGCATTTAATATTAATTTAGGTTAGTCTACTAATATCGAAAATGTGGAAATTTGTTATGATCGATGTTTGTTTGACTCTTACGCTAAACTACTGAACGGATATTGATGAAACTTTAAAACTATATAGCTTATAAATCCAGATAAAACTGAGTTTGTTTTATCTGGATTATAAGCTATAGCAATTTACGTTATATTTCAGAATTTGTATAAATTGGTCTTAACACAAAAAAAAAAAAGCAAATTAATAAAAACTAAATTACTTTCTAATCATATCTTAGCCTCATTGTTTTTTCTTACTCGGCCTTAATTATTATTAGTTATCAAATAGACTTCTTAAGGACTTTAAACAATGACCAGGATATGCCTAAGTCTGTAATTTTCATAATCAATTAACGATTAATAATGACTAAATTACAGTGACTTGTATACTAAATTTTATTATATTGAATATTAGTAACTGTATAGACAAAACGCGGCGTTGAGTTCCGCCACTCAACACGCAAGCCTCAAATTAGGCGGGAACGGAAGGGGAACGGAGTGTCTTAACAGTAAGTTCCCAAGTTCCCTCTGCCTACTCTACCATGGGCGAGATACAGCGTAAAGCTGAGTAAGAGAGTAACTGTACTGAGCGTTGAAATTTTTTCTTTTTTTTAGTTTCATTCTGTATTTCGCATTTATACGGAGAGGCAGATGGAACCTCGGAACCTAGTGTTAAGACACTCTTTTCCTTTTAGACGTTTCTCACTTTCGGCTAAATTTTTGAGGCATTGCTTGTTGAGTGGTGAAACACAACGCCGCGCCATGCCTCGCTGTCAAAGCGAGGAAAAATATTAAATATTTAATTTTTTTAAGTGGAAATTGACCTGAATTAAGTGAATATTAGAACCTTAAAACGCAATATTTATATTATATTTATACGTAACAAACATCCCTGCACACCTGCAATTAATATTTTATCAGTATACAAATTTATTCACAATTTCTCAATGGAATTCACAACCTTTGATAGAATGTACAATGTTTAAAGAAACCCCACTGGGCCAAGACGGTCTAATTATTTCTAATTAGTATGAAAGTAAAGACAGTGTCAATGCCATCGATTGTTAAAGCAAAGTCTATGATTAATAGATATAATTATGTTCGTAATTGGTTTCACATTGTAAGCTTCTTGATTCGTCTTTCTTGAAATAATTTATAATTCATAAAATCTGGTTTTTTTTAAGCTTTACACTGTATCCTGCACAAGGTAAGGTAGGCAGAGGGAACTCGGGAGCTTAATATTAAGATACCCCGTTCCCGTTAAGACACTACCGTTCCTAATTTCTGCTGAATTGCATTTTCACACATTATGTGTTAAGAGTTATACAGGCAAGTTCAAAATGGTGTCCGCAAATATAAAAAAGAGGATATTTTTTTTCAATATATAACTAATATTACAGCGAGAGACCAGTGAACTTCAAACTCTACTTTATCTTTTTTTGTTTACTATAGGCCAGCCCATATCGGCGCAGGATGCCAGTCACGTAAGACTCCTTGGCCCAGCTGATGACAAGGCCGGGCTATGACCTCGCGCGAGCGACACTTGCATCCAAATTCACTTAATGTATGAATCACTTATGTATGTGGTGTACGTTTTGGAGTACTGTCCTTTGGTGTAGATCCTATTTGATGTTTGTGAAGTGGCGCAAAGGTTTTTATGCGCACGCGCATGTTATTCTTTTTATATATTGGTAAAATGGTGTGAGCAAATTGAAGTAGAGCACGTTTAATCATACATTATAGTGGTAGCTTCCCTTAGGAAGCAGGATTACCAAAGGGAACCTGGGAACCTAAAGTAAAGATACACTATCCCAATTGACGCATCCATTCCCAGGTTTATTAAATATCTGATATAACAGTGTGTGAAGTGTGAAGCTAAAGAAACCAAAAATATATGAAATGTCCTTGTCCCGTTCAATATTTAACACTCATATCATATAAAATGATATAAAATATTTACCATTATATCATCCCATATAAAGTCGTTCGAGGTAAATTTTAAATTTGAAAAGGACCAAGGTTCATTGTTGTGTTGTAACTATACTTAATATTTTTATCTTATAAAAAGTAACATAATTATGTTTTGGTGTTGCAGATATTCAGACATGTTGTTTCGATTTTGGTTAAATTTTGTATTACAACGAATAGTTTACTTAATTACTACTACTATTACTATTACTTGAAGCTTACTAAAGGAGCAAAAGCATGCTCCTGTAAAAGCGAAAGGTGGCGCGTTTAATTCCAATTCGGGGAAATAAAATATTTAATACAAAGTTCAGCTGAAAATGGGAGAGCATTTTACTTAACACGATGTCATACTTAACACAGTTTCTTCGGTTTCTAAGTTCCCTCTGCCTACCCTGGTATTAAAATATGCCTGTTGCCTTTCGATTTAAAGGATATCTTTAGAGATATTGACCACCTCATGTCTTTAAAAAAATTTCTCTTCTTCTCTTTTTTTTTTAGCTTAACGCTGTATCCTGCAAGAGGCAGGGTAGGCAGAGAGAACCCGGGAGCCTAGTGTTAAGACACTCCGTTCCACTTCCGTTCCCCACTTTCCGCCGAATTTAAGGCATTGTGTGTTGAGTGGCGGAACTCAACGCCACGCTTTGCCTTATTACCAGAGCGAAGAAAAGAAACATTAAATGTTTAAATTGAAAATATTAAATATTTCATTTCCTCGACTGGGGATCAACCCCGAACAGTCACACACTTGTGCCGCTGCGCCACGACAAGGCTCACAGGCAAATAATTTTGATCGTGTAAATCCATAGGTCAAAGCTAGTTAATGATAATTTATTTCATTGATATTTTATTTTTTTGATAAAAAAAAGAATAATACAATAATTTATATAATAATAATTATTACTATAATTCTATTTTTACGATTATTGCAATCGCACTATTACAACTAGACCTCGCTCCACTACTTCAAGGGATAGCAAGTGACGAGATGCTTAGTGATTATTTTAATGACGACCAATTCATTGTATTTTTTATCAATTAAATATTTTTTTTTGATTATTTTCTTTGACTAGCACACAAATTATAGTTTCAATCCCCACTCAAGAATATAAAGTATTTTACATTTTCCTGTGCTCGCTCTGGTAAACCGGCAATATTTGGCGGCGGCTATTTAATAATGCCTCCAGATTTGAGTGCAAAGTGGGGAAAGTAAGTACTATAAACAGAAACAGAGTGTCTTAACACTAGGTTCCCAGGTACCCTTTGATGACCCTGCTACTGGTAGATTTAGCATTCTTAACGAGGCCCCTATTTTCAGAAATATTAAATCTTTAATATATTATGTCTCTATTATGTTCATTGAAGCACTATGAAGGAGAAATAGTACTAAAAAGTAGAAAGCGTTATATACTATCTAGCGTAGAGACACTTCCTTTTCAGTTTCCGCCAAAATTAATACGTCAGTGGAGTAAAAAATAACTCACTCTGCTTAGTGAGAATCAACTTACGACCTCGCATTTGAAGACAGACTATATTAAAAATGTATGTCTTTTTTTGTTACCAAATCATTTCCAATAAAATTGTTACTGTTAGTAAAAGCGCAAAATATTATTTAAGTCATGATTTAGTGAGGCTCTTCAAAGCTGCGGTACCGACAATGCGAGTATTTCGCAAGCGTTGTACGTAGTTAACTTTTTCTTCTTTTTAAAAGGCACGTTTGTAGCTTCACGCTGTATCCCGCGTATAGTGAGTGTTAGTTCTCAGTGAATATCTCGAAATTTAAGGAAAAAACGGTAACAGAGAGTTTTATCACCAGAACCGTTTTGTCTCTGGCATATGTACTTATGTGTAAAACTAAACAATTTTAAAATGAAAACGCTTTTATAATATATTTTTAGAAAAATTATGAGTTGAATGGCGAAACTTAACACCGCACTTTGCAATGTGTCACCAGACCAGAGTGAAGATGTGAAAATCTTAAATAGTGATTGAACCAATGTCCAAAATAGGCATATCAATTTTTATATCCTGATCACGGGCCACCTCACGTCATACGTAAAGGTATCATAATAAACACATTTTGTAAAGGCCAAAATTTTTGACACGTAAATAAAACCAACAAAATGACCTTACAGCGCCTAAAGCATTGGTTTTTATGAGTTTGCTTATGGTGAATGGGGTTAAACGATAATTTAAAGTATTATGTCTTTATTTATTCAGATACCAAAAAAGAAAATTTGCGAAAATACTATTTTATTTTTTAAATGTAAATGTTAGATAAAATTCAGCGTTTAATTTCGCTTATCAACACACTATGTCTTGAAAATTGGGAAGTAGGAACGGAGAGTAATAACACTATCTCTGCGTATCCTACCATGTAAGCAGGAAACAGCGTGAAGCTTCAAATCAAATTTGAGGAGAGTGGGGAACGGAACGGAGTGTCTTAACACTAGGTTCCCAAGTTCCCTCTATCTACCCTGCCATGTGCGGGTGCTAAAAAAAAGTTTTCGACTTATGAGTCAATGTTTGAATTTATCATGTTTACAATGCAATCTTTGGCATCATTCCAGTGAAGCATGCGGCTGGTATTAGCGATACAGGTTTTGTACCGGACCCTTTTTGAGTTGACTCTGAGAGATAATTTTACTTGGCATATACATTTTTGGTTGAAACTTTTTATATCAATACTAATATTGTAATGATGAATTGTTTGTTAAGTTAAGCGCGTTAATATCAGAAACTATTGGCTTTATATGAATTGCATAAATCAAAAGTTCAAAGTCAGTATCAAAAGTTTTGGCTGCAGATATATAATATTAATATATTACATAGTCATTATTCAGTTATTTTGTATATTAAAAATTTGAGAGAACATTATGAACATCAGAGCTCCGTGTTCTAGCTAAATTCAAGACATATATTTAAGAAATTAGTCTAATTTAAAGTTATACATAACTCAGACACTGAATACGGCAAAAGTCATTTTTTTATTTCTACAATTTTAACAATGTTGATAAACGATGCCTTAATAAATTTTTATATATATATATTATTTTCAAGTAGAAATTGTTGAACAAGTCACTCTTTAGTGATAAGCTCAAAGGCAGCGTCGCGATTAAACGCTATCAAGTATTATATGTATGATAGCTCTTATCTTTTAGTTAGTAAAAGTGACTTGCGTTTAACTCCGCATATTGCTGATTCAATATTGATGAGGCAATGTACTAGTAACGTTTTTAAAAATAGAGCATAACCACCAACTTCGCCCGCTTGGCGGTGCCAGCGGGCGAAGCCGCCGTTAGTTATTTTTTAATCGAAATTAATAACATAATCGCTTTACCGACATTACCTTTACATTCTAAATTAACTATACAAAAATTTGATAGCAATTTTGTAGAACAAAATATTTATACATTACCATACCGTTTTTATTTATGAACCAATTGAAATAAAAGAAGTCTTCATTTTGCCTAAATATAATAGTGAAAACTTCATTTAAATCGGTCAAGCCTTTCATAGAGTGCATAGAAACACATAAATAGACAAAAGCGGATGTGTCATTTCGTACTTAAAATTTGAGTACAATATTATCAACATATGTAACCTTAAATCAGCAATATTTGTTATATCTATCGTACATTGATGACTTGAAATATTGAATAATCATTAAAGATCATTAAAATCGTATCCATATTCTTGATATCCTCATTAAATCATTAATCTGGCCTTCACCAGTTAGATAATAAAATATTATATAATATAATAAAAAAAATTACAATCTGTATCGAAATATTGTTAATTTAAAAAAAAAACGTTTCATTTAATGGTTCATTCTAGGGTTAATACAAATTATTTAATAGCACTCTACTTGACTTATTTTTAAACCATCAACGCAAAAAGAGGGGTATTATAAGTCACCTGTATGTATGTGTCTGTCTGTGGCATTTTCTTTTATTCTTATATATTACAGTGATTCTTAGATATGTTTTATCAAAATTGGATTAGCAGTTTAAAACTTGGTGAAAAGTAATCTTGGGTCCAGGTATTTTAAAATAACAAAAAATGTTAAGTTAAGGTTACAATATTATCGCAGAAACATTATTATAGTACTTATTTAAATATAAATTTGAGAATAAACAATAGATTGTTGAGGAAGTTGACAAGTCAACGTCCTCGCGTGAGAAGTTATAAACATTACACTTGACCGATATAATTCTAGGCCAAGGAAGCTGTACTTATGTAAATAAGAACTAAATCTTTTCTTGTACAGTATGTTAATTAAAAGAAAAAAAAATAACCCATAAATAATATTGGAAACATAAGAAAATTAGGTGTAAATAATATTATTTTATTATAATATTGGAGCTGGTCTGATGATGGAGCCAGGACCTGGACTATGGAACTCTTCAAAGAACTTACTCATTAGTTATGTACATATACGATATGTATGTGTATTATGACATAATACATTATATATATATATATATATATATATATATATATATATATATATATATATATATATATATATATATATATATATATATATATATATATATATGTGTGTTTTTTTATATGAAGTTCAGTATATATGTCGTAAATATATTAGTCCAAGGCATTCTGCTGGTTTAAATCGTACGTGTTTTGTTTGCAAATGTTTATGACAACAGTAACGGGTCTTCTCGATCGACTTGGCAAAGGGGAACCACTTTTAACGCAGTGCGTTTTGTAATAAATGTATACGTACGTGGTACTATGAATTTTAATATTACAATGACGTCATGTAAGAATAGACGGTAAAAAAGATAGAAAATTAAAAATAAGATGTCAACCAGCTTTATTTCCCTTTAAAATACTTGTATAATAGGCTAGTTATTTCTATGTATACATATATTTAGTCGGTCGGTTTTAAAACTCTTATTTACAAAGATTATTATCGTATCACATTGCCCTTCAATAACTGATAAGAGCCCTGTTATCGCTCCGCTATTTACCCATCACATTCTATTAAAAAAACATTAAATACAACACAATTTAAAATAGAGACATCCAAATTGAGACATTGTGTCACTGTTGGAACTAAACACCGCATAGTGTTAAATTTCAAAAGGCAAAACAAAAAGCAATATATTTGTTAAACCTAGGGGCTTCCCCCATTGCTTCATCATTTCCGTCAATACTGCGATAAATAAATTAGCCGCACTAAAATTACACCGACAAGACATTATAAACATGAAGGTCAGGTTCATTCCCTGAGTTAATGTTTTTGTTAGTAACATCATATATATTTCTTCTCTTTATAGAGTCCAAAATATATATAAAAAATTGTAAATATTTTCTTTATTGTAAAAAAAATATTATATGACCTTTTAAAAAAAATATTATAAACTTTTTCTTCATATAACTTCTTAGTAGGAGTATTTTATTGTCTCTTTATTTTTTTTTATTTTTTTTTCAGCTTCACGCTGTATGCCGCACGAGGCAGTAGTGTTAGGACACTCCGTTCCACTTCCGTTCCCCACTTTCCGCCGAATTTGAGGCATTGCGTGTTGAGTGGCGGAACTCAACGCCGCGCTTTGCCTTATTATATCTATAATATCTATCTTTAATTTAAAGAAATAATTAAAATAATCAACGTAGACATCAAAAAACTGAACAGGATAGAAACTCGTAAGAAATTATTACCTTTTTACGTGTAACTTTGTTTTGATGACACATTTAGCCCCGAATCAGCAGATTTTAAGAAAAATAACCTTTAAAGTACAGTTACAGAGTTTAAATATCGTTGAATAGAATAGAATAGTTTTTTTAAGTTCTGCGTACATCGTAAAAGTGATGTTTTCCAAATATTTTAATTGCGATATCCAACAACAACATGTTTTTCAGTTTCGTACACTCCCATTCATAAACGAGATTGAAGGAATAACGTAAAGTTTTTTTTGCATCTCATACATAAATTTAATTCCATATTAGAATTTGATGTATTGAGGTATGTCGTGGTGCAGCGGCACAAGCGTGTGACAGTAATCGACAGGTTCTGGACTCGATCCCCAGTAGAGATAATAAAATATTTAATATTTTCAGTTTAGATATTTAGTGTTTCATTTCTTCGCTCTGGTAATAAAGTAAAGCGCGGCGTTGAGTTTCGCCACTTAAAAGGCAATGCCTCAAATTCGGCGGAAAGTGGGGAACGGAAGTGGAACGGAGTGTCTTAACACTAGGTTCCCGGGTTCCCTCTGCCTATAAAAATAAAAGAGATAGTAATTTAAAACCCTCGACCCAAGAAACTACTATCTCATCTTGGCAAATTTCTTTCTAACCTCATCAAACTTTGTCTCCATTTCACATACACACACTTTAAGTGCGGACAGAAAAATAGAGAAGGAAATGGAGAGCCTGGACACTACTATACAATTTATAAAAAAACCTGAAATCGGAATGTCTTAACACTATGCCGCCAGGTTCCTTCTGCCTATCATACCGTATTAGTTACAGCATGAAAAATTATAAAAATAGAGGTAGAAAATTACAAATAAAACCAAAGTTAAAAAAAGTTCACAATAATAGAAACGTAAACTATAAAATTATATTCGTTCTACGAAACCAATGAAATAAATACGTGTAATTCACATAATGTGTTCGTCACAGATTACGTGAGTCATAAGAAAAAGTTTTTTTGGTGAAAACATTCATTAAATTAATTAAGTAGGGTTTTTTATATCTCTAAAATGTATAGACGTTTTGAATAAACATGACGATTTTAATTTCGATTCTCACCTGATAGACTTCCCAGTTCTCCTAAATTATAATGACAACAGTACTGATAGATATATTTTGTAATACTTTAAAATATTATGCAATACTAGTTATATGTAACATTGTGTGTTAATTAGCGGAGCTTAACGCCGCGCTTTGCCTCGTTACCTGTAATTTTATTATTAAATTTCATTAAATGGAAATCGAACCTACACTTCATATCCCTTATAATCACAAGCTTAGGCCAATGCGCCTCGATAGGCCTCAAATATTAAAAGTATTTATGAGTCCTACGCACTCATTTTTTTATATGTAATAAGAATATCTTTCCTATAAAACCTATATAGGTGTTACATATATAGTTTACCAAGTGCTATGATCCCCATATATTAATATTTTATTGTTGAGTTAAATCCATTGTGTACTTAATGCTCAGGTCGGTCTGTATTGACAATGGTCTAACACATAGGGTTACGTCATTTTGTAGGTGATACATACGTACAAAAACATGATACATATATATGTATCATATATATGTACATATTAAATGTAATTTTGTATGTACTGCTTTGCTTTCTAAAATGGGAAAGAGTTGTCATTTAGTTTTCCACTTTTCGGTTCTCTAAGGTCTCTCTTTGTATTTGAACCTTGGAATATTCTCTGTCCGATGAATTAAAAAATAATGAATTAATTTACTTACAGTATTTTCTAAATAGTAAAGATAAAAAAAAATTCGAAAAAGACATTGTATCGCTGATAAAAAATAGAATCTACAGACACCAGTCTCGTTTATTTTCAATTCGATCAGTTGTCGATCAGTTAAAAGCTTAAAGCTCGTCATATTTTACTTCAGGAAATTTAAAAAATTATATCGACAAAGAAAAGTTCGAATCGACAAAAGCCACGTTTTTGTCCCTTTGTAAACGGTCACGCTTAGTGCTAAAGTCATTTCAGGCTATTTTATTTCTGCTTATAGAACTTTATTGTGCTATAAAATATATTTAAAAAAGCAACAAAAAGCTTCAACTTTCAACGTAGATTTAAAAAAATCATGTTCCCTACTTTAAGCCTAATTTTCAAGATCATTTTGTACTTATTTTTAGCGTTTTATTCACGTTTTATGCTGCAAGGAACGTAGAGGGAACCTGGGAACCCAGTGTTAAAACATTTCATTCTCATTAAGACTTTGAATTCTGGATATTATTACATAAAAAAAAAATAAAACTTAGCAAATTATACTGCAACTTAATACGAATTATAAAGCAACAGTAAATAAAAAAAAGACAAATTTGAATCTGGACTCAACGTTTTATCATCATAGTTAACTACAATAGAACAACAACGTCGTCATTACAAGAAAAAAATATGCAATTAATGAAAAAATTCTAGGTCAACGGAACCCATTCACTACACCGACTCCAGTTTTTACTATAAACTGTTGAAGTAAAGTTTTTTGCTCGCTAACGTGTGTAGTTGCGAACCTAACTTGCTCACGAGATAATTCATATTATCCTCATTCTATCTCGCTCTTGCCAGTTAATTGCACGCGCTGCGGTCTCGTCTTCTTATCGATATGATTTCGTTTGGCATATCTGCGATTGTATAGTAACCTATCGCAGATATGCCTTTTTTATCTTTGTTTCAGGAGAGCATAGTGTATTGACTCTCTGTTTTTCTCTTTTTTTGTAATATTTTATATAAAGACTAGATAGGACTAGATATCACACACATGTCTGTGTGTAAACGCGAAGGTTTCAAATTCAATTTCTACCGAATCTGGTAATGAGGCAAAGTGTGGCGCTTATTCCAGCCAGTTAACACTCGATGTCTCATAAAATTAATCGGTAAATAGGAAACATAGTATCTTAATATTAAGATACAGCGTAAACTTAAGGTTTACGAAAAAATTTTTATTTCTCTAAATTATTTATCAGAAAAAATGTAAAGTAAATTTTTATTCGTAATATTAAAATAAAAAATCTTAGTGGTAATACCAGTAAACACGTAATAGCTTCACATGGTTGAGTATGAGGGGACGTAGTGCTAAGACACATCATTCATAACTTTCTGCTAAATTTCTGATACACTGCGTGTTGTTTAACGTAACTTAACGCCGCATTTTGTTCATAATTCCTTTAAGCTGTTCCATTGCGTCACAGCGGTCCAAGTAGTATCTAGTAGTATCTCTATACGTAATAGAATGTATAATTGAAATAGTTTTAAAATTCATCTTTCCACTGAACATTTACCGTAGTAAATACTACTACAAAGGCAAATTTTAAGATTCTTTAAAGCATCGATAGAACGATTTTGTTTAAATATTCCTATTGAATTCGCTCAAGATTTACACATTGTTGTTGTTATTAGAGTGTACGTTTACGGTACGATTATATTTTTACCGTTATTCTCTCGTTCGGTAAATTAATGAAATAAGTCAATGCTTTTTTTTTCTAAAACTACCCGTAAAAAAATCGGTGTCGGAATTAACCTTTAATATAGAATCACAGACGATGTTTGTTCTTATGATTTCTTGACAATGGACGAGGCGAAAGAAGTATTTTTCGCCTCGTCCACAGTTATCGACCTCTTTATAAATCCAGGGGGTCGTCATGCTTTTTACTTGATCTTCTTCCATGATTATAGATACTCTGTTGTGCAAATGAAAAAAAAAATTGAACAAAAAGAGCAACAAAAAGAGTTAAGTAATCATTTAGTGATGATTAATTCGATTAATCATAAGCTTATTTCATAGAATTCTTATGAAATGATTTCAAAATGTCAGTTATGTTTAATAAATTGGTCCGAAAACTTGATAGAAATAGTATTTAACATATAATTTTATAGCTTCACACTGATATATGCATAATGCAGTATAGGCAGAGGCAACTTTACTGCTAGTCGCCTTACGCCAAAAGTGTAAAAGTTAATTTTCGAGGCAGTGTTTATTAACGGAACTCCACGCTGCTCTTTGTCTTATTTCCAGACAGAAAAATGGTTCATATCTTGACGGAGAAGGACGAATATAAATTAATAATATTTATAGTAAGACGTTGTATCGCGACAACCAAGACCACCAATTTTATAGCATATCTGAAACTGGTGGTTCATTATTGGCCCTGGTTGGTCGTGGCGTGCTGCCACCATCATGCCACTGTCAATACCCATAGGTACAGGTTTTGTTATTCGCAGGTACGGTCTCTACTCGAGAAAATGAAATATTTAATATTTTCCTTTCCTTGCTTTGGTAGCGTAGTAATGTGCAACATTGAATTTCGCCATAATGACTATGCTAAATGTTTGGGACACATTAAAAAGATGGAAACATTATTGACGTCAAATCGGTACCTATAGATATCCACGCTCTATACAGCTCTTTGTACAGAAGTACACAACAAATGTATGACACATTCAAACAATGCATTAACGTCATTGTAGCTGTAATATTGCGGTTTGATTTACTCAACTACATATATGTTTAAAACAGTGTTATATTTTCAAATTTTACCTAACATGGTCGATATATGCCTGTTTTTTATAAAGTATAATATTTATAAGTTACATTTAATTGAATAAATAAAAATAAATGTTTTTAAATGAGATAACTTTCTCTTCATCTTCATCGAGAGGCCTTTTGTGACGCAGTGGCACAAGTATGTGACTGTGAACATGATAGGTGTTGGGTTTGATCGCACTTGAGGAAATTTAAATATATAATTATGTAACAATTTCAAAATAAATATTTAATCATCGAAGAATAATTAACACTAGGTTCCCAAGTTCCCTCTGTCTATCCTGCCATGTGCAGTATACAGCGTGAAGCCGAATAAGAATTATTTCCCCTCTGCCTATCCTGCTGTGTATGAGTTAAGCAACAAGCTGATCAAAAAAAATCATCTTCCAATACAAAAAATATGTAATAAATTCCCAAAGTGATGTCTCTACATAGAGCTATACTAAATCAGAAATAAAGTACATTATTAGTAATATATTTTATAACTGAAATATTGGAGGGACCGTTACAGCACAGTGACTAAATGTTTAAATGTGAACGCGGTGGTAGCGGCTTTGATTCTAATTTGGGGCATAATTATATTTAATTTCATTTCATCGCTACTCTATGGCTTGGATGGCGAGAAGTAAGGTACAGAGTATCTTAACATATGATTCCCAACCTTGCTGTTTCAACCTCGCCGTATGGGATTTAGTGTGAGATTGCTCACTTTTTTTATTTATTATAGCACATATATTCACATCCACAAGCATATGGGTAGAATTAAAATGTTGTTAACAAATGTAGATATACGCAATGTAAACTAATTCCACAGATAATTATTAAAATTGACATAACAGGGCCCACATTACGTTATCTTGTACAAAATTGAGCAACTTGTTACCGAGGCTACTGACACCGTTATACGACAGTGCTGTATTAAATAAATACTTGGCAACCTTCAAATATGCCGGGCAGTCCCTACAATCATAGTATAAATAAGCTCTTGAGGCCTAAGGTAACATATTAATATAATTTGTTCCTTTAGGTTTCAAGATATATTGCGGCGTAGGTCAGTGACAGTTTATTGCTTCAATCCCTACTCGAGGAGATGAATAATTTAATTTTTTCCTTTCTTCGCTCCGGTAACGAGGCAAAACGCGGTTTTAACTTCCGCCACTCCAGAATTTGGCGGGAAAATGGAGAACAAAACTTTTATAATGAGAACGAAAAAATACTAGGTAGCCTAGTATTTCTCCCCAACTAAGCTAAGTAAGAGAAATAAAATAATAAATTATACTTTAAAAATGAAGCAATGACTATAAATAACAATGGTTTTGAAAATATGTATGTATATTTTATTTACATATATATATTTTTTTGTAGTTATCGTTATTTATATCTTGTTTCCATGTTGACTCTGTTTTTCGGTACAAAAAGTCAGTTCATATGAACTCAGTCAATTTTTATGTACAGTATCTGAAAGATACGACTTTACCAGTGGCTTCCACAACCAATCGTTAAGTCACATCACTACTGTGTTACGTAAAATTAATTTCGATACTACTCATACGAGACAACACTAATTCATTATTTATATTCGCAAATAAGCTGTAAAATATTTTTATAATGATTCATTACGATTATTTGACATAAATAAAATTTGTAACGATATTATTATTTTTTACATGAATATCAAAATTAGTATAATTATTTATAAAACATTACAGTATACAATAAATTTTAAGTACCGATCACATAAATAGTAGAGATTATTCTTAGTATAAGCATGCGCATGCGCAGGCAATCACTCGCATACACAACACAATACATGTACATATGTATGTGTGTATATAAATCGTTATCATGAAACTACTAATGGCTTGTTTTAGGTTAAATTAATTAAATTACTTTAGCACTCAGTTGTATAAAGTTTTTATTATTATTATATAATAAGTATATTCATATAAAAGAAAAATGATAATTAAAAATGGCAGCCTTATTCGCATTGTTTTTCAAGAAAACATTTTTAAATACATTTAATAATTTATTTATGGAAACACAGTAAAAAAAAAGAAACATTGGGAGTGAAACAGATTTAGTTCTTGACAAGTTGCCAGACCAGTCTTTCTCAGTATTTCCCGAGTCAAAGCTGACTGTATGTGTGGTCATACACTGTATATATGTGTGCGAATCGACCGCGGGGAATCCCACAGAGCAAAATGTCAGCAAATTAGGCTTCTCAGAAGCTGTATATATTTGCAATAAATTAAAACAGCGTATGAAATGCTGTATAATTTCTTTATATATCGCTGGGATTAAACTTAGTTGCTATGATATACTAATGATGATGGTATTGGGTTCCAATCCTGTCTCGTGAAATTAATTATTTTAAATGTTCTTTATTGAATTGATATTTTTTGTTTTATTATTTAAATTAAACTACTATTTAATTTAAATAATAAAATAAAAACGAATAAACGGTAAAAAAGAGATTTTTTATTACTTAAGTTCGACCTCTATCATAAAATGGATGATGATTGAGTCATATAAACCTAATATGTCATTGGCAATAAAATAGATAATATTATCTCTTACTAATGTACGGTACGTTTTACATTTTTTTTTATACAAAATCGGTCAAGTGTGAGTTGTGTTGATAAACAAAGAGTTCCGCATCACATGATAAAAAAATGAGAAAATCTATATATGTAGATATATATATATATATATATATATATATATATATACATATATATATATATATATATATATATATATATATATATATATATATATATATATATATATATATATATATATATATATATATATATATATATATATATATATATATATATATATATATATATATATATATATATATATATATATATATATATATATATATATATATATATATATATATATATATATATATTATATATATATATATATATATATATATATATATATATATATATATATATATATATATATATAATATATATATATATATATATATATATATATATATATATATATATATATATATATATATATATATATATATATATATATATATATATATATATATATATATAATATATATATATATATATATATATATATATATATATATATATATATATATATATATATATAGGAACAGTCAACTTACACATTTACTCTTATTAACATTGCCTTAATTAAAGAGGGAAGAGAGTCTTGATAAAGTGGTTTTTTTGGCAATGAGTTCTGCCATTGAATACACAACATTTCGAAAATTATGGTAAGTGAATAACTGAGTGTCTTAACACGTTGTCTCTTCTTTCTCTCTCTCTCTCTCTCTCTCCCTCTCTTTTTCTATGGGATACAGCGTGAAGCTAAGATCAGTAATTGTAAAATATAGATAATTATTATAAGTTTATAATTATCCCTCAGAAGCAGAGTAATATCTATATATACTTGGGTTACTCGTTAACTATGCACTAGCTCGTTAGGTGACGTCACTTAATAAGTACATTAGAGATAGTTAACGTCCACTTATCGTTTAATTTTAATTATGTTTAATATGTTCTTGGTAAATGTGAAGCTATTTTGTATGAAAGATTTGTGTCTGTACGTTATTTTTTTTTTTAAGATTTTTTAAATAATTTCAAAGATAATATTATTTAAGTATGTTAAGCAAGTAAGACAATTTAATGTTTAGAAAGACGTAACTCAACGCTGCGCTGCGTGTTTTTGCCAGAGCAAGAAAATGAATAAATGTAATTTAAAATTCTGCCAAATGGAAATCGAACTTGTTATAAGTTTACAATCAAACGGCCTCACAAATATAATTATTTCATAATTTTTTTTTCACGTAATAAGCTATCAAATTTTCGCTCTTGTTAACGTAAATCCTACCGAAACCGTATTCGCGTGATGTATTCCTATATATAAACATGAACCCATTGTTGTTTTAGAGCAAAAGTAGGCCAGAACTTTACTGAATTTTTCATCTCAACGCAAAAACAAAAGAGAAACGCTGGTAAAATTCGTAAAAGACGCTCGACCCGGAAACGGGAGTCTTACTAATCAATATAATAGGGCCACTATGAGAAAAAAATATATATAAGAGCCATCTACGCACAATTTGCTAGGCAAACGAGATTCGACTCTATATACGAAGGATAAAGTTCATTATGGCATCACTGGAGGCATCACGAGCTGCCCTAGTTATAAATAGATTTTCACGAAAAGAAATGTTACAGGGACTTTGGTGCAAGCGTTACACAGAGTAATTTCTAAAGAGAGTGCTCGGCAATAAATATTACTGTTATTTTTTATTTGCGTTTATTTAATTATACGTATTGGATTTTAATATATTTTTTTTGGTAGAGTATGATCTGATAATATTATGTATAACCAAAATGAATATTTTTCTTACTATATAATTGGATAAAATTATCTATTTTTCTGGACGGTGTTTTGATAATTTCTCGCTTTGGCAAATAAAACATGGCGTCACGTGCAGCCACTTAACACCATAAACGTCGATTTTTTTTTACTGAAAATATCTATCAATACAACCAACATTCGGCATATAATGGAAACGAAGTGTCTTATCACTAGCTTCCCAGGTTCCAGTAGGTAGGGACCTACTATGCTTTACATTAAACAACGTAAAACCTTATCGATCACATATTACAAAACAAACACGATTTTAAGGTACATTTTAAACTCGTAACTACTGTACGTTATTATTAAAATTAATTGCACTTATCTAAAAGTTAATTACGTACCGGATGGACGTCAAGTTATTGTATTAATTAGTATTAGTTGTATTAATATTAATAATGATTAGGATTTCACGCCTGTTGTTGTAAACAAGGACAATTGTTTGTCTTTGTGGAAGTATTTATATATGTTTATGGCATGATCCAGTTATCATTGTATTGATATCCCAAACTGTTGAAATTGTTACTCAGCTTCACGCTGTATCCCGCACATGGCAGGGTAGGCAGAGGGAAATTGTGAACCTAGTGTTAAGACACTCCGTTCCACTTCTATTCTCCATTTTCCGCCAAATTTGAGGCATTGCGAGTTGAGGAGGTGGAACTCAACGCCGGGTTTTGCCTTCTCTTCCAGAACGAAGAAATAAAAACATTAAATATTTAAAATTGAAAATATTAAATATTTTATTTTCTCAAATGGGGATCGAACCCACAACCTGTCGGTTACAGTCACACGCTTGTGCCGCTGCGCCACGACAGGCCTCAGGACAGACATTGTTGAGTTGAAATATTTTAGTTGTGTGTTTAATAAATATATTGTTAGGATAACCTTTAAATGATCTTTGTTTCTTTTTTTGTTTTTTTAATTGTTGTATGTAAATTGGCATCCACTATACAAGAATACCTAGTATGTATACCATTAGATGTAACATAAAATGTTCATGCTGTTTCGTTAATCAATATATGTTCATTTTCTACTTCAATAAAATATTATTGAATTGGGCTTAAATATTACTGAATTGGGCAACCTGTAAAAATAATAATTTCAATGAATAACGTTCATCCATTAAAAAATACAGTAAATGCGACTACTTTTTAACAAGACATTAATTAAAACTTAAAAGGCATAAAAATATGTTATTAAATAAATATTAAATTAATATATTCTCTACATTTTTCTCCAATTATTGTTATAAAACCTTTCTAAAATTTAACATAATTAATTTAACGTAAAAAATATATAATACAAAATATATAGAAAGCTCTGTTCTACACTAGCCCGTTCTAATTTCCCCGGACCACACTCACAGACGCAATTAAGGGAGGAGGGGAGAAAAATGCGAGAAAAAATCGGAAGCTGCGACACGTGACTAGATGCTTCCCGGCCGTTGCCATGGCAACGGGGGTTTATTTTGTCCAAAGCGGGGGTGCGCTCGTAGAGCTTTCGCGATGAGTCTTCATTTATATATATGTATGTTTGTATGTATATAGTTTTTGATTCTAATTAATTGGTCTCTACTATGATAGTGGAGATAAATATTATGTAAGTATATATTCAATATTTTTACTATATTTTTGTTATTTTGTTTAAATTTGTTAATGTATCCTTCATGAAGCAGTATTTATATGAAAGAATTTTATTACTTTTATTTTTTTCGATATGTTTTTAGCTATAATATCAAAACATTCGCCAAAACATTAGTCAGATCTCTACATTTTGAACATTCTCATAAAGCTTACCATAATTATTTTTTTAGTGTCTTTAATATTAACAAATTTTATTATATTTGATAGTATTCACCAAAAGCCGAATTACAGTTACAGTATCGCTCCACGTGTACGCTTAGAAGCGCAAGGCGGAAGCGGCCTTGAGAACGAAAAAATCTATACCAATGCAGAGACCCGCCCTAATGTTAGACAAACTTCATCCTATTTCCGCTTGTAGTTAAGGACTTCGCCTATATCTTTACTTTTTTTGAATATCTATACTAAATTAAGTTCTCTAACTTTGTTTAGTTAAACACGCTTACCTCAGATACCTTTTGAATGATATTTGTACTGCACGTACTGCAGAATAATTCTGCTTTTTTTATCTCATTAACTAAGACTAAATATGTTACTTTAATAAGTATGTACAGTTTGTTATATTACAAGTCCTATAGGAGTTCTTAACAGTATGTAAAAATACTATATGTATATATATATATATATATATATATATATATATATATATATATATATATATATATATATATATATATATATATATATATATATATATATATATAATATATATATATATATATATATATATATATATATATATAGGTGTGACAATTAAATGAAATATTTAATATTTTCAAATTAAATATTTAATGTTTTTAATGAAATCACTGATCAATAGGTTGCGGCAAATTAAAACCAACAATAGTATAATTCGTAACAAAAAAGAGCCTTTGTTTAATAGCAAATTACCGATTCATTAGTAAATATTAATTAAATGTCAAACGAGGCCTGTCGTGGCGAAGCGGCACAAGCTTGTACTGTAACCGATAGGTTCTACGTTCGAGGCAAAGTCGAGGAAATGAAATATATTCAATTTAAAATATTTCATGTTTCATTTCTTTGCTCTGGTAATAAGGCAAATCGCGGCGTTAAGTTCCGCCACTCAACACGCAAAGCCTCAAATTCGGCAGAAAGTGGGGCACGAAAGTGGAGTGGAGTGCGAGCCTATCGAAAAATATAAAAATGTTACTAAGAAAACAAAACGTAGTAGGCAAAGTTAGATCAAACTTAACATAATTAACAATGTAAGTGGGTGAAGTCACGGTCGATCCGGTAACAAGAACGCGGCGTTGAGTTCCAGCAAACAATACGCAAAGTATCGAAAATCAAGTCAAGAATTAGTAGATTAGTCAAGAAATGGTGAACGAAATGTCTTTGCACTAGGTTCCCAGGTCCCTAGCCAGTTATAAGCGAGATACAGTGTGAACCTAAAAGCACAAGCCATACGTATTATGTCTTATAAATATTTACTCTGAATGGACGCATGATATTGCAAATATAAATGTATGAAATATACAGTATGCTCATGTATTCCGAGAATTATTTAACTACTAACCAACCGGTTTCCTCGAGATAATACTCCTCAGTGTTGCTTCAACTTCAATTTGCAATATATTAAAATTTTTATGCTCATTTAAATTATTTTTAGCCACATCTTCAGATCGAGCGATTGGAAACACGACAGGTTGCTACATCCTCCAAATCGGTGGAAATTCAGGAATGCAAATCTTAATTGAAATTGGGTCCCTTAACATCAGGTTCCCACGTTTCACCTTTCTACTCTCTCTATCTATCTGCTGGATACAGTAAGCTAAAAAAATTCCAAAGCTAGGCTGACTAAACAAAGCAATTCTAAATCATTTAAATTTAATTTCAATACAATTAAAAGTATCCTAAAAAGTATCTTTTAAATTTAAAATAATGAGATAACTACTAATAATTATATAGAAACGAAGTTAAATATAACCTATAGTATACAATGACAAAGGTTAAAAAATTACGACACGCCAGACGAATCACAAGATTGAACCTGCAAACGCAAACTACAAACTGCGAGTACTTTAAACAAATATCGACTTTAACTACATAAATATAAAGATTTAATAGCGTATATTATATATTGTGTTAATGCAAGGTGAAGGCGAACTATAAAAACATGTGCTGTTGTTGCATGAGAATAACGAGAATGAACGTAAATAACTCAATTATCTCAACATGGCGTCTTACAAAAATCTTTGATATACTTATATATTAAATTCGTACGTGCTAATCTCAGAAACTACCCGTTTGAAGAAGATTATCTATTGTAGTCTTTATAAAGAGTGTACTAAATACAAAATGAAGAATTAAATAAATTTTATTTAATTTAAGTTACGGTTATATAGGAGCACTCACTCAGCTTCACGCTGTATCCCGCACATGGCAGGGTAGGCAGAGGTAACTTGGGAACCTAGTGGTAAGACTCTCCATTCCACTTGCGTTCCCCACTTTCCGACGAAATTGAGGCATTGCGTGTTGAGTTGCGGAACTCAACGCCGCAGAGCGAAGAAATGAAAACAATAAATATTAAAATAGAAAATATTAGATATTTCATTTCCTCGAGTGGGGATTGAACACAATACTACTTCGTCTTAGCAGAATGCTTGCGAGCTACAAGCTTTAAACTTTTAATCACAGTTTCATAAAACAGCGATTTCCATTTTAAAAAACCGCACTCATCCTCAGTCCATAGATTCAGGAGATATAGTGCCATAGACAAACAAATATGTCAAACCTATAGAGCCCGTTTTTGCCTTGAGGCTCAAAATACATACATTTTACAACTTTTATGTAAACATTGAGATAAAAATATAACAACTTGTTTCCTTTTAGAAATTGTCTTATTCGGTTTGACGTTATCATAATTAGAATAACCTAGCCCAATGTAAATACTGTTATAGGCGCTACAACAAATATAGTATATAAAAAACATAATAGTAATAACATATACAAGGAAAATGTAGTAAACTAAGGTATTTTTTTAATCTAAAAGAAACCAACACGTGATATAGTCACGCTAAAAATGCTAATGGAAGTAGCAGATTCACGTTTTCCCGTAAAGCAGGTAAATCAGGCGACGGAACTCAACGCCGCTTATTGTCTAACTGATAGACAGACAAAGGGTTGACAATACGCAGCGTTGAGTTTCGTTACATAGTCAGAAAGAGGAATAACCTGTTATTCGGAAAAAAAACGTCTGTTT
Organism: Eueides isabella; assembly: GCA_019049475.1. Taxonomy (NCBI): domain Eukaryota; kingdom Metazoa; phylum Arthropoda; class Insecta; order Lepidoptera; family Nymphalidae; genus Eueides; species Eueides isabella. The sequence goes on along the minus strand of CM032390.1, from coordinate 16,605,599 downwards.
CATTTATATATATGAGGTGTAACTAATTTTTCAAGAACTCTAGAGCTCTATTAGTGGATTTTGAGTATTTTTATTTGAACAGGACCTGTCCGTAAAGTCACTTTGGCATTTTTTTATCCCGCGAAGGTCAACATTGAATACGGTTATAAAAATACATTCATTATAAAAACTTTAATGCATTAAATGATGAATATTTTTTGTGAGCCAAACATAAAATGCTAACTTTGTTCAGTCTCGGTTGCAGCTGGCATAAGTTGGTATAGCTGCTTAAATCTTTGTTTTTCTATCGTAGTAAAATTATTTTAAATCAAAAAAAATATTTGTAGATATCAAATGATTATTTACGCAAAGTATAATGAATCAATAATCAATAAAGTTAATAAGCACAAAGTTAGATACTTTTATAACATCAAATATCAAGAATTTTTTTTTTTTATATTTTAATTTTTTGCTTCACGCTGTGCATCGCGCATGACAGGCAAGACAGAGAGAATTTGGGAACGTATTGCGTGTTAAGTGGTGAAATTTAACGCCATATTTGGCACGAAGAAATTAAATTATTAAATATTTAATTTTCTCAATTGGAGATCAAACCCATATATTTCCACAGGCCTCATAGAAATCATAAGTACAATTATTTCTATACATTCGCCATTCTCTATTAATTTATGAATTAAATATGTCGGCTAAATCTTATAGCACGTTAAGTGCGCAGAATAATTACTATAATGTAATGTTATTAAAATTCTCGACAGCATTTAACAAGAGTCGGTTAAAGCGTAATAGATATTAATGTTCAGTGGTAAAATTAGAGAATTGATAAAATTGGAGTAGTTAGTTCTGAAAAATAATCACAAATATTGATCGTTGTGGTAAATATGTGTCAATAAATTTCAAATATATTATACAATTATACAATTTTTATTATAATTATATCATCCCTATTATTTTAGGGCTAGTTTTGCAATTATGGTAACATTACAAGAGTTAAGACCTGAATATTAATAAAATAGAACTCTATGTAAAGTGTCGTTTCGGCGAAAAGTGTAAAACGAAAGTATCTTAATGGGAACGAAGTTTCTTAACTTTAAAATTACAGATTCTCTCTGCCTCCCAGCTATGCCCGGAATACTGCTTGAGATTACAAAAACTCTGCATATTTGCTCTAAATTATTACTATACATATATACAATTCTATAGACTTGCAGCATCTTAGGAAATATTAATCATCGATTTGATAAAAAAAATTCTGTACCCCAAGCACCGTTGTGATAACATATTTTCCTGGTATTACGGGTAAATAGCTTCCACGTTTTATTATTATTTATCAACACCTTATCGCTTACTCTACATAAAATTTGTCAAATATTCAAAATTTTACACGTAAAATTGAATAAAACATAATTTTATGTTTTAAATTTATTTCAAACTTATAAATGCATTTATAACTTTATTTAAACAACGAAAAAAAGAAAGAAAGCTTTACATAGAGTATGAGAATTTCTTCTTAGCTGTATTTTAATTTAAAAATGTCTATTTTTATATATTATATTTATGTTTTATTTCTTAAATAGGCTGTTTCAATTGTAAACACTATTACATGAAGTAAATACTTTTGTACATATATCATCTAACACTTTTTATATGTAAACATAAACTTCCTTAAACAACATTGATATTGTTTTTCCAATAGTTATTTGCATTTATTATTAAAAAGAATCATCGGTTCACTTTGTTCATTTATATGTATATATATATATATATATATATATATATATATATATATATATATATATATATATATATATATATATATATATATATATATATATATATATAGTTTGTGTATATATACTCGTACGTATATATATATAGTTAAGTATGTATCTCACAAGACAATGGTGAAGCCTTCGAGCGTTAATGATCTGTGCACTTGCATTGCCATAGCCGCGGCTGTAAAACTGTTTATTATACCCACGTGCCTTGGACGTGATAAATTATGGATGAGCGCAACACACGAGATGCACCGGCAAATGGCCGTGTCACGACACGTTTTACTTGATACATCTAATTATAAACTTGAATATAAAATACATACCTAAACTTTCCTTGCGGGTGATCCTCCCATTTTATGATCGATGGGCAATACCGTTCATCGAGCAATAGGTTCCTCAGGAACTCTGGTACGGACACGCTTCTGGGACGCTTACATACTTTTCTACCAGTCCCTTTGGGACGGCCGGGTGGTCTTTTAAACATTTTCCGTTTCTCTTCTTCATCTCCAGATTTGCTGCCGTCACTACCGTACGAACACTCCGGCGAGGCGGTCTCAGACGAGCGGAACACATCCTCAGCGTCGCTGGAGTCTGCGGCGTGTAGCAAACTAATATCGTTCGGTTTATAGTCTGACGCGTATAACCTGTTTTTGTGATCCAAAGAGTCCAAATCTAACACTGTCTGCGCTGGTTCGTGACTTGGATAGGATTCACTCTCTGTATATTTGAACAGCGGCGTGGGTCGCATCAACTCCTCGTTATTGATGCGGATGTGCAATTTATCGTAAATTACGTCTGCAATTCTCCGTGACTGATTAGTTTCCACATTGGGATGCACCATTCTTTGGAAGATTTCTTCCCGCCTCATGTGTCGGAGTTCCATACCAGAAACTTTAAAATTATAAAACGGCACTTCGTACTCGCTAAATCCTTGAGTCATGGCACAATCTATGATCCAGTATGTCGTATCATCTGGAGACCAGTCCACTACGGATTTGTACCTCCAATCTTCCTGACGAGTTTCACGTGAGCTCAGGAGGGTGTGATATTCATTCGCGGTGCTACCAATTTCTGGTTCGGCGAACATATCGTAATTGTTGTAATAATTGCTGTAGATGTAGGTTGGGTTCCCTTTCTTGAAGACCTGGAAGTCTTCGAGGCGCGTCGGCGCCGGCGGTGTGGGGGGAAGGAGGAAATCGCACATGCTTTGATCGTAGGGGCGCGCGTAGTCGATCATTGCGAGCGGCTCGGCCGACGTTTCGCGACGGAATGAGCGGCGGACTGATGGAACGCGTTATTCATACTGCCGACTGCGATATCCACCGTTGTTTGTTTACATGGCACTGAGCGCCCCGCGGCTCCCGCGCGGCTGCGTAGCGTAGAGCTTCTTTGTACTACGTTGTTTATATGTTGATAGTGTTTTTTCATCTATGTGTATTGATCCTTAGCAACTGTAGTGGTGAATAAAAATGATATATTAAATTCTTATTATATAATATATAGATTAGCAGATGAATAATTATAATTTGTCCTTGTTATAAATATAGAAAAATAATTAGCTAATTTAAATGTACGTGGTTAGTCTCTATTGTCGTTGGTAAAAAATATATATATTTTTCTTATTATGCTTATATTTTCTTAAATCAATACACAATTATGACATGGACTTTTAATAGCTATATACAACTATTTGAAAAGTAAATCCTTAATATTAATTAATATTTATTTATTTCGTTCCGATATTTCAAAGCGCGGCGTTGAATTACGCCACGTAGCGCAATGTTTTGAAAGATCAACGCTTAATACACAGTTGTGTAAAACAACATTCCCTCTGCCTTTATTACGTGGTCGGGATAAACAAATATGCTCCTTTTTTTCTCTCACTCTCTCAGCTTCACGCGCACGAGGCAGTGTAGGCAGAGGGAACCCGGGAACCTAGTGTTAAGACACTCCGTTCCACTTCCGTTCCCCACGTTCCGCCGAATTTTAGGCATTGCGTGTTGAGTGGCGGAACTCAACGCCGCTCTTTTTTTCTATATTTATAATAAATCTGAAACTGAAAACAGTCTGTACATAGAAAATATAGTAAAAAAAAAATGTATATTGATATAATAAGGCCCAAAATCGTTTTTTTTATTTGTGTTTGTACGTGTCATTTTTACAAACGGCTAACAAGATTGAAATGTGGTTTTAATTATTATATTTTGGCAACCTTCCTGAAGCAATTAGTTTATTTCAGTTTAAAAAATAAAAACTTTATGTCAACTTTTTAACATTTTTTTTATTCATTCTGCTGAAATTTTAGTTTTTAATCTATGGATCTTAAAAGTGATTATGTTATTAGAACAAGAAAGTAATTGAAATTAGTAAATATAACAGTGCATTTCAAGCGGACGAAGCCGCTAGTATATTATAAACATAGATTATTTAAACACAAATCATTGATATAGAAATGTTCTACGTTGTTAAAAAAATATGCAATACTTAGTAATGCAATGCACTAGATTGTTTTATATCGATAGTGAAATTTACCTAATTTCTTTTGTCCTTTCTCTGTACTTAGTTTTTCATAGCTTTGTTAGTAGAGAGGATTTTGTTTTAAAACGTTCCAGAAAGGCGGTGCGCCTTTCAGCTTCACGCCGTATCCCACATGGCAGGGGAGGAAACTTGGGAACCTAGTGTTAAGACACTCCGTTCCACTTCTGTTTCCCACATTCCGCCGATTCGGAGGCAATGCGTGTGGAGTGGCGGAACTCAACGCCACGTTTCACATTGTACCAGAGCGAAGAAATGAAAGCATTAAATATTTAAATTGAAAATGTTAAATATTTCTTTTCCTCAAGTGCGTATCGAACCCACAACCTATTGGTTACATTCACACGATTGTGCCGGTGCGCCACGACGCACCGCCTAGTACAAAAGTAAACAGCTTGTTCTTTTGGTTGGGAATCGTACTCACGGCCGCCGAGCTGACGTATATATATCTGTAACACTGCGCCTCTTTGTAGTTATAATTAAATACCAATTATTTTACATCACAACAACATCTATCTTTTTAAATCAGGTTACATGCAAAAGCTAAAAATTGCCTAATACATCAATCATACTTGTATGTAACATAGACAATTGCATTATTGCTTTAATTGATATCGATCGAGTTACACCTGTGTATGTTCAGTGAATTCCAGTGGTTTAATAGATATTTGGGAATATATATATATATATATATATATATATATATATATATATATATATATATATATATATATATATATATATATATATATATATATATATATATATATATATATATATATGTATATATATATATATATATATATATATATATATATATATATATATATATATATATATATATATATATATATATATATATATATATATATATATATATATATATATATATATATATATATATATATATATATATATATATATATATATATATATATATATATATTAACATGATAAAGTAGAAAATAAAATAAATAAAGAATAAAATTCTTATTACAAGAATTAACTTTATTATAATCGATTTTCGTAGATTTTCACCTAAACGTTTAACTTTCTCACCAATTCTCCATAGTTGGACAATGATGGTGAAGTACAAAGAATTTGATAATGTATATGTAGCATATCCTAGCTATAGTTTCATAAATATTGTATGATATAACAGGCCTATTATTGAGCTATGTTGATGAAAAACTTTCTGACTGAAGATCGAATAACCGGACTGTATTTGGCAATATTTTTCAAGGATCTGATTTTTTCTAAGAACTCAAAAATTCTCAAATATCTACTGAATCGCTGAAAATGATAGTAACTTAAATATCTATTATTAAACCACCGTTAATCCGTCGATCACTCCTCATATAGGCAACTTCCTTATCTACTTCATTTAGGCAAAGTTTTTGTAGCTATTGAGCTTATGAGCCAATTTTTCAAAACATATCCCAGAATCACCTCTATGAACAATGTTTTTGTCTAAAAAATAACAACAAAATCGGTTCATTCATTTAAGAGTTACTGTATGTTTGTCTGTGACAAACACACGAACAGTCATGTCAAACTTAACAACCCCTATTTTGCATTAGTGGCTAAAATTAACTTAACTTTCTTACTACTATTAAGCCATCCCCCATCGCAAGGAAACCAAATTTAAAATTAAAACATCTCTGACGAAAAATATCATCCTCTCAACTTTGGTCCGTTAAGGACCACTTTTAATTCGCAAGAATTTTATTTCTAAGTATAAATAATCGTGAAAGAAATTGAAATAATCTCGCTCAGGACTTGTGAAGTAATACCAAAAAAATCTTTGTTGGTGGACGACGCCAAAAAAGGGGTGTTATGAGTTTGTGTCCTGTAACTTATAAAAAAAAACTTCATTTAGATCATTTCTTAAATTTAGTCTATATTGAATTGTAAAGAGAGATTTTAAGTAAAGAGAAGTAAAATATATTTTAGACACCGTATAAAAAAATTACCTTAAGGGGATTTGAACTCACGCTTCTTGGTCACCATCGCTTTGACAGTGATCGTTTTAAAATACAAAAGCATAACCCTTTCGTATAGCGCATGTTACGTTTTAAGTTATTATACTTAATACTTTTTTTTTCTAACCTGGGAACCTAACAATAAGATACTTCAAATCAGGAAAATCGATACCAACACGAAGAAGTTAAACTATTAAATATTTAATTTCCTTAAACGGGAATCGAATCCACAACTTGTCGTCTTTCCGGTTATAATTTCATTATTGTGAGTTCAATGTCCATTCGGAAATATCTTTTTTTAATATTTCAAACTGTACCCCGGAAATGTAGAGCAGTCAGAGGGAACATCGGAACCTAGTGTTAAAACATTCCGGTACGTTCCCCACTTTCTGTCATATTTGAGGCATAATAAATAGCAAAGAAATAAGAAATATTTCCATTTCCTCGAGAGCGAGTCGAGCCTACAACCACGTCACGTTCACAAAAGTACGTAAAAAAATAAAAAATACTTAGGCATAGTATTCATGGACTTCAAGGTATTACTATAGAATATAATATTTTGATGATATAACGGCTTTATAAAATACAATGAAAATGATGTAACAATAACGTGTGATGATACATTACTTTGACGTCAATGTGTTAATTTTTTCCGATTTTCCAATATGTAATAAAATAGGATAAATAAATGAAATAAAATATATAGGTGGTATTTATAAGGAAAATATGTGAACAAAACGCTATGTAGAGTATTTTATTAGGTACTAGCGTCACTCTCACGGCTTCGCCTGTTTAATATACAGATTTTTTTATTAAAATAAAATTATTTATACTGATTTTACATTTTCACTTAGGAATCGATTAAAATAAAACAAACACAAAATCTGCAGGAAACGTTGCCAAAATACAACTGTGAAAACTTTATTTAAATCGGTGCAGCCGTTTTTTAGATTAACTCGAACGAACAAGCAACACACTCAGCTTCACGCTGTATCCCGCACATGGCGAGGTAGGCAGATGGAATTTAGTAACCTAGTGTTAATACACTTCGCTTCATTTCTGTTACCCGTTTTCCGTCGAATTGGAGGCATTGCGTGTTGAATTCCAGAACTCGACGGTAGTTTGGCCTTGTACCAGAAAACATTAAATATTTAATTTAAAAATATTAAATATTTCATTTCCTCGAGTGGGGATCGAAACCTTAACCTGTTGGTTACAGTAACACGCTTGTGCCGCTGCGTCACGACAGGCCTCACCAAATAAAACAAACAAATAAAATATTTCAAAAGAAATCATCAATAATAATTTTTCTCATATATCTGTCACGTACAGACACCGATCAACTACAACTTTATTATATGTACAAATAAATTCATTTTAATATTTAAAGGCGCTTTTCCTATACATACAAATAAAATTATATGCACTTTACTATTAACCCGATACCAAACAAACACAAAATTTTTCTTTGTCCGTTTATTTTGTCTGGGCTAGTCTTCAGAGCGGATGAGCCATGACATATACATATTCCGTAGTACAGTTCCTTTCCCCACTACTACCTAGGTAGATATGAAATAATTAACCATTTTCTAATACGTCAATTAGATTTTAACTCAACTTAACTCAGCTTTACGCTGTATTGATTCAAGTCATAAGTCACTCCGCTGAATTCTGTAAGCGTGGTGAGAAGCGAAATTTAACGCCGCGTTTTGTCTCCTTACCAGAGTGAAAAATGAAACTATAAATATTTTATTTCTTCGAATAGGTATCGAACCCACGATACTAACAATGTGTAACCACGATACTAATAACAATAATATACAAAATTAATTATGCAATTTATATAGAAATCTTCCTTAGGTCAATGACCAGGAAGACTTAGAAAGGAAAGAAGAATATTAGAATTTAAGGAAGATTGGATATTTTATTACAATGTCAAAACGATAATTATGTATCTAATTTATGTATAATATATGATGTAACTTCACACTGGCCTGTCCTTGTGCCCGCAGGGAAGTCAGAAGAAACTTGGGAACCTAGTATTAAGCCGTTCTGTTCCTCACTTTTTACCGAAAATAAATAATTGTGTGTTAAGTTGCGGAACTCAACGCCGCGCTTTGCTTTGGCACCAAAACGAAGAAATAAAAATATTTAATATTCAATTTCCTCGAGTGGGGATCGAACTCAGTACCTGTGGCGCTTACAGTCACACGCTTGTGCCACGTTTTCCTCACATATATTGTACAATAATAAAATAATGTTGTTATTTTCATTTCCTCGCTCCGGTAACGAGGAAAAGCTCGGCATGGAGTTTTGTCTCTCACACGTAATCCAGAATTCAGCGGAAAATGCAGTACAGAAGTGTTCTATTGGACTTGAAGTGTCGTAACACTAGGTCCACAAGTTCTCTATGACTCTACACGTCCGCCTTTATGTAAGAACGCAACGTGAATGAAGACAAAAACATTTACCTAATATTAAAATACGGAATATTTTTTCTTTTCTTTCCATCCAAATTTACCGAAGAGTTGGAAAATTATTAATTCTGTTAAATAACCTGTCGTGGCACAACGGCACCAGCATGTGACCGCAAACGATAGGTTGTGGGCTTGATCCACACTCGAGGAAATTAAATATTAAATATATTAATTTCTTCGCTTTGGCACCAAGGAAAAGCGCGGCGTTGAGTTACGACACTCAACAAGCAATACATCAAATTTAGAGGTGGAAACAGAGCGGAGTATTTTAACACTAGGTTTCCAAGTTCAGTCCACCTACCCTGCCACGTGTGGGAGGATACAGCGTGAAGCTGAGATATCCAACATCTAAGCATTCATCAATACCACTGTGCCACGATTATTTATTTAAATTTATTCTTTTACCGAGGGCATTAGTACCTAGCATCTATTAAAATGTGTAGTAAATATAACTTTAAATTACAAATTAATTATAGATGGTACTTGTCACAAGATAGTACCGACTGCCAATTGGCGGACGATCTACATAACTACAATTTAAAATTGTTTTATTATGTTTAGGTAAAACAAGTAAAATTATTAGGATCATTGTAAACGATAGTCGTGGCTTCGATTCTCGCTTGAGGGAATTTATTTTTTATTCGTCTCTTATAGGGTCTGTATTGCCGCAAGGACCCAGAGCGCGACTGTAAATGCGACAAGTTGTATCTCCAGTAGAGAGAATTTTATTATTTTTTTCATTTTCTCGATTTAGTTACGGGGCAGAACGCGGCGTTGTATTACGCCGTTGCGCAAAACGCAAGCTCTTGAATTTAGCTGAAAGTGGAGAACGATTTTATGTTAATGAGGATGGAGTGTTTTAAATAGTGTCAAAACTCTCCTAGGATCCCTGATTGATCGTTCTAGAGATATCAGGTTATGATGAATATACATACAAAATATTTTTACTATGTTTTAAAGTGTTATTCCACACTTAGGACAGAAAATACTAAACTTAAATTTGAAAAGCGTATAAAAATTTTGAACGAAGCAGGATTTGAACCCGCGCCTCTGGAATACCGTTCCAGCGCTCTGACCAACTAAGCCATTCGTTCTCACCGAGCTCCGTCGAAATTCTTATACGCTTGTTACAACTTATTTTTGTTGTTAGCATCTCTGTAGGGAGATTTTTACAAATTTCCGCTATCCAAAGACAACTCGTAAGAATTATCGTTTGGCAAGAGAGAATACTATTTATTTTAATATTTTTACTATGTTTTAAAGTGTTATTCCACACTTAGGACAGAAAATACTAAACTTAAATTTAAAAAGCATATAAAAATTTTGAACGAAGCAGGATTTGAACCCGCGCCTCTGGAATACCGTTCCAGCGCTCTGACCAACTAAGCCATTCGTTCTCACCGAGCTCCGTCGAAATTCTACATACAAAATACATATTTTTTGTAACTATGATGCCCGTATACTCGTATATTGAAACTAGCGACCTGCCGCGGCTTCGCCCGCTTGAATTACGCTATTTTATTTACTAATCTCAATTACTTTTCGGTCTAATAAAGTTGTCACTTTTAAAACCATATGTATACATTAAATAAAATAAACAACAATCGTTGAAAAAAGGTTGCCAAAATATAATTGTGAAAATTGCATTTAAATATGGTTAACCGGTTCAGACAAACAGACAAAAAAGGGGGGGTATATAAGATTTTTTTAATTTATCTTTCATGTACAGGCAGCGATTAGTTACTGAATTTTTGTAAATATATATTATTAAATAAAGATTTTCTCTAAACTATGTTGTACTCTAGCCGGATTCACTGTCGTGTTGTTGTGTTGCAACACTACAGCTACGTTTAAAAACGGGGTATGAACGCAGTGTTATGACATTTAAAGGCTGAAATTTCATACAATAGTTCAAAATGAGAAAAGAAGTACTCTTGGTACTCATCTTCACACTGTATCCTGCACTTGGTAGGTAGAGGAAACTTGGGAACATAGTCTTAAGACACTCCGTTCCACTTCCATTCGCCACTTTCCACCGAATTTCTCAACGTCGCACTTTCTCTATTTACCAGAGCAAGGAAATGAAACTGTTAAATATTTCATTTCCTCCAGTAACCTTCGAAGCCACAACCTGCAACTTGCGTCCTTACATTACAACATGCCCCCATTACTTCATATTTACAAAAATTAAATCATAAGTGAGTCAAAGAATGGAAAAATCTAAAGTAAAGCTTCCACGAGTTTCCTAAACGTGTCTTATGTCAGGCGACCGATGTTTCCTTTACTTTGTAGGTATTTGTGGTTAAGACATGTGATTTTGTATTTTTGTCATTGTAGCGCAATTGTGAAGTATCTGGTACAGAGTATTACGGTGGTTGTTAGTTCGATCTCTACTTAATTTTCTTTTTAGTTAGGCTACTTGAACGCTTTGATCAAGAAAATAGACATAAAGTTAGGCTACTTGAACGCTTTGATCAAGAAAATAGACATAAATCTGGTCTAGATGACGAAATGTCCTTTCAAACGTGGACACGTCTGAAATACAATTACAAATTTAACATAATCCAGTCAGATGGGGGTATAATTGAATAGAGTTTATGAAGTGGATGTGCCTATTACTAATAATAAATGCTTTTTGGGTTCTAGCTCCTGAGAAACTTAGAGCTTATGCGCGTATGGCAACGCAAGTAATGATCCATATAAAGGAGTATCTTCCAACCCCTTAATAATTGCCTGACTTTACCAATGGCCTCACCACAAGTAACCCAACTTTTTTTTCGGAGGCTTTTACCCATCTCACTAAGTACTATGATCTGGTAAAGTAATCTGGAAGGCAATGAGGCAGAATTTTAAAAGTCCAGGTGACAACCAAGCATTTGAAGTTCATTGCGTGGACTCTGTAGTTGTCATTTTCATCTTCAATAGAAAAGGTCTTTCCTTGCCTTTGAAACCCAACCTTGCTCTATAAATCTGTGCTGTGTTGTGTCATCAATTATATGTATAACTAACGGATAATTCCGAACTGAGAACGGAAATTCTTAACATCAGTTTCCCCTCTGCCTATCCTAATAAACGAGACACAACCTGAATCTAAAACATTACTATGGAGTACGACATTTTACCTAATTTGCCTTTCTTTTTAAAATAAAAACCTCAAGGTTCATCTTTTGAACGTCAGGCAATTTACCATCTATTAACTAAAGTTACTGCTTCAGACCTGAAAAGAACCGGCGCAAGAAAATTAGCGGGATTTTTAATCAATTATTTACAGATTTTGTACTGTATAAATTGTAGTCGCCTTTCATCTATGATTAAATTATTTAAGCATATTATGGACTTATATGTCATTGTATTTATAACGTACTCATAAAGGACGGAGGAGGTACATATGCTAGAAGTGTGTCTGTGTGTCTACATGTCTTTCTATGGCACCATAGTTCCTGAATGAATGGTTTGAGGAAATGAAATGTTTTACATCGAAGAAATTACTTTTTGTTTTGATAACAAGGCAATGGGTGGCATTGCGTTCCACCACTCAACAATGAGAAAATGGGGAAAGGAGTGTCTTACAAGACCCTAACCTGCCACATGCAGGATGTAGTGTGAAAATTATGATAATCGCGAGTTCTATGTAGGCGAAGCAGTGCAAGCGAGCGACTAGACCCTGACCGAGGACTACAAGTGTTTACTCAGAAGACATCACCTTGGATAAAAGCGAAGGAAAAATATGTGGAATTTTTTTGAGGTGATAAAATGTGATTCTTATCTCACAACAATAATGTACGTAATAAACAAAATTATTTGTAACGTCTAGTTACTTACTGACTTGCTAGATTGCGAGGTGCTTAACTGTACCTATAGTTTGGTCGCAGGTTCAAACCATCAATTTGAATTGAGATAAATCTGTTCAACATAAAAAAACATGTTTTTGAATTAAAATAAGACAAATATTGAGAAACGATCAATCTAACACAAAATTCACGATGCCTACATACTTTATTACAAAGTTTCATTTGACTTGTTACGTTAGTATGTGTGTTAGTGTATGAGAACCTTGCAAGCTCAATTTGACCCAATTTTCAATCTGCAGTAAAATGACGGACTATACAATATTTGATTCTTCATTTGTATTAAGATTCGTATTAAAAACATAATAAAACATATGGTAATAAGGCAAAGTGTGGCGTTGAGTTCCGCCACTCAACACGCAATGCCTCAAATTTGGCGGAGGAACGGAAGTGGAACAGAGCGTCTTGACACTAGGTGCCCGGGTTCCCTCTGCCTACCCTGCCTCGTGCGGGATACAGCGTGAAGCTAAAAAACATATTGTAAGCTTGTTTTTAAGATATTATTAATTAACATTTTATAAAGAGATAATGACAATACTCAGCTTCACGCTGTATCCCGCACATGGCAGGGTAGGCAGAGGGAACTTGGGAACCTGGTGTTAAGACACTCCGTTCTACTTTCATTCCCCACTTTCCGCCGAATTTAAAGCATTGCATGTTGAGTGGCGGAACTCAACGCCGCGTTTTTGCCTTTTACCACAGCGAAGAAATGAAAACACTAGATGTTTAAATTGTAAATGTTAAATATTTCATAATGACAATAAATTTACTAAAAAGACCTGTCCATAAAAAGTGTTATGGTTCTAAGAAATACATTAGTTATTTATTTACCTTTATGTTATATGTCGTATATAACTACGTAGGCTGAAGGAAGCTAAGAATCTAGTGTTAAAACACTCTGTTCTGATTAAGGTTTATTCGTAATTTAAATACAGTTTCCACCAAATTCTACAGGCGTTGCGTGTTGAGTGACGGGACACACCCTCACGCTTTGCCCCTGAGCGAGGAAACGAAAATATATTTATATATAAAATATAAAATTATATATATAAAATATAAAATTATAAAATAATAATAAATTAAATTATCGTTAATAATAAATTAAATTGGGGATCGAATCAACAACCTGTGATTTACAGTGGTACTCTTGCCCCTGCACCACGACAGGCCCCAATAAATTAAATGTGATTAATAACAGCAATCTAATAACAATATTATTCGATACAATATATGTTTAAATTCAAAATATATTTTTCCACTTAGAGTGAAACTATCACGCTATATTTTACATACCACAGGATACTCAAAGAGGTACCTAGAGGTACATGCAAAATGTATGAAAAGATTTCAAGGTACACGTACACCCCAGTCAGTTAAACGTATATAAATCTTCTGATTAGAAAAACATCCCCCCCAGGGTAAAAATTGAACCCACTATCGTCTGTGCCGATGCGAGGACAGCCAACTCTATATATTTTTCGTAAAATTATATAACGTATATGACACCGCGTAATGACAGGCACATTCCATTCGATATGCATGGGTTTTGCTTCTTACGCCGAGGCATTCCGAGTTCTAGCACAATGTACTAATGATGACGCAAATGGTTTTATTTACTATAAAATGTTAATAAAAAAATAAATTTTAATTTCATTAAGCACGTACTGGAATCAAGTTTGCACCATCCGGTTTTTTGGGTTAGAATGCACCCAGTGACAGTTGTAAATTTCATTTTTACTATGGAAAAGAGTTATTGCCATTTTCCTCGATCTAGTAACAAGAAAAAAAAAATAAATTAGGCGGTGCCAGAAGACTACTATTAGGGACAAGGAAGGATAACCTACAAACTTAGTTTCACGCTGTATCCCGCACACAGCAGGGTAGTGTTAAGACACTCCTTTTTCTTCAGTTCCTCACTTTTCACCACATTTGGTGCACTGCGTGTTGGGTGGCGGAACTCAACGCCGCGCTTTGCCTTGTAAACAGAGCGAAGAAATGATAATATTAAATATTTAATTTAAAAATGTTAAATATTTCATTTCGTCGGGCGGGGATCGAACCCACAACCTACCGTAAGCCGTCGTGGACCAGGGACAAAGACATGCAAGACCGTAAACATGACGCCTGTGGATTCAAAATACTTGTAATTCCTCGCTTCGGTAACAACTAATCACAGCGTTGCATTCGACCATTCAACACACAATGCCTTAAGATTTCACGAAAATCAATATCTTAATGAGGCCAAAGTGATAGAAGTGAAGTGTTTAAATAAGAACGGAGTGTGTCAATGGAACAGAATATTCTACATCTAATATACCAAGTTCCTACTACCTACCCTGCAATGTGCGGGTTATAGTGGAAGAAAAAAAAACATTCTGTAGCTTGCTGTCCGAGAAAGAGACAGTTGTTATATCATTCCATTCACCATTCACCATATATATATATATATATATATATATATATATATATATATATATATATATATATATATGTATATATATATATATATATATATATATATATATATATATATATATATATATATATATATATATATATATATATATATATATATATATATATATATATATATATATATATATATATATATATATATATATATATATATATATATATATATATATATATATATATATATATATATATATATATACATATATACATATATATATATACATATATATATATATATATATATATATATATATATATATATATATATATATATATATATATATATATATATATATATATATATATATATATATATATATATATATATATATATATATATTATAGATATGAGGAACGTTAAAATATGTCGAACGTTAATATTATATAGATATTTTTTTGAACAAATTGCTTGAACTTAAATTACTTCATTAGAATAAATTATTGTTATAATTTTTTTTGTATTACCGGAATAGTTGTCCGTTCAACTGTTTATCTGGAACGGTGTTAATTTATATATAGTTAGCGCCCCCGACTTTGTTCATGGACGTTTTGTATTTTAAACAAAAAAAATAGATAGATTTCTTTTTTATAAATTACTTTCAGTACAAAACACAAACACTTCAACAGAAAACGCTCATAAACCTTATTAACTTTTACTTAGACATCATTTCCATATGTATCTTACAGTTAAGCTAATCCCTTGCGAATCAACATCAGATGTTAGCAGATGTTTCAGATATTCAATTATTTTTATATTCTAACAGAAATTGTTCATCATCCTAAACAATTTTCAGTATGGAATCTACTCTATATTTCTTATGGGTCTCTTGAAGTTGGAGGAACTGTTGGCCATGCTGCAAATGGACAAACATACAAACAAAAAGTTGTTTTTTTTATTGGAATATAGTTAGTCAAGAGTACACATACTCTTGACTAACTATTAGTTTTTTTTTTTCAGCTTCACGCTGTATCCCGCACTAGGCAGGGTAGGCAGAGGGAACGGAAGTGAAACCTAGTGTTATGACACTCCGTTCCACTTCCGTTCCCCACTTAGTTCCGTTCCTCACTATTAGTTTATATTAACTATTAGTTACTATTTAGTTTTTTTTTCTATTTTAAGCTTTATGTTGCGTACGTTTACGTAGCTAGAGGGTACAAAGGGGTTCTAGTGTTACGACAAGTTTACATAGCGTTAAGTACCATTCGATTTGATAATGTCATTTAGTTTAGATAATGTCAATAAGTCATTTACCTCATTGGATTCGAACTCACAACTGTCGCTTTCACCTATTTTATTTATTTATTTTTAATCAAAATTTATTAAAGTTTCATTTTATTTTATTTTTTTATTACATAGATATAATATAAATCATTAATGGAATTATCGAAAGTTAAAAGTTCACTATATAAAATATAACTATAGGGTAGTGTTCCATATAAAGTAGTTTCGCAATTATTATTTTCGAAAGCATTCAGTAATGTTCCTTACAAACAACAGTTTTGGCCAATAATAGAAATCATTTGATTGCTCTTATTGGCCAAAATATATATATACGATCTAAAGAACCTCGAAAGTTGGCTAGTTGGAGTGCCAATACCAGCTAATATTATTTAAATAATCTACTTTCTATGTATTCTTAAAGAAATTTTAATGCACTTTGCAAGCTATTGAACTGCACATTTAATTTAAAAAAACCATAGAGCATTTTCGTCTAGTCAAGTAGAAAAGCGCGTCCACCTATCGACCCATAATACCTTACTTAATTGACCTATTTGATAGAAAGTGGAAGACGAAAGTAACAGAATCTAACGAAGTGCCTTAACACTAATGACCGAAACAAAGAAATAACCTATATATATATATATATATATATATATATATATATATATATATATATATATATATATATATATATATATATATATACATATATATATATATATATATATATATATATATATATATATATATATATATATATATATATATATATATATATTAAATACAATAAATCATATGAAAACAATATATAGCTTACGCACAGTTAATTGCGTGTAGCACAATCCCGACGCACTTTTGGTATCTAGTTTTGCCTACACGTGTACGCTAATAGTGTATAAAATACAAACAATAAATTTAATTATTCATCAAATATGTACATGGGTTTGTGCCAGACCGGATGTCGATATGATAACGAAAGTTCATTTAACGGTGCAAAAGTTGATATTTGAATAATGAAGTTCAACTTTAAACTTATTTACGCTACCAGATGTATTACTAGAGCTTTTTTTTTAGAGGCCTGTCGTGGCGCATCGAGACAAGCTTGTGACTGTAATCGACAACTTCTGGATTCGATCCCCAGTCGAGGAATTGAAATATTTAACATTTTCAATTTAAAATATTTCATGTTTCTTTCCTTCGCCCTGGTAACAAGGCAAAGCGCGGCGTTGAGTTCCGCCACTCCACACGCAATGCCTCGAATTCGGCGAAAGGTGGGGAACGGAGTGTCTTAATACCAGATTCCTGGGTTCCCTCTGCCTACCCTGCCTCGTGCGGGATACAGCGTGAAGCAATAAAAGAATATTAATTATTTAATTTCCTCGAACGAGAATAGAACCAACATCTACAGATTATCAGTTGTTTTATTTTTTATGGAAAATGTTATGTATGTATTTATTTATTTTTATCTGCAGTGGGGTATTTTTAATTATCAATCATTATATATGTATTGTCGGTTAAATAGATAAATGGCCTAATTAAAAATAATATGTTTTACAGTACGGGCATTTAAATTTATTCACTTTATCATTTTTACATTTTTATGACAACTTAAAAGTAATGTATTTTTCTAATTCACGCCATACATAGCAGGGTACAGAGAACAGAGGGAACTTAGGAACCTGTGTGTATGTAAGAAAACTCCGTTGCGTTCCCCCCTTTTCGCCAACTTTAACGTACTACGTACTGAGTGGCGAAACTCAACGCCGCTTTCCTTTGTTAGGAGAGCGAAGAAAATGTAAATAATAAATATTTCCTTTCAAGTGGGATCGAACCCACAACGTATCGTGTTTACATTCATACTTGTGACCCGCCCGCCGTCCATGCCAATTTCAAGATTATATAATAACAAGAAATAAAAATGATATAAATTTACATAACTGAGTTAGCCAGTGTAAGTGCTCATGTTGTACTGAGTGAAGAACAATTTTAAGTTTCCAATATTTATGAGTATATTTATTTTTACTGCGAATTTTTTTATTTTTTTTTATGGAAAAAACGGCAAACGAGCGTACGAGTCACCTGGTGGTAAGTGATCACCGTCGCCCACGGCCCCGTGTAACTCCAGAGGAGCTACAGGAGCGTTGCCGTCCTTTAAGGTGGAAGGGCACCGGGGCCCGGCATTACCTAATGCGAAACGCAGTGGCCAAAGCCACTACTTAATGCCGGTTTTAAATACCGGGGGTGGTAATAATTCGGTCGAGTCTGCCCATGCGTGTTGCCATTACTGGCAACGTGACTCTACCACACGGACTTTAGTCGCCTCTTACGACACCGTCAGTACCAGGATGATCCTATTCTAAGCCGGAATCACACGGCAAAAATCTAATTTCTGGCCAAATTTCATAATAATGAAATCAGTACTAGCATCTATAGTTTTTGGTTGCGCAGCAAATAATGTTGACAAACTGAAATTGGCGGGTCATTTTGTATCTAAAAATATAAGTAAGTATGTAATGGTTTTTCTAAGAAATACCTATGAACATTTATATTACTTTTAGGATTTTCTCTCTAATTATATTGTAAATACTTTCTTCAAGCCAAATTTTCAACTTCAACTAAACCTCTACGCAATCTTAAGATAAATGTTTCTTACAGACGGACAAACAAAATAAAGTACTCATATAAAGATTCTATTTTTACCTTTACTGGTAACCTTAAATGATGAGTCCTATCGTGGCACAACGGCACAAGTGCATTACTGTAAACGACAGGTTGTGGGTCCGATTCCTAGTCGATGAAACAAAAATTTAAAAATTTATTTTCAAATTGAATATTAAATGATTTCATTTCTTCGCTCTGGTAACTAATTTGGCGAATAGTTGAGAACAGAAGTGGAACGGAACGTCTTAACACTAGGTTCCCAAGTTCCCTCTGCCTATCCTGCCATGTGCGGGATACACCGTGATGCTGGCAACCCTAAAAAGAATAAAAAAAACATTATTTTGTACAAGAGTAAGACAAAAAATATTATCATTATAGTTTTATCAAACAACAATTTTAATTTAGATGCTACGTTTTTACGTAGTAGTTACGTATATACGTACATACATTATATAGTTATGGTTATATACATATAATGTATATCAAAGACTTCGAGGTCGTCAAAACCAGTCTTTCAACCACGTCAGTTGTATGAAACTTGTTCATTTGTTTTATTTATATAAATTAAACTAGCGCCATCTTATTTATATATCTGTATAATTCAGATTATGTAAAGAGAGCTTAGTGTTAGAGTTAGTGATTTGATACTCCGTTCTCTTCTTTTTAGTTTTGGAGGCATTTTGTAGGTAAAGACATATATTTATTTCTTTTTTAGCGTCACGCTATATCTCACACAACTCAAGGTACGTAGAAGTAACCTAGGGACCTAGTGTTAAAACACTATGTTCCCAGTGAGATTCTTCCGTTTCCGTTTCTTAGAACGGCAAAACTAAACTAGAAAATCAAAATATTAAATATTTATGCAAAGTTGAAAAGAAACAGTCGAACGCTTTACCCCTGCGCCACGACAGTCCTTATTCTTGTTTTTATATGAGCTACAAGCAATTATTGTTTTCATTTTAGTACAACTGACCTTTGGAATAGAAGCTGGTTTTCAAAAAGGGTTTTAATTAATATTTTATTATTATATAAAAATATACATTTTTTTTTATGGAAAAGACAGCAAACGAGCGTACAGGTCACCTGATGGTAAGTGATCACCGTCGCCCACGACCCCGAGTAACTCCAGAGGAGCTACAGGAGCGTACTATATACTATTATCATTGTATCATTTAGGCAGAGCATAACGCAGGAGCATAAGCGTACTACTGATGATGCAACAGGCTGTCCGTTCAATTCCCATCCGAGGAAATGATTTTTTTGTAACTCACTCAGGTAACAAAGCAAAGAGTGGCGTTGAGTTCCACCACTTAACACGCAATGTCTCCAATTAAGCAGGAAGTAGGGAACAAAAAATGTGTCACAACACT
This sequence comes from Eueides isabella, assembly GCA_019049475.1. NCBI lineage: Eukaryota > Metazoa > Arthropoda > Insecta > Lepidoptera > Nymphalidae > Eueides > Eueides isabella. The sequence continues at coordinate 16,585,254 of CM032390.1, read as the reverse complement.
AGGTTCCCAATTTTCCTCTGCCTACTTTGCCATGTGTGTCAAAAAGCATGAACCTTAACTCATAAACTTACAGGAATAATAGTTTTTACCAATTTTTGTATCTATTAAAAAAACGCCTGTCGTGGCGCAGCGGCACAAGAGTGTGACTGTAACCGACAGGTTGTAGGTTCGATCCCCAGTCGAGGAAATGAAATATTTAATATTTTCAATTTAAATATTTAATGTTTCATTTCTTCGCTCTGGTAATAAGGCAAAGCGCGGCGTTGAGTTCCGCCACTCAACACACAATGCCTCACATTCAGCGGCCAGTGGGGAACGGAAGTGGAACGGAGTGTCTTAACACTAGGTTCCCGGCTTCCCTCTGCTTACCCTGCCTCGTGCGGGATACAGCGTGAAGCTGAAAAAAATAATTTAAAACATCTTTATATTATATATTGCACGAGATAAAATAAAACGTGTTATTACTAAATAAAAAATAAACTGGTTGTCTTTAATGTAAATTGTTTACGGCCGATAATTTCACGTGATAAAGTCATCCTTTTATGAATTAAATTGGATTATAATATTTAATTATTATTATATTGATTAATACAAAGATGTTAATAAGTAAAAATTACATTCTTTTTTCGCCAACCACAGAAGATAGACACCCAGTACTTTTATCATATGTGAAGTGGATTGGAGGCAACATCGTAAGAAGAGCTTTCATAAATACTACATTGAAGTAAAAAATAATATTGCTTTACACTATGCAGGTATCATTAAAATAATTTGTTACTGTGCTTTATTTGCTTATCGTTACATTATACAATGGATAAACCCAACCACTACATCAGTTTGGGTAATCCCCGAATCATCGCTGGCCAGAACAGATATATCCCTAAAATGACCCCCGAGGCTATTAACATACTAAAATTTCCCTAATTCTGGAAGACGTTAAGAAACTTTTTACCACCTGGGACCCACTCATAAAACTCCAACTCACCACACTAGCTGTCAGTCGTGCTGCAAAAATCCAGGGCAGTATGAAAAATAATTAAAAAATCGTAGGCGGTACTTTTATATAAAAATTATATCAACTGACAAACGGAAGCCACCTCAGTCTACCCGTGACCGCGGACTACTCCCAAGCTTTTGAAACGTAGGGTTTCCGAAAATGTATAATTAATCCGGTTAGAGTTTCATTAAAAAAAAGTTATCACGTAACTGTACTGTACACATATATTAAAGATATATTTATTTTCTCGTCTACTAGCCAAATACGTAGATAACGGTGCGTGTGTAAGCTCAAGGGCACTCTTAAGGGGAATACCCTTAGTCTATTGGAAATAAAGTAATTAAAAAATAATATTATGAAATTGTAATGTCCATAGAGACACAGGATATCTCGTCAGGATGGAGTCGACTCCTACACCTTCGCTTACTGGCTTTAGTAGCAAAACAGGGTATGGCGGTGAATTCCGCCACTTAACACGCAATGCCTCAAATTCACCGGAAAGTGGGGAACAGAGCGGAGTCTCTTAACACTAGGTTCCCAAATTCCCTCTGCCTGCCCTGCGTGTGTACCCTATGTGCGTGATACACCAATTAAAAAGTAATTTTCCACTGAGTTTCTTTCGCCGGTTCTTCTCAGGTCTGAGGCAGTACCTTTTGTGAACTGGTGGTAAATTGTTTGACGTTCAAAAAACGAAGCTTGTAACTTCTTATTTTGAATAAAAATATTTAAATTTGAATTTGAATTTTTTTTTTCAGCTTCACGCTGTATCCCGCACTAGGCAGGGTAGGCAGAGGAAACGAAAGTGAAACCTAGTGTTATGACACTCCGTTCCACTTCCGTTCCCCACTTTCCGCCGAATTTGAGGCATTGCGTGTTGAGTGGCGGAACTCAACGCCGCGCTTTGCCTTATTACCAGAGCGAAGAAATGAAACATTAAATATTTAAATTGAAAATATTAAATATTTCATTTCCTCGACTGGGGATCGAACCCAGAACCTGTCGGTTACAGTTACACTCTTGTGCCGCTGCGCCACGACAGGCCTCAATTTGAATTTTGAATATCTATTATATTTAACCAAAGCATCAAATGATATTTAATTATGACATTTACCAAAAACGATTGGTATGTTACAATTTACGTCACAAACAAGTATAAGGCTACGACTTGAATAAAAACCAGTTTTAAAATTCGCCAGACAGTCCATACATACTCGTATTAGTTGTTATTACGCTTGCATAAATTTTTCGAATAAATTAAAGCAACTCACACGATTAACTCCCGATATCATTTATTTACTGACATTAAAAGTTAGACTTCTTTTGGTAGAACGCACTAATTCCGGAACTACTGGAACCTTTTTATGTTAAATAGTCGATTTGGCCCTCAACAAAATACCTCCTGAATTCGGCGGTAGTATCTTTACTTGCTCCTCTCCCCTCTGTCTGCTGTGAAGCTAAAAAAATGCTATTACAAATCACGACAATACTGTAATTTCGATAGAGTTAATTTCTAAAATCAGAGTAGAAAGAGATTAAAGGTTTTTTCCCCAGAAATAGGGCAACTATTTCTAACTTTGCGGGATAATGTGTGAAAGTGAAAAAAAGAATAAAAAAAATAGAATCCACGATATAATTATTCGTCGATAGCTAAAATTGGACCGAAGTACTTGTAAATTAATGCACTAGTGGCCTTTTTCGTGTGGGCGGGGCTGCGCTCACGTCAATGCTAATTAACTTCACAAAAAACGTTCTGTATATACGTAATGTATACAAAACTAAAAATACATCTGAGCATAATTTATCTAGACTTAGATTTTAATGATATCTTATACTAGTTTGAACGAAGTACGATTTGAATTTTCTTATACTGTATGAGTACGCTTGTTACATTTTGTTGGAGAAAATATCCGTAGAATATTTCATACAAGTTTCCGCTACCCATAAATAATTGCCTAGAATCATTTGGCAAGAGAGAATATTATTTTTTTTATATTTTTAAAGCGTTATCTTATATCTAGAGAAAGAAAAACATTTTCTTCATAAAACATAAAAATATTAAAACTCAGCTTCACGCTGTATCCCGCATATGGCAACCCTGCCATATGCCCAAGTTCCCTCTGCCTACCCAGGCGGAGGGAACTTGGGAACCTAGTATTAAGACACTCCGTTCCACTTCCGTTGCCCACTTTCCGCCTTTTAATAAACACATTTATTTAATAAACACAACGAAAATGGTAGTCGTTGTGCTGTCGGGTAAGATAAGGGGTTGATATATATCTATATAAAAAAAAATATTTGTAACCGTAAACGTATCGTAATTATTTGAAATTTCAATAAACATTCACTCTTCATAGTGATAAAGACTTAATGTTGTAGTAGTGAACTAACATAAATGAAAAGTTTTATCTAGAAAAGATATGTTATAAATACAAATTAATAACATAAAATAAAATTTATATATTTATTATTTCAACTTCACGCTGTATCCCGCACTTGGCACGGCAAACACTAACTTGAAAACCTAGTTTTAAGACACTCCTTTTCATTCTCCACTTTCCGCTGTTGAGTGCCGGTACTCAACACAGCGCGTCGCCTTGTTACCAGAGCAAAGAAATCCAAAAAAATCATTAAATATTTCAAATAAAAATGTATGTAAATATTAAATTTTCTCGATTGAGGATCGAACCCACAACCAGTCCACCACGACAGGCCTCTGATAAAAACAATAAGCAACTATCTATATGCAGATAAAAACAAGCACCTTATAATCAACGGTCTTAGACTAAAAATTAAAAAATAATAATATATCTGCTATAGTAGTGAGAAATTAACATATCAATGTAAATTTATTTTCCATAAAAGGTGATCAATAAATTACATTTATATTTATGTATGTATGTTCATTCAAAGTTATATAACACATTACTCTTGAACACGTCAGGACTTATATAGATATAAGTCGTAAAGAGATTAGCGTCTATTCATATAATTGTTTTGTAAAGAACCTTTTCTTTTGTATAAAGGATCATTTTCTATGGTATATTTCAACTATGGTTTTACAGATGGATAAAAAAATAAATATTATTTAAATTTTCTTGGCTTTGATACAAATTTTGATGCAAAGAGTGGCATTGAGTTTCGCCACTCAAAACATGAAAAGGGGGGAACGGAAAAGAGTGTCTTAACACTATGTTCCCAAGTTCCCTCTGCCTTCCCTGCCATGTGCGGGACAAAACGTGATGCTGAATAAAAATATACAGTGTTGTAAATGCTTAATATTGACGATATCGTGTTTAGAAAACGTATAAAAGTAAATATAAAGACTTTGGTTCCTAATGTCGACCAACACTAAAAGTATATACAGGCTGTTCTACAATTATTATGTTATCACATTTAAAGTCATTCTGAATTCCGTACACAGCAGGGAGTACAGGTAGAGGGAACCTGGGAACCTAGTATCAAGGCACTCTGTTCTAATTAAAACACTTCTGTTCTTCATTTTCCGCTCAAATACGAGACATTGTGTGATGGAGCCTAACTTAATCATTGTCCCGTTACCAGAGGAAATAAATAAAATTATAACCTACGATTCCCCCAATTGGAATTTGAACTGACTACCGCCGCGTTTACAGTATATAATCAATATTTTTCATATATGTGTGATCTTCTTTTGATTCATACAAAAAGTAACTGCGTAAAGTTCCGCAGCATACTACTTGCCCAAGAGGTAAAAAAAGCTACAGGAGACGTCCTCTTTAAGATTTTTTTATATATTATTAATGTAATAGGACCCAAAATAATAATAATTAAAATTCTGAGTATAAAAGTCTGTGTATATCTTTGTCTATGCATCTGTACGTGATAATCTCAGAAATGGATTGCCATATTTAAAGGCAGATTTAATTTTTATACTTTGGCACCCTTCCCTCATCCCTTAGTTTATTTTGTGATTTAAAATGGTTTTTTTTTGTAAAAAATGATAATCATTTAGCAAAATGTTTATTCATCTGGAGTTTTAGTTTTCAATATATAGATACTGTCTTAAAAGTGATAAAGTTATCAAGATGAAAGTAATTGAGATCAGCAAATAAAATAGTGCAATTAATTCGGGCGAAGACGCGCGCGGTCGTTAGTAATATAACTATAAATCTAAAGAGCGAAATTGTATATGGACCACTAGTTTATTCGTAAAACTTGAAGACATATGAACATATTCACCATTTTAAAAATTCAATATATTTTTTTCAAACATATTATATCAATTGTACAATCGTAAACTTGATTGGCTGCGCCATTCATTTAGCATCCATAAGTTCAAGTTATATTTAAAACAAAATTATTGCAATGACGTCGGTCTAATTTAGTTTCTGAAAGGTCAACACAAATTAATATTGGATCTTTTTTGCTGTATCTTATGAATATATACGAATATATACTGAAGCTTGTGGTGGCACATGGGCACTAACAAGTGACGTGGCTGTTTGTGGGTTCGATCCCCACTCGAGGAAATAAAATATTTAATATTTTCAATTTAAATGTTTAATATTTTCATTTCTTCGCTCTGGTAACAAAGCAAAACGCGGAGTTGAGTTACGTCACGCAACAAGCAGTCAAATTCGGCGTAAAGTGAAGAACAGAACGGAGTGTCTTAATGCTAGTTTATCTCCGTTATTCTTGTTTTTTACCCAATTCCACACATTTATGTGACCGCCAGAAAATAACTTACCTCAGCTCGATGCTGTATCACGGACATGGCATGGCATGGTAGGCAGAGGGAGGCATTTGAGCTATTGTGTGTTTTGCCTTGTACAAGCGAAGAAATGAAAACATTAAATATTTAAATTGAAAATATTAAATATTTCATTTCCTCGAGTGGGGATCGAACCCAGAACCCGTCGTTTACAGTCAGACGCTTGTGCCACTGCGCCACCACAGGTCTCTTGACAACTTAACGATTTACATAAAGATACGCTTTATAAATACATAGTTACACAATATACATAGCTAAAACTCTTTCTAAAGGACAACCTTCTCATTTTATTTTATCCCTCTGGAACCACCACAAAGACGTATTAAACTTTCACATTGAAAACAAAAATATAGTAATAATCATTGTTGACCTGTGAGATAAAATAAATGGTAAAAATATCCCAAATTTGACCTTTTAAAGTCGACGTTGGCTTGTACGTGACTATATATGTCTCTCTCTCACTCTCAGCTTCACGCTGTATCCTACACTGTAGGCAGAGGGAACCCGGGAACCTAGTGTTTAGACACTCCATTCCACTTCCGTTAACCACTTTCTGCCGAATTTGAGGCATTGCGTGTTGAGTGGCGGAACTCAACGCCGCGCTTTGCCTTATTACATATATATACATATATATATATATATATATATATATATATATATATATATATATATATATATATATATATATATATATATATATATATATATATATATATATATATATATATATATATATATATATATATATATATATATATATATATATATATATATATATATGTGACGTATTGTTTGTTACTGAAAAAAGAGGTAAAATCTATATCATATATTTTTATAGCTTAAAGCTATAAATATGCTGTATCCCACAGATGGAACGGTGAGCAGGAGGGATTGCGTAACTTAGTGTAACACACTGTTTATCACTTTCCGCCGAATTTAAGGAATTGTATGTTGATTGACGTAACTCAACGCCGCTCTTAATGTTTTGTTGCCAGAGCAAGAATTTAATATATTAAACATATCATTTCCACGTGTACAGTCACGCGCGTACACTTAGGTACTACGACAGGCCTCAGCTGGTTATAAAAGAATTTAATATTATAAAAGTAAAAGAGTTTATTTGATTAAGCGTTATAAACTTAGGAACTAAATGTTTGATTTGAAGTAATATTTTATAAAATGTATTGAATAGCCCATTTGGGAAGTCTGTGAGCTTTTTTTTTCAACTTCGTATCCTATACGTGGGAGAATAGGCAGAGGGAACTTGGGAACCTAATGTTAAGATTCTTCGTTCTTTTCCCACATTCTGCCGAATTTGAGGCATTTTAGGTTGAGCGGTGGAACTCATCACCACGCTTTGCTTTGTTACCAGAGCAAAAAAATAAGATATTAAATATATCATTTCTTCAAGTGGAAATCGAATTCAAAATCAGTCGCGTATACAGTCACACGCTTGTGCCCCTGAGCCACAACAGGCCTCAAGGCTATGAGCTACATGACTAATATACATTGTACGTTAACGGTTTTGAAGTACCATATTAATGTATCGAGTGGTATAGACGATTCTTGTTTATTATTATTGTACAATGCGGTCGGAGTGCAAGTATAAGCTAGTCCATTAAAAAATGAATTGTGGGCGACGTCTGGGCGATGTCTGGTCTTTACAATATTTTTGACATAAAAAAATCAAAACTAAAAAAAAACCATGTGATCAGACTCATATTTAAGAAATAAAATTTTCATTTACATATTTAGATTTTTCAAGAAAAATAGAACATCTTAGTTAAAAGTCTGTAAAAAACTATCCTATATATAATGTTTTTACATATTTAGTATTTAAGTTATGTATTCCGCACATGTTGACTGTTCAGAGACCCAGTTCTCTGCGTCACCCACATTTTAAAACATAATTGTAGCAAGTGAGTACTGAACCTGGAACTTTCAGGTTTACAGTAAATAATTATCTAATGTTGGGAAACCTTAATTAGTCAACTCTAGACTCCCTCTACGTACCCTTTTGCAGAAAAAGCATCAAGATAGTTATTTTTATAATCCATCGTACCAACACGAGATTTATAAGAATGCACACCAATTATCATAGCAATTGCCATCGTATTTGTATATAAGAGTATGTATATATATATGATGAGGAAATAATTAAAAAAATATCTGAGTAATTATAATTATATACCTTTGATCTAGTCAATCACATTGATGTATTTCATTTTACTGACTTCTTATATGTACAAAGTAAAGAGGCCTGTTGTGGTCTAGTGGCACAAGCACGCGACTGTAAACGTGACAGGCTATGAGTTTGATTTCCACTCGAGGAAATAAGATATTTAATATTTTCATTTACATATTGCCTTATATTCAGTGGGAAGCGGGGAACGAAGATAAGATTTCTTAACACTAAGTTTTGGGAACTTAGTGTTGCCTTTGCATACCCGGCAGGATACAGCGGGAAGCTAAAAAAGTAAAACGGCTGTCGAATCTCAGTAAAAAAATGAAAACGTAACTGGACGGGATCTCCTTTCGGGGAGAAAACGATTTTTACATCTTTTCAAAGTGCAGCGTCTTGTTCCAGCTGTAAAAACATAAATTTCCAAAAGTAAGCAGAATGTTCTGACAGAATACTTTACGAATAATTGAGATACTAGGAGTTCCATGCTACATATGGAAAAATATAATTATTTTAATATGTTTTTACCTTTCTAGATCTATCTAAAATCCGTTAATTGTTAAGTATGAACCTGGTGCCAGGTGAATTCATGGAAAGTTAAAAAGTTTCTTCTTTGATGAATGTAAATAAAAAGAGAACAGTACTCTATACTAGACTGAAATAGAGCCCCCTATAAGCACTACTTTGGCGAAAAATATTGTCTTGCTCTGCCGATGCCAACCAACTTATTTACAGTCAACTTGATCTTTTTTTTCAGCTTTACGCTGTATCCCGCACGAGGCAGAGTAGGCAGAGGGAACCCGGGAACCTAGTGTTAAGATACTCTGTTCCCCATTTTCCGCCGAATTTGAGGCGCAATGCATTGCGTGTTGGGTGACGGAACTCAACGCCGCGTTTTGTCTTATTACCAGAGCGAAGAAATGAAACATTAAATATTTAAATTGAAAATATTAAATATTTCATTTCCTCGAGTGGGGATCGAACCCAGAACCTATCGGTTACAGTCACACGCTTGTGTCGCTGCGCCACGACAGGCCCCTTGGCTTGGTCTTTCTTTCTAATATTAATCCAAATCATAATGAACCAATATGGCTTTAAATGGAGTATTATCGACACGGACAACATTTTTGGGGCTAGAATTAAATCAAGATTGGACAGATCTTTATTAAATCGATCCCCATAAAAAGACTTTTCGAGGGATGCCTCAGTAGACTAAAGATCATTTATGCACTTATCAACAATTTCTCGAGAAAGACATGCAGGGCCGGAGTATACAGCTTTCGTTTTTCTAACGTGTTTTAGTAACGATTGTTAGCATTCTCTAACATGTCATTGAATTTCTGAAAAAAGCAGCATGAGGGGTCTCATTCTTTATCCAACGTAGATTTTTTTAAAGATTCTTTGTGTTTTATTAATATTAATGACTTCCATGATAAATATGAGGTCCGTCGTAGCGGTACAAGAGTGTGATTGTAAACGATAGGCGAGTTCGATTTCCACTTGAGGAAATAAAATATTTAATATTTTCAATTTAAATATTTAATGGTTTTGTTTCTTAACTCTGGTAACAAAAAAAGCGCGGCGTTGAGCTCCACCACTCAAGGCACAATGCCTTAAATTAACAGCTAAATGCGAGATAGAGCGTAAAGTTGCTAGAGTAAAACATATTTAAAAACGAATTACATCACGTACAAAACCAATAATAATTATAATAATTTATATACATTTTCATAGCTCTACATACCACATGTGGATTTGAATTTTGTTTAATTATTTCCTCGTATTATGTCCTTAATACTGAAATACTCGCTCTGGACAAAACCAGAGATAGGATATTTATAAATATGATATATATACATAATATATTATAAATTAGTTTAATTAATACTGTAACAAAATATGTAATTTGAGGCCTGTCGTGGCGCAGCGGCACAAGCTTGTGACTGTAACCAACAGGTTCTGGGTTCGATCCCCAGTCGAGGAAATAAAATATTAAATATTTTCAATTTAAATATTTAATGTTTCATTTCTTCGCTCTGGTAATAAGGCAAAGCGCGGTGTTGAGTTCCGCTACTCAACACGCAATGCCTCAAATTCGGCGGAAAGTGGGGAACGGAAGTGGAACGGAGTGTCTTAACACAAGGTTCCCGGGTTCCCTCTGTCTACCCTGCCTCGTGCGGGATACAGCGTGAAGCTAAGAAAGAAACAAAATATGCAATTTATGTCCGTCATAATGCCTGGACCAAAGTAAAAATAACATTCCTACACCAGTCACGAGATAATCGTATCGTAGGCATCTAAAACATTTTATGAGTGATGGCTATCACACGTGTTGCTATAGATACCTTGGTCACATGGTTCTTATGATAATATGGGGTATATTACCATAAGAACCATGTGACCAAGGTATCTATAGCAACATCCTCTCGTATTTCAACCTTTGCTTCCCCCCTCCCCCGTGCTTCATACAATTATAAGTAATTACTAAGCGACATTATAATATGGTGTATAAGGAAATTGATGATTTTCCTCACCACTAAAGTTGGCGTTGTTAATTTTGCATCCCACAAATAACATAAATGTGAAAAGGGTAAGAGAAGTTCAATACTAAAATCATAATTGGCTGTGAGCTTTACCGCGAAATGAGTGCCAAGTTCTATACAAAATTATAATGTGTATTTAAATATGAACAACTACGTAGCTCTATTTCTATGATTTTTGTTTTTAGGTTAGATATTTTTAAAAATTGTGGTGTGTGTAGGTCAAATTTGACCTGCCTAGTTTTCATTACATCAGTAATTTTACAAAATTATTCACCTTGTTTAAATTTTGCTTTTATTTTGATGAAATTGGCCATGTAAGATCAAACTTACTTTTAGTATGCCATTTTTAAATACCAGCAATATATGAACTACACTTATAACTTTAATTACTTTAATTTACTGATGTTTTTCTACGCTTACACACAATTACCAAGCTGGATTTAGAATTTCATCTAGGTCTAGCTGTAGGTCATCTGGAAGTGGGTTAGGTTTTTGATATAAATGCCCAGTTAGTCAGTCACTGGAACATTGACAACTTTTGGATCTTCATATATTCATGTTATTTGGGCTTTTAGCTGTCCTTATACATTTAAATAAACACATGTAATTTCATGTTCTTACTATTAATAGATTTTGGTCCAAAAGTGGCACCAAGTGATCCGTGTAACATTACATCGGCGTTGACTAGATAGTTCCTTTGCTTGAACTTGGCTTGATACTCTGTCGCATATCTAAATTGATTAATGTTATAAAAAATAAATTTTGAGTATACTGGTATGATACTGTTATAAATATGTTAATGCTAAAATTACACTATTTTATTTACAAATTTCAAATTACTTTAGTTATAACAAAATTATCTCTTTTAAGCCACTATTTTTTTTTTATTTTTATTTATTTATTGGTTTATCACATGTGTACAGAACAGCATTGTAAAAATGAAATTTACATTGAAAACTAACATTTCCGCTAAATGAAATAAATAATTGTAGCAATTTTGTCGAATTTAATATTTTAAATTGACGTAACTTTAATATTAATACATCGATTTAAAATAAACAAATACTTGTAAATGTTGAAGGAACATGCCAAAACTATGTTGTAGTGAAAACTGCATTTGAATCTGGTTTACGTTTCTGAAATCAGCACATACAAACGCACAGGCAAATAGACAAAAATTTTAAAAATAATAATTTCTGCGTACACGATTTCACGTTCTGCCTCTTTACCAGAAATGAAACAATTAAATACTAAACCCCCCCCTCCCCCCCCCCCCCCCCCCCCCCCCCCCCCCCATTCGAGAATCGAATACATAATCGTTAGTTTATTTCGCACGCTCGTGCCCTTGCACCATTGTGGCCTCTACGTTTTATTATAACAAAATAATTTTAAGTATGTATGTCTGCACAAAAGCTTGTTAACAATATAATTTTATACAAAAAAAAATTGACTGTTTTTACGCAAATTATTAATATTCTTATGAATCTAAGTGTGTGAAATATTGTATAAAAACAAAACATTGTTAGTCAATATAACCAGACACAATAATTTATCTTGTATGTGTAGATGAGTAATGCTACTACATATATAAAAATTACAAATTAAAGAATAGAAAAAGTATATGATTTGATTGCAAAACATCTGTACTCATACCAAGCGTTTGACTATAATCACAATAGGTTGTACGTTCTATACTGAATTGAAGAAATGGAATGTGTGCGTGTGTGTGAGTGTGTGTGTGTGTGTGTGTGTGTGTGTGTGTGTGTGTGTGTGTGTCTTTGAAATTTATATTTAAATATATTTTACGACTCCAAACTAATATAAAGAAAAATACTTAATTAGAAAATTTTAAAGTACCGGGATTATGAACGCTCTCCTCTTGAAAACTATCAAAGAACGTATTGTTTTTTATGTATAGGTACGTATACTTTATCGAATCCTTCAAGTCAATCAGTCAGTCAGTCTTCAAGAGGCGCCGCTACGTTGATATTTTTTAAACTTTTTCTAAATAAATATTAAAAAAAAAATATATTTATATATTTATTAAATAAAAATTAAATATTTATTTCATAAATATTAGGACAATTACATAGTAATAAATAATACTACCTGAGATAAATGATTAATAATGTTAGAAATATTTATCGCTTACTTCAACAACACTATGGAGACTTAACAAATGGATCAAGTCTGCGTTAACCGATTTCAAAAATGAATTATTGAAAACTTTTTATTTGTTTATCTGGCCTTTTCAACAGAATTCCCGAGCTTGTAGTAATTTTATATTCATTTGACGATTCAAATATAGTTACAGTAAAGTCAATTTGAATAAACAATAATGTTTTAGTAGGCAAAACGCGGCGTTGAGTTCCGCCACTCAACACGCAATGCCTCAAATTCGGCAGCAAGTGGTGAATAGAAGTGGAACAGAGTGTCTTAACACTAGGTTCCCTAGTTCCCTATGCCTACCCTGCCATATGCGGGATACAGCGTGAAGTTAAGTAATGTTATAGTATTCACCGCGACAGAGTAAACAGAAGCTGTACTTCCGGTCTCTAATTTTCGCCAAATGGTGGAGACATTGCGAGTTGAGTGGTGGAACTCAACGCCTCCCTTTGCCTCGGGACCACAACGAGGAAAATATGAATATTTCTTTTCCTCGAGCTAGAATGAAACTTACATCCGGTGACATCTACAGTTGCACACTTGTTCCGCAGCATTCTTAAAATGACAAATCCTCTTATCATTCTTTTTGCATTGTCTCGACATACCTTAATAATTTGTATAAAGATATTTGATATTTATTTGAGAAGACGTATTGAGGCTAGACTCCTTACTCTGGAAATACCAGCCAGCAATGACCTGGCTATATATTTATATTTTATTCATTCATATTCATTTATTCAGCTTCACGCTGCATCCCACCCGAGTGTTAAGACACTCCGTTCCACTTCCGTTCCCCACTTTCCGCTGAATTGAGGCATTGAGTGTTAAGTTGCTGAATTTGCCTTATTACCAGAGCGAAGAAATGAAACATTAAATATTTAAATTGAAAAAATGAAATATGCGGGAGTGGGGTTCGAACCCAGAACCTGTCAGTTACAGTCACACTCTTGTGCCGCGGCACGACAGTCCTCAATTTATATTTTAGTGTATGGTTTTTTAACTTCACGATATATCCCACACATAGCTGGGGATCGTGTGTTAGGACACTCCGTCCCGTTTCTCAACTGCTATTTTCAATGTTTGTTATAAATATTAATTTATATTTAAAATTGTTTTTTCTTTTCTCTTTGTAAATAAATGTATGTTTTGTAGTTCAGAAAAAAATCAATAACCAATTATGTATCTATTTATGTTCTAACTACTGTAGATTAGGTATCTTACAAACAGAAGTTAGAACGAGGAAAAACATAAGCGAGTGGAGCAATAAGAAGAGGTGAGAAATCTCAATAATAGGTCAAGTAATATAATTAGTGTCTATGTATGAACTTATTCAAATTTGCATATAAATTAGAATTATATTATTCGTATAATTTAAGACGAGGCCTGTCGTGGTGCAGCGGCACAAGCGTGTGACTGTATATGCGACAGGTTGTGGGTTCGATCCCCACTCGTGAAAAAGAAATATTTAATGTTTTCATTTATTCTCTCTGAAACAACGCAAAGCGCGGCGTTGAGTTACGGCCACTCAACACGCAAGGCCTCAATTTCGGCGGAAAGCGGGCAATGGAACGAAACGTCTTAACATAAGGTTCCCAAGTTCCAAGGATACAGCGTGAAGTATCCGTAAGTATATTGTGAGTAGAGTAGAGACCATAATTTAATAAGTTGTAAGCCGAATTTTATTTGAGGACTTTTGTGGACTATAACCTAAGTTATCCGTGCTTATAGGAATTTTGAGGAACCTTCTCTGAGACCTCTGTTTCACAAGGACCTAACATTAAAAATTTCCAGAGTGCATAGATTTGGCTAAAAGAGAATATCTTATTTTTTAAATTAGCAGTTCCTTAAGGTAAAGCATCAAACCAAACTACTTTTTTTTGTCATCACACTGTATCCTGCGTATACCAGAATAGGTCGAAAGTAGCCTCGTGTTAAGACACTCCATTCCTAATAAGCCAACCTGCTTTTTTATTTTCTAAAAAGTATTCTTCTTTCCTAAATGTAGAAAATTACTATAAATATAAGTCTGTAAACTAAACAGCTTTAGGTGTTAAACACTGTAATATGACTCACGCGGACCGCAGAGCACAATGACCAATAATAATAATCGGTAAAATCATCAGCTTTCTTCCAGCGTTTGCTGTCGTTTTTCGATTGGTTAAAAAATTACGTGTATCTTAACTCGGAAACAGCTTAAATACTTTAGATGTTATTTATAATTGTACTTTATGGTCCTAAAAATAGAGTTTAAAATCGATTTGGGAGGAAATTCTGTAAAATCCCAAGTTTTATGTGTACGTGTTGACTATTAGTTACCTACGTATGATATCATTTCTGCCCAAAGTGGGTAACTGAATGTGGAGGAAATATGGCCATTTTTGGACGGATCATTATTATTTTTATTTAATTATTAAATTTAATTGGTCCAATAAAACGAACATAAAATAGGAATGAATTTTAGTTTCATAATTTTAAAACAATTAATTAGAGACTCTTGTAGGAACAGATAAATATATAAACAACTGGTATACTGTCGGTTATACAAAAATAATTAAGGAGATATTTTTTACGGCCTATATATATTCCTTGATCATTGGACTGATAGCATCAGAACTACATGATATTTTGACAGAAACTAAACTGAACTATATAACAGAAAGATATTTTATTCAATAAGAACAAAAATGTAGTTTCTTGAATTAGCGTCCAGCTTCACGCTGCATCCCGCACCCGGCAGGGTAGGCAGAGGGAACGTGAGAATCTAATATTCTGACACTCCATTCCGTTCCCTACTTTCCACTGAATTTGAGGCATTGCTTGTTGAGTGGCGAAAGTTCACTGGAACACGAGGTCACGGGCGGTACTGAACAATTACCATCAGGTAGGCTTCTACGTGAGTTTTCGAATTCTCTGTTATATTAACAGATTCGTAGTAGATTCTGTTTCTTTCTACTTCCGTCCCTACCCATATAAGACAAATAATAAAAATTTTACAAAATTAATTAATTCATTCAAGAGCTGCCGTCCCATAGATTAACATAGATATAGTCTTGTTTGTCAGTTAACGCTATGTTATCAGTTTGATCTGTTGTAGTTGATACAACAAACATATACTCCTAACAACAACAATAAAAGAAAAAATACCCGACAAGTGGAAATTTATAAATCTTTTAAAGAAAATATATAGAACTAGCTTATAAATTGGTTAGTATCGCCAACATATTGCATAGAGATATACCAGTAACTATCTTAGAGTTAAAGCACTCCGTTTCTATTAAGACACTCTTTACTTTTCACTGAATTTGTTGGAATTGATGCCGTCGTTTTCTAGCTAGTAAAAAAAAAGATCTATCGGCAAAAATATCAGAAAATTGAATGATTTCACTATATATATTCTATAACTGCTATGCCTGCTCACGTATTTACGCTGTATTCTGAGTATTGCTAAGTTATAGCAAGGAAGGCTTGGTAGCCTAGTGTTGCGACACCACGAATCCATTAACTTTTATTCCTGACCGAATTTGAAGCATTGCATTGCGTTGAATGGCGGAAATAAACGCTGCACTTTGCCTCGTTCACCTCGTTCACAGAGGCGAATAAAAGAAATTAAATATTTTATATCCTAGAGTGGGAATCGAACCCACATTCTATCTTGTTTACAATCTACTCTTTGCCCTTTTATAAGCATAAATATTTTTTCTTACTTATCTCAAAGCAAGCTAAGTTAGCTAAGTGTAGATTTCTACATATATCATATAGATCTTATACATATATTATTTAGATATATTTATATAAATCTTGTTGTCCTTCAATCATTAGATACTGCACGTCTTTGATTGAAATACATGTTTTTATAATTGTTAATTCAATTTATGACAGACAGACGCGCCGACCACAGAGACAGAGTATTTTTCATGTAAAATTCTGATCTAGTATTAACATGATCTTGAGGCAAGCCCAACAGATTGCGGGTTCGATCCCCACTGCAGGAAATGAAATATTTCATATTTTCTTCATCCGGTAACGAAACCGCCTTTAAGGTTGACGATTGCTTTATGAGTTACGCCACTCAATACGAAACGTTTCAAATGGTTGGTGGAAAATGGAGACTGGAACGGAGTGTCTTACACACTACACTAGGTTCCCTGGCTCATTCTTGCATACAATGTCATATGCGGGATACAGCGTGAAGTTGCAGAAAGAAATATTATAAAGGTTAAGTTTCTTTGATTGAACACGCTAATCTCGAGAACTGATTTCGGATTGAATCACTAATAATGTGTATAACAGTCTATTAATTATTAACGAGGTGTTTTGTAGGCTATATAAATCACTATACAATATTTATGTATGTACGTATGTATGTATGTATATATATATATATATATATATATATATATATATATATATATATATATATATATATATATATATATATATATATATATTGGTCTGTGGAAGAACTTAATATATATAAAACCAAAATAAAACAACTATACTCTTAATTAAAATGCTTTTTTGTTTACTCGCTTCATCATTTAATTCTTAAAACACCGTCAAACATTCCTACACCATGTTTTCAACTTTAGGTTTCACAATCATTAAGCATTTTTCCCCCCAGGACTTTAACCTGAGGGTTCCAAATCATCACACATTCGCCACCCTAATTTTAATCAACAACCAGCTACTAAAACTTAAAAATTAAGTATTCAAATAATAATAATACAATATAAAAATTACAATACTGCCAGTGTTTTAGTGCCTAGTGCCATAAAAATGGCTCTGCCCAATTTTAACTACTGAACATATTTAGATGATGTATGTGTGTGTGTGTGTTAGTGTGTGTGTGTGTTTGTGTGTTTACATTAAAATAACTCAAAGTAACACATTGGCTAAGATTTAATACTATTAGACTAAAATCACAAAAAGTTATCTAAATTCGTTTAATAGTTTTAGCGATAAAGTGTGAGAAACATTTTCACAAGCTTACATTTTATAATATTAGTAGGATAATTCGGCTTCAATCCTATATAACGTTAGGTCACGTGAATAACAAGATACGAAGGTCGGTGGGTGTGCCTTAGCAATGGAAACACGTGCAAAATGATCGTATTAGGTAATTATATTTTTTTTATACTAATTTACGTCGCGATGATTATATAATTTACTCATTTTTTTTGTAAAAACATCGTTCAAATGTTTTAAATCTAAACACAGAAAAACAATTTTGAGAAAAATTATCATTAGGGGCGTTTACAAATATAATAGAACACAACATAGTGTTTTTTTTGTCTGTGTATGTATGTAATTCAAATTCAAAATATTCTTTATTCAAATAGGCTTCAGCAAGCACTTTTGAATCATCACAACATAAAATTACCACCGGCTCGGAATGCAGTTCTGCTGAGAAGAGCCGGCAAGAAATTCAACAGTTGCTCTTTTCAATATCGAATAAAGTCACAATTTCATTGTTTAATACAATAGTGAGTATCCTGCATGAAATTCAAATGACCTTAATTAAATACATTTTTATCATTCAAATATTCTTGGACAGTGTAGTACGCTTTCTTAATTAACATTACTTTAACATTTACTTTAAACTTCTCTAGTGGCAAATTCAAAATACACTGCGGAATACTATTGTAGATACGTATACTCAGACCCATAAATGACTTATTTACTTTTTGGAGGCGATAACTAGGCGTCACAAGTTTGTCCTTGTTTCTCGCCCCAGTCGTGTGTCTGTCACTGTGTTTGCTATAGCACTATATGTTGCCGGACAAACAAAACCTTGTAAAATATATATTGAGAAGCAAACCTAAGAATACCTGTATCCTTAAAAACACCTCGCAGAGAATCTCGAGCTTTAAAATTATAAATAGATCTTACGGCGCAAAAAAGGGCCAATTTAGATGCAGTTTCCATTAATATTTTAGTTCAATTAGTTAATTAATAAAAAAGTCATATCAATTTCGAGAAATTTATTTGACAAAATTGTTATAAATAACAGGTTTAATGAATTTGTTAAAATTTTATATTTCAATATACTCGTATAGATATCATCATTAACATTAAAATAAAACAACACCTTAAACAATTCAGTGTATTTGAAGCGGGCGAAGCCGCCAGCTAATTCCAATAAAATTCCGTCACTTAACAAGCAATGGTTATAAAAATTAGAAATGGAATTAGCACTAGGTTTACTCTGCTTACATGGGAATAATCTAAACTAAGAATTTCGACGGAGCTCGGTGAGAACGCATGGCTTAGTTGGTCAGAGCGCTGGAACGGTATTCCAGAGGCGCGGGTTCAAATCCTGCTTCGTTCAAAATTTTTATACGCTTTTTAAATTTAAGTTTAGTATTTTCTGTTCTAAGTGTGGAGTAACACTTTAAAAGAGCATATTACAATAAATAGTATTCTCTCTTGCCAAACGATAATTCTTACGAGTTGTCTTTGGGTAGCGGAAATTTGTAAAAATCTCCCTACAGAGATGCTAACAACATAAATAAGTTGTAACAAGCGTATAAGAATTTCGACGGAGCTCGGTGAGAACGAATGGCTTAGTTGGACAGAGCGCTGGAACGGTATTCCAGAGGCGCGGGTTCAAATCCTGCTTCGTTCAAAATTTTTATACGCTTTTTTAATTTAAGTCTAGTATGGGAATAATCGTTATTGAAAAATAAACTTTAACTAAATAAACTGTAAAAAAGTTGTAAATCGATGACAAGATCTGACGTAGATTTAATACTGATATCATAAGTTTCATGGTTAAATAAGCTCTTTTGAATTCTGAGAACTGAAATCATAAAGTAGTAATATAAAATTTTGCCTGGAAATAATAACTCATCCTGGATGAGTAGTTGAGGATGAGCAAAAAATTATAATTATAGATTTAAATGTAATTTGTAGAATTCCATTTACAAACAAAATAAAAAATTTTAACTAAGAAAACTAATGTGACCCTAGAGTGAGTAGAAATGTTCAGCTTCTTGGCGATTCAGGGAGTTAGAGACTAAGTTGTTCATGTAGAGTCTGTTATACCCAAATAGGCCAGCGGCATTTTGCCAACAAAATGATTTTGGGTTCTAGTTAGTTAATATAATTAGTTAGTAACAGGCAGTTGTAATAGAAATAACTCAGCTTCACGCTGTATCCCGCACGAGGCAGGGTATGCTGAGGGAACCCGGGAACCAAGTGTTAAGACAATCCGTTCCACTTCTGTTCCCCACTTGCCTTTGAGGCATTGCGTGTTGAGTGGCGGAACTCAACGCCGCGCTTTGCCTTATTACCAGAGCGAAGAAATGAAACATTAAATATTTAAATTGAAAATATTAAATATTTCATTTCCTCGACCGGGGATCGAACCCAGAAGCTGTCGGTTACAGTCACACGCTTGTGCCGCTGCGTCACAACAGGCCTGCAACAGAAATAGTAGTTATAATAGAATAAAACGGATTCAGTAAAACGAGTGAATTGAGTTCTGGTACTTAACACACAATACGTACGTAGAAAGGCGTGTCTTCACATTAGATCCCTTCTACATCTCTATAAAAAAGAAAAAAATAAGAAAAACTAGTCGTTTTTTTGTCAATCAATCTTGTTCTCCATTAAACACTCAGCTTAACACTAAATCTCGCGTATAGCAATGTAGGCAGAGAGAATCTAATGAGAGGAAGCGTCTCTACGTCGTCTCTTTCCAAAAACTTTTCGATCCATTCAACGGCAGAACACAATATCGCAAATTGAATGCAATATATGATCTTAGAACTATTCATTTTATATTAATATATCCCACAATCATCATGTCCTAATTATAAAAAAATCAGGACTCACCAGAAACATAATTTTTACAAATAATTATATACCTTTAAATAATCTACTTGTCATTAAATAAAAAAGGATATTTAAAAATCTTACACAAAAGAATTACACGAAATTACTTAATAAATAAAATTATAGCATTTTTGCACTCACCTGGCAACGGAGTCTCACCAACACATAGAGGGTTACTATAGCAAATTAGACCAAAAATTGTCTTTTTTTTTTCTGGTCGCGAAGGTCAATGGTTACACGTGTATGAAACAGAAACCAAAGTGGCTACGAAGACGACCTTGGAATCGGCCTTGGATACAAATCTGAGATCCAATGTGGATGGACGTCTAACGTATTTTTTTACTTTTAATTAGATTTAAACGTGTAGCTTAATAGGTATCTGTAAATTGCTCAAAAAATCGGAAATGTTATTTGTTTAAGCTACTAACGTTGATTCCCCATTGTCATATACTCGTAAGATGGGTTAATATTTTTACATTAATATTCCAGACATAGCAGGGTAGGCAGAGGGAACCTGGGAACCTCGTGTTAAGACACTCCATGTCCATTAGCACACTTCCATTTACTGCTTTTTGCCGATTTTTTAACGCAAGACTGGTCTATCACAGAAAAAACTTAAATTTACTTAATATGTACAAATTCCTTGAGGCCATTGTGGTATCGACCTATATTGGTTGGGAGTTCGACAACAAAGGGAACGACACTTACCTACATGAAAGAAGCTCTCTGGTGATTGGTCTCTGGCCCTTTAATGACTCTGGTCTGACGCAGCGGCGTTAAGTTCCGACACTTAACACAACGAAACTAAGTTCCCTTTACTTACCCTGTAACGTTGGAAAAGTATTCAAGGTCCTTCATTTATTTTAGTAAAAATTCTAAAATAAATGAAAGATTTCTACATGCATAGTCAGTATCAATTTTCCTGTAATTTATTTGTAATGCACATAACACAAGTATTAGTCATTTGCCACCCTCGACATTAAAAAAAATGTGTGCTATAGGTTTGACCTGTCTGTCTATATGTGTGTATGTAGTATCGTAGCTCCTGGATAAATGTACCGTATTTAAGTACCCTTTTTTTTTTAAATCAGAGGCCTTGTTCACCGTGGTACATAGTTCTTAGATAGCTAAAAACTACTGCGATGAACAAGGTTTTTGATTAAAAAAAACACTGTACGGTACTACAGATTACGTTTTATGCTTAATATTGGAATAACAGTTTGAGCCTGGGGTCTATTTTAAATTGAACATATCTTTGCTCTTTATATAAATATTTTTAGTAAGTAAGGTATAGGATAGCAACATTGAAATTTACATACCACCTGTAGCATATTAAAGTTGATTTATGTATTACAAGAAGATAACAATCTTTAAAATTTAATTATTAACTTTAAACGTGCTTAACTGTACTTTACATTGTGGTTTTTAATATGTCGAGGTAGTATTCTTTTTCTCTTTACGCTATGTCCCGTTTATAGGCAAAGAAAGTGGGCAAATAAGGGTGGGCAAAGGGTACCTAGGAACTAATGAGTTCCATTCCCCCTTTTCCTCCAAATTTCTGGAGGCGTGATGCATGGAGGAACTCAAGGCCGCATTTGGCCTCGTAACCAGAGCGAAGAAATGAAAATATATAATGTTTCATTTCTCCGAGCGGGAATCGAACAAAAAACCTGTCTGTTTATAAAAGTTCTGGAGTTCTTACCATTAAGCTCAAAAGAACACTAAACTAAATCATAAATGTATATTTAATCTATCAAATATATGAATATATGTACAAATATGTAAATTATAGATTTATTGGAAAAGGCATTGACTCATGGGGCTTTTGCAACTTACATTTTATTAGGTAATGCGTTTTACGAACTTTTAATATTTTCGAAACGTTTATTTGTAGTAATACTAGCTTATACGTATGGAATACCTTGCGTTAAAGTTATTAAGCAACTGTAAACTCCCATTATAATATATTTTTCTTAGCTTTATGCTACATCCCACAAGTGGCGAGGTAAATAGAGGAAACCTGGGATCCTAGAGTTAGGATATTCCGTTACCATTGGAATACTTTGATTCCTCACTTGCCGCTGCAATCTTAAGAAATTTCGTGGTAAGTGAGTGGCGTAAAGGAAATTAAGATTACAGGTTGTCCTGGCGCAGCGACACGAACGTGTGACTGTAACCGACAGGTTGTGGGTTCGATCCCCACTCGAGGAAATGAAATATTTAATATTTTCAATTTTAATATTTAATGTTTTTAATTCTTCGCTCTCGTATAAGGCAAAACGCGGCGTTGATTTCCGCCACTCAACGCGCAATGCCTCAAATTCGGCGGATAGTGGGGGACGAAGGTGGAACGAAGTGTCTTAATACTAGGTTCCCAAGTTCCCTCTGCCTACCCTGCCATGTGTGGGATACAGCGTGAAGCCGATCAGTGAACAATAGCAAAGATATTAATAAAGTTATTGCTGTTGCTTGTAACTATATAAAAAGAGGACTTCCTTCCTCAGTTATACATTAAGTTTTTTTTCTTTGAAAATCATCATCTAAGTTAAGTTTAAAACCAATTACTCATTATTATAACAAATTATTTAAGTTAATAACTAATAAAATTAGTATGCTTCAATACAAATTATTACAAAAATGACTATCCAACTTAACAAGATGTAATCTAACGTCAAGACACTCCGTTACGGTGAGTGGCTGAACTGAACTTAACGCCGCTTGAATTAATGACAGATATTATAGGTCGTAGGTTTGATTTCCACTCAAGAAAATTAAATATTTGTCTTCTCCATTCTTATTTGTTATTGAATTCTCTTCTTCTCTTTTTATCTACCGAAGTTCTCCGGTTTCCTCAACTAGATTCTAAAGTAGCTACCTAAAGTTAAGTTAAGCGTTGAAATTACACACTGTGATCGTGTTATATTATATTTAATTCGTATTAATAGAAATATAATGAGTGGTGTGTGGCTGAACGATATCTAGTCCTTGTCCGTTTTTCCTGGAACGTGCCTGAGAGCAAATAATTATTAATTATTTAATAGTTTTAATTGCATATAAATACATATATGTTTCTTAATTATTTACGTGCATCCGACTAAATGTGTCATCAGTCATGAACCCACAGGTTCAATTCCCACTTATGGATGTCTATTATTTTAAATTTATCACTCTGGTAACAAGACAGATCGCAGAGTTGAGTTCCGCTATCACACGTATAGCAGGATGTTCAGAGGGAACTTGGGAACCTAGTGTTAAAATACTCCGTTAATTTTCTCACTTTCCACCGAAGATATTGTTTATTTATTTATTTATTTATTAGACATATCAACAATACATGTAACATTTTATATAAAAAAAAATGTGTTTCGGACTAGTTCTGTTACAAATATCAGTTACAGATATGTACAGCATTAATAAACTATTCCTGCGATTACATTACTGATAAAAATATATAATTACAAAATTACTATTAAATTAAGAGTAAATTTGAATTAAATAGATTAAAAATACAAACAATTAAATGAAACCTTATTAGATTAAAAGCAGTACTTTCGATTAAAAGTTACAATTAAATTAGATATAATAATTACAACAAAAATTAGAAATTAAAATCAAATTAATTAATTATTCACATTGTACAATTATAATGAAAAAAAATAATAATCGGAAACATTTTATAAACAGTAAATACATCAACTACAATTAACAATAATTATACATATTGCGTAACGTAAGGGGCGTTACGGGTTTAAGTTGTATTAGATACTACTCAGTTTGAGGTATACCTTTCTTTTAATTACATTGTGTGTTGAGTAGCGGAACTCAACGTCGCGCCATTAACAAAACCAGAGCGAAGAAAGGAAAATATTTAATATTGGATTTTTTAGATATTAGGTTTAAAAATAAATAAGATTTTATTTAAGTTACATATACTTTAGGCTCTGTGAAAGATATGGGTAGTTTGCAATCGGCACCTTAAGATATAGAAAATTTAATCTTTTCATTTTTTTGCTCTGGTAACAAAACAAAGCGCTCTCTTAGATTCCACCACTTAACACACAAATCCAGGAACATAACGGAGATTCTTAACACTAGGTTCCCAAGTTCCCTCTGCCTACCCTGCCTCGTGCGGGATACAGCGTGAAGCTAAGCCAATAAGACATTTTTTTACAATCTCCTTTGTTCTGAGATATAGACGAGAAACGTCAATAAGTTTTAGCGAGTCGTAAATCACAGCGTTCATTCATTTTGACCTTCACCAGGTAGTTAAGAACGAGTTCCACAAGTCCTTTAGTCCTGGGGTCACTGAGTGCGATGCTTGCAAGTAGCTAATAACGTTTTTTTTTTAACTTTAATAGCGAGACACGATTAGGTTATTTCTTAAATTTTTGTTTTTTTTGTTAATAAAAATAGCCTTTGGAATGTAATTAGTGAATAAAAACTGTTAAACTGTAGGCACCGACAAGATAAACTTAGTTCATTAGTTTAAAATTTAAGTCTTACATCTATATTATTAGATGAAAAAGCACCATCTCGCCTCCGAAGCCTCCATTAGGTTCCTGCCACTTTTCGTAAAATTCGTTTTGAATTGAATCCTTGATCGCAACCGGAGTTCTACTGCACCACTACTTTTACTATAGATGCATATTATATATTAAATTTAAAATAAATTAACAGGATTAATTGCGTATACTGATTTTTCATACATTTTGGAAATCCATCGTTTCTCAGTAGTTCATGGTCACGGGAGACTGTATCACGAAATCAAAGATCTTATTAAATAATACTGAGTTTGGATATAAAGATGTGTTGTATTAAATTCACTAAAGGTCAGTCTTGGCGCTGAGGCACAAACGACTGTAAACTATGTCAGGTTCGATCCGAAATTAAATATAACGAAAATATCAAATACTAAGATTGAGGCCTGTCGTAGCGCACCGGCACAAGCGTGTGATTGTAATCAAGATATTGCGGGTTCGATTCCCATTCGAGGAAAAGAAAAATTTAAATATTTGAAATTTAATATTTAAAGTTTTCATTTCTTCGCTCTGATCACAAGGTAAAGCGCGGTATTGAGTTACGCTACTCAAAACGCAATGCCTCAATTTCGGCGGAAAGTGGAGAACGGAAGTGGAACGGAGTGTCTTAACACTAGGTTCCCAATTTCCCTCTGCCTACCCTGCCATGTGCGGGATACAGCGTGAAGTTGATATATATATAATTTTTAATATACCGGCAACGAGGCAAAGGCCTTACTTTGGTGGAAAATTGGGAAACAGAAGGATGTAAATCGAACCGAAATATTTTAATACTGAGTTTTCCTCTACCGTTACCAGCTATAGTACCTACCTACCCTGCTATGTGCGGAAGAATAGAGTGAAGCTGTTTTGGATTATTTGGTCACTTATAATTTTATTGCATCACATATAATATAATGTACGAAGAAATCTGGGAAAGAATGAATGACACACACTTAGGTACAACATGACCGAGCATATTTTTCGTTCTGCAGAAAAACCACATTAAATCCACTTTATAGTGTATCTTTAGAGTAGATAAGTAGATAATAATCATAATTTACTAAATAGATTAAAATTGTCAGTTAATTTCTTTTTGAAAAATAATATTTGTATGTATTTTATTAAAATAAACTTTTACAAGCGCTTTTTTTATTTATATCTTTTTATAATGTACAAAATGAAACATTTTTTTAGACCCATATTTGGTAGGTTGTTTTAAAATATGTAATCAGCCATTTTGTTCTGGCGGCCATTTTATTTTAGATTAACAATAATACTGATTTTTAAATATATGTAATTTTAGTTCTAAAATTATATATAATAAAAATAAAAAAAATTGCAAAAAAAAAAACACAAAAAATATATAAATAATGTACTTATACGTACTAAATTATACATGCAATTAAATCATCATCTTAAAATAAATATATAATAGGTGTACAAAAAAAAAGAAAAAAACATTACTTAATAAAATCAAGATTTTTAAAATATACTGTAATATGTTTATATTCAAATTCAAATTTAAAATATTCTTTATTCAAATAGGCTTTAGCAAGCACTTTTGAATCGTCACAACACAAAATTACCACCGGCTCGGAATGCAGTTCTGCTGAGAAGAGCCGGCAAGAAACTCAACAGATTTTCTTTTCAATATTGAATAAAGTTACAATTTCATTGTTTAACACAATAAATAGATAAATAGATAGATATATATTAGCTTTCGATCGCCGTGACGTCGTCGCGTCAGCTTTTTCCTACCCTCTTTGTTTTTACTTTTCTATAGATACGTAAAAATACTTTAAATTGTTATTTATAGATTTCTTAAATTTCTCATGTAAGTGATTTTTTTGTTATTCTTTATGAGATTAAAGTTTTCTTTAATCGTATATAATTTCATTGTCATGAGTATTTTCTGTTTAGTTTCACGCTGTATCCCGCAGACGACAGTAGGCAGAGGGAACTTGAAACCTAGTGTTAAAACTCTCCATTCCCATTTTAGCCATTGGGTCTTGTGAGGTGAAATTCAACACCGCGTTTCACCTGAAATATTTGGAATTTTCATTTTCTCGCTGTTTTAGCGAGAAAGTGAAAATTTTAAATATTTCTTTACCTCATGTAGGGTTCCAACACATAACCTGTCCCAATTAGAGTCACGGGCTTATGCCCCTGTGCCACGACCGACTTCTAACTCAATCGAACAGTGGAAGCTGTGTCCAACAGAGCTTTGAGTAAAGTTAAAAAAGGAGGAAACACGGCAAGTTAAATAAAAGCTTGTCAAACTATTACGCGTCATTTCCAAGTAATTTCCCGTTTTTTGAGCGACAAACAATTTACCACCGTTATTTCAACCCTGCTATGCACGAAAAACGTGAAATTCTTTGGGAAAATAGTGCGTACTATTTTTACAAGCTTTCACTCAACTTGCCGTACCAGTGTGGTTTTTATAACTTTGCTCAAAGCTTTATTGGATACACTTCACATTGTCCGATTAAGCTAGATCTTATAGATATATAATTCACGATCCCTACTCTTCTCTACACCTACAGTCTCATACGGTTAAATTTTACAATACAAACAATAAATTTAAATTATAAAAACTGACAGCCAAAAGCCTATATATCTATCTATAAGTGCTAAGAGCTAAGAACCATAGCGATGAACAATGCCTCAAATAAAAAAAAATCTACAAAAAAAATAGTTTATTAATTTATGACCGACGGTACTACAGACAGACTCGCAGAGAGGTCAAACTGACAACACCCCTCTTTTTGTGTCATAGGTTAAAAATATTCATATATAAGTTATTTAATACGATAAAAGTATTTAAACGTTTTCGAAAGCAGAACTAAATTAATGTTAAGGAAATTCATATGTTACAGAATTACTGCGCATTGAGTAAATCAAATGACGTTACCTATTTTATCTTAATAGATTAGTAACAGGAAAATTATACTATAACAAGATGTAATCTTGTTTTAAGCTTCACTGTATGGTTCAACCTGAGGGTAGATTGAAATATTTTAGTGTAAAGACACTCCGTTCTCCATTATTCCTTGATTTCGAGACACTTTGGCGGTTAACGGTGTTTAACAATGCGTTTTAGCTTATTACCAGAGCGAGGTATTGAAGTTATTATAATACTTATTAACACAAAATTCTATCTGGTTTACGTTTTAAAATTTGTTTTTTATTTATTTATTTTTTATCTTTACACTGTTTCCCGCATATATCAGGATAACATCATCACGAAATTTCCCAAATTCGAGAGAACGGGGGTAACGGAACGGAATAAGTTAACCTTAGGTTCCCTCGAACCCTCTTCCTACCCAGCCATGCGTGTTACAACGTGAAACTAAAAAATATATATAAATAAATATATCAATGCCTAGTTCATGCAGCACCTGTATACTCACGTGGTAGTCGTAAGTCAACACAAAACGTGACTGCCACGCGTCGGCACGTGTCGCCCCGGAAAGCCCCGAGAACACTTTGTTATTATTAACATAAAAACAAGATTTTTATTGAATTATTTTGATTACTATACGTTATAATTATATCGTGTTTTATTTGGTTTAATTCACAGTTTTACCTGTATTTTTCGTTTATTTTTTCAGCCTCACATTGCATTTTAATTCACCCTTAAACAGTTTTAAGATACTCCGTGCGTTTTCCACTGGGTCTGTATGTTAATTGTTAGTTTATCGTATTTTATAGCTAAGATCAGGCTGGACCTGGCATACTTGGTTGTTGGTTTGATCCGCACTCGAGGAAGTAAAATAATTAATATTTTCAATTCTTACCCTACCTTAGTTCTGATAATAAGCGAAAGCGCAGCGTTAAGTTCCACCACTCAACAATGGTGGCGGTAAGAGGGGAACGAAAGTGTCTTAATGTTAATGAAATATCTTAGCACTAGGTTCCCAAGTTCCCTCTGGCTACTCTATATGCAAAATACAAAAATATGTGTTTTATCTATAATAATAATAATAATAATAATAATAATAATAATAATAATAATAATAATAATAATAATAATAATAATAATAATAATTATAATTACTTTTGTATAGAATATTCAGCTGATTTATCAAAATCACATATTATCTCGTACGAAAAGAGGTTTTTTTTTTTTTCTTTAATTTCAATAGAAACAGTAACCGTCACCGTCATTTTGCTGTTACGCCACGATGGTTATAAACAACATATACTCTCTTAGCTTCACGCTATACCCCGCACGAGGCAGTGTAGATAAAAGGAACTCGGGAACCTAGTGTTATGACACTCTGTTCCACTACCGTTTTCCACTTTCCACCGAATTTGAGGCATTGCGTATTTAGTGACGGAACTCAACGCAGCGCTTTGCCTTGTTACCAGAGCGAAAAAATGAAACATTAAATATGTAAATTGAAAATATTAATATTTCATTTCCTCGACTGAGTATCGAACCCAGAACCTGTCGGTTACAGTCACACGCTTATGCCACTACGCCACGACAGGCCTCAACTACAATACACATATACTATATATAATATATACTGCGCTTTCACGACCTCAAAGGGTGGATTACAGTAAAAAAAGTCCCGAGATAAAAAAGTTTTAACTGCCCAGATTTCATTGATAACACGAGTTGCAATTGTGTGATGGAAAAGTTTACGGACATTTATTTTTACCCCTGACGTAAAAGTAGGGGTGTTAAGAGGGATGATCTTAGTCTTAACTTGGAGATGAAATACAACTGCTTATTTGGCTTTACTTTCCCAGTGGACTTATTTAGAAAGATTATTGTTTTTTTTATATTATCTTTTATAATAATGGTAAAATTTTTTTTGAACGATTTACAGTTTTTATAACGTAATATTTTTGAAAGTACATGTGTATTATATTTAGATGGGTATTCAAAGAAGATCTCCAGGTTCTCACTTGCCCCCAATTATCTTTTACAAAAAATACTTTACTCTGGAGATCGTGTATGTGGCTATGAGATCACACGTGTAGATATGTGAGCATCTGTGCGATTATATTTGCCTACACTACCATGTGCGGGATATTATCAAAAAAGTAAAAAAAAAAATAAAGTTTGGCACTGTAGATAGTTGAAAAGACTATCTCTAAACTACGAACGGTGTATTAAATGTCTCCGTTTCCCACTATCCAACCAATTTTTTACATTACGTATAAGTAAGAACACTACGCGACTTGCTTTGCTACCAGAGTAAGAATCCAGCCCACAGGCGTCACAAGTACAGTCAGTACAGAATTATGTTTTTTGTTTCTATTAATTTAGTACTGCCCCACTTTACTTTATTTATTCTATTGTTAACTTCACACTGCATCCTGCTCGTAGCAGAGCAAGCCGAGGGAACTTTGGAACCTAGTTTTAAGAACTCCGTTCTTATTAAATCACTTCCGTTCCCATATTTCACTGAATGTCACCAGCATATTGACGCAGCCCAACGCCACGCTTTAATTTATTTTTGAAACGTTATTCCACGCTTAGGAATTATTATTAATTATATTTTTATATATATATTTTCGGCGTAATGGCCACCAGAAGACAGTCAAACATATAACGTACTATAACGTACTCTCGTTATAGGTTATATAACCGCGGGTTTTTACACGGCGCTTGTTTAAAGCTTTAACATTAAATGCAACATTCTGGGTGTACCCCAAAGGCAAGTCGATGAGTAAGATAAATATCATAGTTGCGAGCTATAAAGAGGACGGTGACTGGCTGACTGTAAACCAGGTTGTGGATTCAATCCTCTCTCGGGTATTTAATAGGGAAGGCATGCTGTTAATAATTTATATTAATAATTTATATCTTCATTTTTTTTAGCTTCACGCAATATCCTGCACGAGGCAGAGTAGGCAGAAGGAACCCGGGAACCTAGTATTAAGACACTCCGTTCCACTTCCGTTCCCCACTTTTCACCGAATTTGAGGCATTGCGTGTTGAGTGGCGGAACTCAACGCCGCGGTTCACCTTATTACCAGAGCGAAATAATAAAACATTAAATATTTAAATGGAAAATATTAAATATTTCATTTCCTCGACTGAGGATCGAACCCAGAACCTGTCGGTTACAGTCACATGCTTGTGGCGCTGTGTCACGACATGCCTCTAATCTTCAAAACGTAGCAAAAATATAAATAAACTTAATTCCACAAACTCAAATACCATTCTCACGGTACATACGTGGCACTCTACGACTGTGCGTAGCGTTGGAACTTCCTGCCATATGCCACAGGTCAGCAGTATTTCTAGGCCTATCTCCATATATGAGCGAGAAATGGAACAAAAGAAAGCGTCTTAGTTCAAGTTCTCTCTGCCTTCGCTACCGTGTGCTTCTGAATCAGCGTGAAAATATTATATATTTGGAACTTTGCAGTAAATGTATGCTAAGCTGATAAACATATATTGCAATTTATGTTTATTAGCAAATTGTGTAGAAAATGAGGTTATGGTGCAACGGTACACGTAGCGGCTCACATCTCGATAATTACGGGATCGATTCTAACTTGAATGAATCAAGTACTTTCGTTCTCTCCTTTAATATAAAGGTGAAGTGCGGCGTTTAGCTCCACCGCTCACTTGATGCCGTGGAATTCAATTGATGATTTTTTAAGCGAAAAATGGTATAGGAATGGAAATAGTGTCTTACCGAAGGTTCCCTTTGCCTACCCTGCTTTACCTTTCCACATGCAAGAGCTAATAAAGGACATATAAAAATGTATGTCTTAATAATATTTCAAAATACCCATGTTCACCGCCGACTGGCCTTTAAATTTACATAACGAAAGTTTTAAAGTGCTTGCGAAGCTGTTTTATGATTGTGTTGACTTTGAGAAGGAGTGATTCACTTACGAGTAAAGTTAAATGTGAGGTTCGTTTAATAGAGTTTTTATTTTTAAGGCCAGTTGTAGTACAGAACTACAAGTGTGCGACTGTAAACGCGACAGGTTCTAGGATCAATTTCTATTTGATTTGAAGTTTCATCATTCAAATATATATATATATATATATATATATATATATATATATATATATATATATATATATATATATATATATATATATATATATATATATATATATATATATATATATATATATATATATATATATATATATATATATATATATATCCTGGGCCAGGCCTGTCGTGGCGCACCAGCATAAGTGTGTGATTACCGATAGGTCGTGGGTTCTATCCCCTCTAGAGGAAATGAATATGTTTAATATTTGTAATTTAAATATGTAATGTTCTCATTTCTTCACTCTCTTAGAAGGTAAAACGTGTCGTTGATTTCCGCCACTCAACACGCAATGCCTTAAATTCGGCGGAAAGTGAGGCACGGAAGTGGAACGGGTGTCTTAACACTAGGTTCCCAAGTTCACTCTGCCTACCCTGCCATGCGCGGGATACAGCGTGAAGCTGAGTAAGTAGACATTGTTCTATAATGAAAGTATTTTATTTTAATGATATCCTTAATGCGTCATATAAAAGGTTAAATTGTCATAAAATAAGGATAATCTGACAAAAATAATGATTCCAGAATTATTACATTGTTAATTATATTTAAAATTTGTTACTATCAATTTCTATAGAATTCCACTCATATTTATTTTAAATAATTTATTTTAATGAGAAAAAGGTATTTAAACTCGATTATTACTCGAGGAAATTAATTATTTTACTCTCGCTTTGGTAACAAGATAAACGCGGCGTTGAATACCGTCATTCAACACGCTAACGCCATTTAGAAATTGAGGCGGTACGTATGGATAGAAAGGTTTAAATGCTAAGTTTCCTCCGTCTACTCTGCTCAATTTTGATAATTATTTCTTATAGTTTAGTAGTATTATTATTAGTTATTTCAGATCTTTGATTTTTTTAATATAACTAACTATGAGAAAGGCTCATTATCCTCTACAACTTTTTACAGTTGCGCTGAACCACAACAGTTGTAATTCAGATGTGGAAGCGTTCAAATATACCCTAAAACATGCGAGACTTAATGACAACATAACAAAAAAGTTTCATTCAAATCGGTTAAGGTTAGAACGTGTACTTGGTTGGTTCTTTGATTGTGGCGTTCCGAGCGTGCCAGTTGAGCACATATCACTTCGCCAATGTCACGTTGAATGGAGAAGACACGAAGGAGGTTGTAGGGTAGAAAAAATATTATTACACAACATGTGCTTGTATAAACAGACAAACACAAAATTTAAAAAATCATTAAACGTTTTTTATATAGTAACATGGAAAAATAATACAAAATCTTTACAAAAATTGTTGCGTCTGTGTCACACTTATATTACACTGGTCAACAATGGTTTTGTTGCCCTTGATGTGAAAGTGGTCTCAAATAATTTTATGCATACAGTTTACAAATCTATGAATGATTTTGGAATATTGGGTCTAGTTTTTTTAATTTTGATGTTCCAATGACAACAAAACACAGAATGAAACTGTTAGTATATTTTTTTTAATATAATTTATCTATTACCAAAGTGTCACTATTTTTTGTTTAAGTTTTTAATTAATGAACGTAGAAATAAAAACAGAAAAAAGTCTTTTAAATTTTATTTATTATTGAAAGAAACGCTTTTTTTATAAGCTTTTCGTGTACAGGTAATATGGGGACAACAATCTCTTTACAAGACCAGCAGTAATACCCTGATACTTTTCTTCGTTCTCACTTTTCTTCACTGCTATCTCCCAGGTTGTCAAATTCAATAATCAATATCCAGGTGGCTGTGGAGAAAGTGTATTTTTATTCTCATATTTGCGCCTAAATTGTTGAAGCTTTCCAACATCTGTAGCACAATTTCTGTATAATTTAGTGCCTAATGTTCAGCATCAGTCATAACTTTTGTAAAATTTTCGTCTTTTATCAATGTTCTTAATTCCGTCGAATATTCCAGCTTTTAACTTTTCCATACTTAGCTTAGAAAATATTATACAAATATATTTAAAACAATGTCTTTTCTTTAACTTGATATGTAGTGGCGGGAGTGTGATTATTTCGCTACATAACAGTGGCTCATTTAATAGATTAGCTTTACCAATAGTTAAAGATTCTCAAAGGCCAAACATTTTGTTTCCAGTGAACTTGCTTTGTTCTGCTGCTGCTGCCCCTAAATAAATAAAGCCATGGTAATTGGTGTATCCACTTAGCTGACCAAGTAAAAAGTTCACCATCTTAAAATCTACACAAATCGGCCATTGATGATCAGAGTAATCTTTTTTTTGCAGAACCAATTTAATATTTTAATATTCTTCATTAAATTTCGTTGAATGGGCTATAAGGATTGATGCAAACTGATTTCCATGATGCAATGAAACGCATTTTAAACTCCTTTTGCAGCTGTTAATAAAAAGTCTCCAATCATAAATTTGTATTCACTTAAACCTGTGATATCTGTACATGTTTTGTAGTTATATAAACACCACAAATATAGCAAAATTCTTTAGTACTATACTAGCATTTTCTTTGGAATGAACTTATATTTGAAAGGACAAAACGTATGTATATATATTAGAATCAAAATTCAAAAAATAAAACAAAATATTAAGTTATCACACTACTAACTCACGAAATGCGTCCTCTGATATTTTCAAATAATAGAGAAAAACGAGGGAAAGCATGCGTGGTAATACGAATTTTGCTTCTTGCGCATGTATACGCGAAACCAAGCGTAGAAAACATTTTTTTTATAACTCGTGTTTAGATACAACCGACGTAAACTGCTGTGTTGTGTCCCTCTGCTTAGGAGGAAACTGGGTACCTGGTGTTAAGATACTTCGTTCCCATTAAGACACCTCCGTTCCGCATTTTCCACTGAATTCTGGTGTCATTCCGTTTTGAGTGGTGGAACTCAACACAATGCCAAGTTTTTACCTCATTTAGGAAATGGAAATGTTAAATATTTACTCGAATTGGGATTGAACCCACAGCATGTCGCTGTCGTTTACATACATACATACATATATACGCTTATGTACCTGCGCCTAAAATTCACATAATTAAAAATAAATTTTAAATTACATATTTGCAGCTAACAACAGTGCAAATACGCATTATTAGATCGCTTTATGTGTTCTTAATAATTTAACCACATGTTAATTAATATTATCATAATGACGCAATCGATAACTGAAAATATATTTAGGTATTAACGACAAATTATTATAGAATTTAATATTAGGTACATATGTTATTATAGCAGGTAGCCTCTGAATTCTTAAATTATTTTTTGCAGCAAATCTCGATACGAGAATGAAAAATTTAATGTTTACATTTGTTCGATCTGGGAAAAGGCGTTGAGTTCCGCCACTCATCACATAATGTCTCAATTTAACCTGACAGTGGGAGACTAAGTGTGTTAGTGATCACTGTCAATGGAAGTGTACCAACACTAACTAACTGCCTCCCCGTCAGCGGGATAACTTACTACAAGTCACGTACATATTGTATATATACTATAAAATGATAATAAATGAAGCGCTTAGTGTATAATATTTTCCTTGTAACAACAATTTAATTTGGATAAATTATTAATATATTTCCGAGCACATGAAATTAATAGTTAGCGTAGTGCGTGATAAGAAGCAATTTAACAGTTTATTTAAAAAAACTATTAAAGTAAATGATAATGTTTTGGTAATATGAAGATCCTGTCCTGGCACAGTGGCACAAGCAGTGTGCAAGTGTGACTGTAAAGGCGAACGTGGGATCGATCCTTACACGAGGACAATACTTTTATTTCTTCGCTCTGGTAACAAGGCAAAGCGCGGCGTTGAGCTCCGCCACTCAATACGAAATATTTCGAATTCGGCGGAAAGAAGAGAACGGCATGGAGTATCTTAAAAGTAGATTAAGTATTTAAGAAGTAATAAAAATTCAAAGTTTATAGATCTGGATTCTGGACTCGAACCTGCACCTCTTGGCACCTTCCTAGCCACATCAAATATAAGGTGATTTTAAACTTAAATTTATAAAGAGTATAAAAATTTTGAACGAAGCGGGATCAAAGTTTTTATACGCTTTTTAAATTTAAGTTTAATATTTTCTGTCCTAAGTGTGGAATAACACTTTAAAAAATAGTAAAAATAAGGTGATTTGGTAATGACATCTGCTGACAACACTGACATATTGTATTCAATCGATGATTTGAAAGTTTTTGCAATAGCTATTAGCATTCACGTCACCCTAGCAACCTTCATAGGAATTTGGCTGGTCCCATATTCCATTGACTGCCAAATTCGATATTCTTTTAGCTTCACATTATATCACGCATATAGTAACTAGAGTGAACTTGGGAACCTAACATTAAGACACTTCGTTCACCTTCAGGATATTTTCATTCTACATTTTCTCCCGAATTCTGAAGACCTTACGTATCGTATGGGGACTCAACGACGCGCTTACTAGAGTGAAGAAATTAAAATAATATTTTTTCCATTTCCTTGAGTAGGGGTCAAATCCACAACCATTCGCGGTTACAGTCATACATCTGACCCACTTTCGTTATTTTTCTTTAATTACCTACAAGTATATTTTTTTAAATTATTAAATATTAAAAAAAAGCATAATACGCATTTTTTTTAACTTTACACAGTGTCCGACATAAAGTAGGGTAGGCAGAAGGTACCAGGGAGCATAGTGTTAGATACTCCGGTCTCATTGAGAAACTTCTATTCTACTCTTTTCACCTATTTCTGAAGACATTGTGTGTTCAGTGGCGGAACTAAACGCCGCTGTGCAATACTGCTGCCGCTGCTGTTAATAGAATAAATCAATTAAATGGCTATCTCATCACCTATCATCTATCATTACATGACACATCCATCATTGCATAACATACAAAAATATTTGGTCACAAGAGATACCTAGAGGAAAACCATCAAGCGAGACCTCAAAACTGTTTCCATTGCCACCGACTCTTGCGCATCTAAAGGAGCGAATTAACATGCGCAGGCGCACAATAACAGGGTTATGACATTCAATGTTATTTCACGAGGTTGTCTAAGTGAAGATGGTATCATGGTGTGTTAGGAACAAGGTTTTTTTTATGATTGCTATCACATGTTCACGTTTTTCTAAGTTTTAAGCGTTTATTGAGTTTTATCGTTTTTGTTTAGTAAGAACTTTATAATATAATCTAAGACACTGAATTCGACCCACTTGAAAATGAGTATCCTCATGAAACTTGGCAACTATACATAGTTAATGTCATACCTTATGGTTATGACAATATGCATATGCATGTACATGCACATGCTTATGCATGGTATCATCACCATTATTTTTTTAAACTTTATTTTTTCCTACTGTCCTCCAAAATAAGGCATTGTATGTTTTGTGGCGGAACTTAACGCCGTGCTTTGTCACGGTACCAAAAGAAAAAAGTTAAAAATATTAAATATTTCATTTCTTAGAGAGAATCGGATGCAATAATTTGTTGTGTTTACTTACAGAGGCACGCTTGTGCCCCTGCGGCACGACTGGTCTCAGTCAATTATACTACATAATTATATATTTTTATTGATCATTATATAGTAAAGTAATATTAGTATTAAGCGCCATTGCTTCCTTCCTTTAAAGTGTACAATCTTTGTACTCAACATTTTGTGTGAGGAGTAGGTCAGTAACACAATATTGGTTTCTGCACTTTCCTCTTACCCGTGTATGTGGTGACTAGTTGCTAAATCCAACAGCTTTCCGTTAGTAAAATTCTTATGTATTTATATATATATATATATATATATATATATATATATATATATATATATATATATATATATATATATATATATACATATATATATATATATATATATATATATATATATATATATATATATATATATATTTATATATATATATATATATATATATATATATATATATATATATATATATTTCGAAGTGTCTTAACACTAGTTTCACTTTGCCTAGATGTCCCATGTCTGTGTCAAGCCTATCGTGACGGTTGTAAGTTCTTTTGCTCTGGTAACTCGACAAAACGCACAAGTTCCGACACTTAACACGGAATGGCCCAAAAATTCTTAACATAAAAGAAAAATACTGCCTATAATGATGTGGCCCACCTACTTACTTGGACGAGATACGACAAACGAGCGTACGGGTCACCAGATTGTAAGTAATCACCTTCGCCCACGGCCCTGTGTAGCACCAGAGGAGCTACAAGAGCGTTGCCGGTCTATAAGGTCGATGGGCACCGGGGCCCGGCATTACCCGATGCGAAACACAGTGGCCGAAGCCACTTCTTAACGCCGGTTTTAAATGACGGGGGTGGTAATGATCGCCGGACGAGTCTGCCCATGCGTGTTGTCATTTCTGACAGCGTGACTCTCCCACACGTACTTTAATCGCCTCTTACGACACCATCAGTACCAGGGTGATCCTATTCTAAGCCGGAATCACACGGCTACTTTGTCTTATTTGCTTTCCTTTTTCTTCAACTTCACGCTGTTTTCACAGCGGTGGTTGCGTTCAGCCCAAATTCGAGTTATGACGTATTTAATGGTGGAACTCAGCTAAGTATTGTCCACCAGATCACCGAAAGAAAAGCTATCTTATTTACACTAGGCCATTTTAAATTAAGAATTATATTATTATATTAATTGTTAATTAAAATTTAAATAAATCCCCAATTCTTCGTACCTTATCTTGACATAGTGCTTGTAGAATTAAGCGATTAATCAGATTTTCATAAAACTTAGCTATATAAAAGAACAAGTACAGTACCACCAGTACCAAACAGAAAGACCGATAGATCACACACATAACACCTCTTTTTCGCGTCGTAGAAAAAAATTAACTTAATTTAGAGGCATAATTACAATATAATTATTAATATTATTCACAAATTTCGCACTCGATATAAAGCAATGTGCTTGAAAAGCTACTTATCGTGTCCTCATTAGAGCTTGTACACGTAAACAGCTGGAGGTCGACCAATGGGGACCGTGAAACTAAAATGATAATATTTGTTATTTACTGCTTTATGACTTACGTAAATTATTTATATTATTATGGTTATAATATATACTGTAGAGGTCATGGCGTGCACTCGATTCGCATTCGGAGGAATTAAATATATACATTTCTTCGTTTTGGTATTAAGATAAACCATGGCGTTGAGTTCTGTCATGCAATGTCTGGGAAATTGAGGCGCAATGTCTCAGAAATTGAAGTGAGACACATAGCAGGTGTCGATGCTTACACGAACATATTTATCTATCTATATATATATATATATATATATATATATATATATATATATATATATATATATATAAATATATATATATATATATATATATATATATATATATATATATATATATATATATATATATATATATATATATATATATATATATATATATATATATATATATATATATATATATATATATATATATAATATATATATATATATATATATATATATATATATATATATATATATATATATATATAATATATATATATATATATATATATATATATATATATATATATATATATATATATATATATATATATATATATATATTGATATATTTGATCAAATATTTGCTTACAGTTTTCCTTTTCCAAAATTTTAAAGGTTTTTTGAATGGGCGAAAATTTCGTGTTGAGAGGCGGAATTTAACACCGCGCACTATTTTTTTTTCTACTTAGTGTTATTATTCACCTTCGTATATTTTTTGTGAAATTACCAAGAAAAACATACTTTATAATATTAGTAGAGATACAGTTTGCCACAACAAAGGGGCATCCGCCTATTTCTTCTATTACAACAGTTAATATGTTGATCATGTTTCAAAGTTCACTGCTATAAACGTGTAATTCTTAGAATCTATACTTACAGCTACTGATTGCATACAAATTATAACGTAATATATATATATATATATATATATATATATATATATATATATATATATATATATATATATATATATATATATATATATATATATATATATTAAAGCTGACCTGGCGGAGTACGACAGTGTCTGCACTGATTTATGTCAAAACTATGCAATAAATGTTGAATTTAAGTTATAAAAGGGGTGGCGAGAAGGCGCTGCTATGCTTTTTGTAGAGTAAGTCCATGAAGCTGTTATAAAAGAGTATGACAACACGTAGGAGTGTCTTAACACTAGGTTCCCAGGTTCCGTTTGGCCACCTTGGTATATGTGTGCACAAGCAGCGTGTAAATGAAAAAAAAAACGGAAAAAATCTCAGCACACTAACAAGTAACTTGGTCTAATTGCATAGGCGAGCATGCACATACACATTCACAGGATACATACCTACATATCCAGCTCTTAAAGCTCCAAGCTTAAGATTAAGGTAGAATGACCATTCTGCTGCCAGTTTGCCAGTATCTTAATGCTGGGTTCCCTAATTCCCTGTAAACCCAGCAACGTGCTGAATACAAAGAAAGAGAAAAAGAGTATTCATTATTAATTTCAATAAAAATATAATCCAA
Source organism: Eueides isabella (assembly GCA_019049475.1). Taxonomy (NCBI): domain Eukaryota; kingdom Metazoa; phylum Arthropoda; class Insecta; order Lepidoptera; family Nymphalidae; genus Eueides; species Eueides isabella. The sequence goes on along the minus strand of CM032390.1, from coordinate 16,544,719 downwards.
AAACAATGCCCAAAATTCGACGGCGTTTATTTTCATTTCTTCACTCTGGTTTTTACCTGGTTAGGTAAAGCGCAGTGTTAAGTTCCGCCACTCAATTCGTAATACCCCAAATTCAGCAGAAAATGGGAAATGGATCATGGTGTCTTAACATTAGGTTGCCAAGTTTTATAACAATAATATTTTCAATTGCATATATTTCAAACTACCATCATCCTGACAAACGCCATCTAGCAGTGATTTGCTATACTATAAATAATATAATATTACGGTCACGTAAAGCACAAGGGGAAACACAGGCGTGACGTCACGAATGATGAACACCTTGTTACGCAAGAATATGGAAAAAAAAATACTTGCTGTTAGATATGATACCTATAGGTACCTACATTTTACGACGATGAATTGTTTCAGCGTTTAACTCTATATAATAAGTGCGAGTTCGATTGTTATTGGGGGGAATGACATACTTGCATTTCCACGCACTAGTTACATAGCTGTGATGATAGTAAGTAAGGCAGTGTCTCAAAACTGAATTTCCTTTTCACCCAGCTAAGTAAAGGGTACAATGGGAACTTTAAAAAATACGTAGCGTTTTTTCGTTTCTTTTTCAAAAGAATGAAAAAACTTCTGAATATTTGTTTTACCCGGATTTCAACGCCGCTATATGTAAGTAGGATGTTACTTATATACTATGCCTGTTGTTATAGTTTTCGCACGTTAACTAAAGGTAACGTTCATTTTATCAAGTATTGTCAAGAATATTTAATATTTTAATTACTTCGTTCTGGTAATAAGCTAAAGCGCGGTGTTAAGTTCCGTCACCCAATACCTCAAATGGAACAAAGTGTTTTAACGTTAGGTTCCCAAGTTCCCCTTGCCTACCCTGCATGCTGGGATACAGCGTGAAAAAAATAAAAGATTAAAGTAATTGAACAGTACCCTCAATCATTATTTATAGAATACTCATAGTTGTTTTGTTTCTCCCATTTTGCAAAGTTGAGGCAAAAAATTAGCATAAAGTAATTACATGTAAATTAAACATTTAATCGTTCAGTAGTGACTTGCAGATACTGCAATATACTAACGTTGGTTTAGATTCGATTTAAGAATGGTACAATTAAATATGAATATAAAATAAAAGCATAGAAAAGTCAATTCTGTACATTAAAGATATAAAAAAAATATTAATTGAGCTCGTTAATATATACAAATAATAGAAGCAGAATTTATGTTTGTGTGCCTGTTTGTCACGCAATAACTACTGGCCTATCTCTTGTAGGTTTCATTGCGGAATTCATTGTAGTTTCCGTAAATAAAAGGTAATAAATATAAATAACTTGAACTATCTTGCCGTGTGGTTCCGGCTTAGAATAGGATCACCCTGGTACTGATGGTGTCGTAAGAGGCGACTAAAGTGCGTATGGTAGAGTCACGTTGCCAGTAATGGCAACACGCATGGGCAGACTCGACCGGATTATTACCACCCCCGGCATTTAAGACCGGCGTTAAGTAGTGGCTTTGGCCACTGCGTTTCGCATTAGGTAATGCCGGGCCCCGGTGCCCATCCACCTTAAAGGACGGCAACGCTCCTGTAGCTCCTCGGGAGTTGCTCGGGGCCGTTACGGCGGTGATCACTTACCATCAGGTGACCCGTAAGCTCGTTTGCCGTCTTTTCGATAAAAAAAATAACTTGAATTATTCATGACTACTAAATAGGCAGTAACTTATAGCATAATCTGTCACTGGTGATCAGTACAATTTTCTTGAGGAAAATAAATATATACAGTGAAATAAAGTCGATGACTTTCTTTAATCTTAACAAAATGTTACAATTAAAAAAATACAATTAGGAATGCCTAATAATATGGTATATAATACTTCATTTAACATTTAAAAAATGAATTAAAAGCTATTTAATGTAAGATATAAGATTGAGGCCTGCCGTGCCGTAGCGGTACAAACGTGTGACTGCAAAACGTGTACTGTCGTTTTGCAGTCACAGTTCGATCTCCACTCGAAAAAATGACAATTTTAACATTTTCAAATTAAATATTGTTTTTTTTTTTTTTTTTTTCATTTCTTCGCTGTGGTAACAAGGCAAAGCGCGGCGTTGAGTTCCGTCACTCAATATTCAATGCCTCAATTACGGCGGAGATTGTGCAACGTATGTGGAACGAAGTGTTTTAACACTAGGTTCCCAAGTTCCGTCTGATTACCCTGCCATGAGCAGGATACAGCGTGAGTGAGTAATGTGGTAATAGGTTATAAGTTTGAGGTATCCATGAAAGTTTTCCTCTTTGTATCTGTCTTTGGCGCTGTAGCTTCTGAACGAACGAAGTGATGTGATTGTTTGACTCGTTAAGCGTGATTGTTCTTAGCTTACTTGGGGGCTGTTCATTAATCACGTTATGTTTTTTGTAGCATATTTTAACCCCTCCTTCCTCCTTCATGAAACATGATATCTTACTTCTAATACTCGAACCCACTCCCCACTTTCAAACCTCACGTGATTAATACGGCCCTTTATTACTTTATGAATATCGGATTAGTAGTTTAATATCCACAAGCAGTTTCGTGGAGACAGGGTTTTCATTTTGTATTGTGGAATTTCTAAATGTTTATTTTTGTTATTTATATATAGCATATAAAAAAAAATATCGGGTAGAGGGCAACGGGCTCAGTGTCTTTGACCTAGGTATCTAGCAACCTGGGGACGTAGTATTGAGATATCTACTTCTATTCCAGTTACAACACTTAGGTTCCCCATTTTATGTTAAATTTCTTGCCGATAATTGTCAGTGTAAATACCATATCAGTAGGTTTATTTCTTTTTGATATCGTTTTCTTATTAATGTAGGATATGTTAAAAATATTTAATATTTATTTTTAAATTTAAACTTCCGCCACTCAACACGCAATGCCTCAAATTCGGCGGAAAGTGGGGAACGGAAGTGGAACGGAGTGTCATTACATTAGGTTTCACTTCCGTTCCCTCTGCCTACCCTGCCTAGTGCGGGATACAGCGTGAAGCTAAGTAAATTTAAACTATCTAAATTTTTACAAAAAGTCAAAACATAAAAAAAGTTATAGAAATATTAAATATTTCACTGTATTATGTCATCTAGCGTTAATTAGAAGAAACAATATTTAAAGGCTCTTTAATAGTGATCTCTTTGTTCAACAGATGGTAGAAGTTACAAAATATGTAGCTAATTAAATTAACTTGTTTCTGTATTAGATTGTGTTACCCAGTCAGTGTAAAAAATATTTTGTAATATATGGACATACATACAAGCAGTTATTTTTTCTGCTTCACGCTGTATCATGTATATCACAGGGTAGGCAAAAGTATCTTGGGAACCTAAGACTGTTAAGACACTTCCGTTCCCCGCTTGCCATCGAATATAGGTATTGGGTGTGATGACTGGCGGAACTCAACGCCGCGCTTTACCTAGTCACCAAAGCGATCTAATCAAAACATTATATTAATTTGAAAATATCGAACCGAGAACCTGTCGCATTTCTTTTTATTATTTACTCTTTGATTTACAGTCGCACTAGTGCCTCTGTGCCACGACAGGCCTCTAAAGGCAATACAATTTTATTTCAAGAACCTTTTAATTAAAATTTGCATGCAATTACTATCTGGAAAACATTCTGTGTATCATTTGTACAGCATTTTTAAGATTTTTGACAAAATAATACGTATTGTATTTACTGCCTCAGCACTGAGTATTCCTCGACTATTATTAATTCGTTCATTGCAAGCTAGATGGCGCTGTTTTCTTTTTCTTGTAAAATAAATAGATTTTAAAGATATTTCTTCAACTCTTTTTACAAATACATTACACTTTTGCGGAGTAGATTCCAATGAATTTTAACTAAAGTTAATATAAAAATTGAACTGCGAGCTTATTGTTGGTAAAACACTGTATAAGTCCCAAGCAAATAATTAATTATTTTCGATATAACGCCATCTAGCGGTGAACAGAAGCGGCGAGCTTTGTGTTGGCTTTGCTTCAATAGCATCTATTTATATACAATAGATAACAATAGCAGTATATTAAATAACGAAATATACTGTAGAACAATATCAATTAGTATTGGACATATTAAATGTAAATTTCAAGTTATTTAAAGTCAGTATTTTAGTATAATATTAAAGTGATTAATTTTTAATCTAAATAATCATTTATGTAGTATTAGTGTACTCTTTGTAAAATAGATGGCGCTGTTTACTAATTTAATACATGTTTTTTTTTTTTTTGTTTTCACTTAAATTCATAAACATACAAATGTTGAATATTTTAAATATTCTCGTTTAGTTATTTTTGCTCATTCTTAACTCTGACGGCTGCTAATCAATTAGGGACACGTTTAGAAGCGAATCATACGAAGATTCTCCACTTTGCAGTAGGGTGACCATGTCTAATGTGCAAAGTAATATTGTAATATATCTGTGAAGTTCACATTGAGAAGTAAGCAGAGGGAACTTAGGAACCTTAGTATTAAGATTCTTCGTCTCCGTCTAGAATCACTTTCCGCCGAATTTAAAATGTTACGTGCTCAATAGTGGAAATCACTCTGTCCATCTTGTTTCCAGAGTGATAGAGTTAAATCTACATTACGTATTTACAATATGACAATGTGTTACTGCGGCGTTGAGTTCCGCGCCCAGTAATGTCCTAAAATTTTTATGCAATGGCAATAGAATGTATTAACATTAAGTTCTTACTGTCAATCTCTTTCTGTCAAATATATATAGTAGCTTATATATAAGATACTATATATAAGATACTGTTATCTAATAATATGATAAAATTCCCATAAATGAACATAAAATGGTAAATCTGAACAGTTTTTGCGTGGCGCGGAAGCCGCGTCTGTACTTCCTCCTCTATAATTGCCGTGACTCACAGACGTGACGGATCGAAGGACCTGTGGGTGCAATTGTAAAAATATATTTTGTATATGCTCTTCTTGTTAATTGTGTATATATAATAGGTAAAGGTTTGATTCTACGAAAATTAAATAACAATATACATATTTTTTTGTTTATTGTAAGTATTGTTTTTCATTTTGTGTCATAAAATGTGGAATGTCGTTAAAATAGCAATGAATGATGATGATTTCCTCGCTTTGATAACATTCCAATATACATTATATTGGAATGTTATCAAAGCGAGGAAATTAAATAAAATATATAAAAATATATACTATATTAATTGAGGTCACTCAAGGAATTTTCAATTTAAATATGTTATATAATCATTTCTTCGTTCTGTTAACGAGGAAATCGCGGCGTTGAGTTCCGCCACTAAACACGCAATGCCTTAGATTCAGCAAAAAGTGGGAAAAGGAACAGTGTCTAAACACTAGGTTCTCAAGATTCCTCTGCCTATCTTGTCATGTGCAGGATACAGTGTGAAGCTGAAAAAGATTAAAATAAGATAAGGCAAAACGCGGCGTTAAGTTCCGCTTTCAGCATCGTAAAGTGCTAAACCTTTAGCCTCGTTACCAGAGTGAGATAATGAGAATATTAAATACTTATTTCCTTTAGTGGGTGCCCTTGCGTCTCGCGAATGCCTTTAATATTTTATTATTATACATATAACCACAAAAGGACAATAAAAAACAAATTATACTTAACTTATTTCCGACATTATGTAATATAACATAATTCTGTCCCCAATAAAATTCATTTTGTTATAGTTTCATGCTGTATCATAGCAGGGTACGCTAAGGGAACCTGGGAACCTACTGTTGAAATACTTCCGTTCCCCAATACGCAATATACGCAATACCTTAATAAATATAGGTTACGGATATACGCCATAAAACATAGTATTCTCTTCTTTTCTATGAATAAAGGGGTGAAGGACTAACTATTGTGAATTTGCTACACTATGACATACATTGAATTACTGGGTCATTATAAATAGAACCCGCTAAGTGTGAGCTGGACTCGCGCACGAAGTGTTCCGTATCATTGTACTATATGTAAGCTCTCTCTCAGCTTCACGCTGTATCCCGCAGACGGCAGGGTAGGCAGAGAGAACTTGGAAACCTAGTGTTAAGACACTCCGTTCCACTTCCCTTCACCACTTTCCACCGAATTTGAGGCATTGCGTGTTAAGTAGCGCAACTTAACGCCGCGTTTTTGTCTTGTACCAGAGCGTATATGTCGCGCCCTTATGCCTAACTGCCACGATAAAAACAAAACAGCTCATCTATGGTAACAATCCAAATTTACTTACAAATATTACTGCTGTGAGGCAATTCATTGTTTATCATGTGAAATGACCGTTTCCTGCGGCGCCACGGCCAAGAGCACTCACACGCGTCACACGTGCGTAGTTTATCGAATATATCTTATACTTATACTATATATATATATTAACAATACGTTCATAAATTAGTTATTCACTATGTGACAATTTTTTTGGAAATAGCGGGATTCGATTCGACTTTTTTATATAGCTTCACGCTGTATCCCGCATATAACAAACACAGAGCATAATGCTCAGCTTCACGCTGTATCCCGCTCAGAGCATTGTAGCCAGAGGGATCTTGATAACTTAGTGTTAAGACAATCCGTTGCGTTTCCCACTTTGCGTCGAATTTGATGCATTGCGTGTAGATCGGAACTCAACACCGCGCTTTGCCTTGTTAAGAAAAGATAACATTAAATATTTAAATTGATAATAATAAATATTTTATTTTCTCAAGCGAGGATTGAAGTTCACCCGGGAATCGAAGCTATAACCGTTACCGATTATAGTCAGAGGCTGTTCAGCTTAATTACGGCCTCAGTAAGTAGACACTTCGTAGTAATAAGCTCTAAGGTGTGTCTTTCCTCCGTCGTCCATGTGTCGTTTTAGAGGAGTGTCCTCATAAAGCTGTCTAATATACGTCTAATTAAATATCTCCATTTGATTGTATGAAGGCACCAGAAATAACGATGATCTTGTTTGTTTGTCGGTGCGTGACCCTGGACGGTAAGAAAAGTGATATACTGAAGGTTTTATATTGAAATTGAGATGTCATACGATTATTGATAGGCAAGTAGGCAGAGGAAAGAGGGTGTTAGAATGCGTATTCAATTTCTATTCGGGGTAATAAAATATTTAATATTTTTTTTCACTTTTTTTACTTTCTTCACTTTCTTTTATCTGCAAAGCAGACACCGTGGCGTTTAGCGCCGCCAGTCAACCCGGAAATCGTAGAAACTGGAGAATTGGGTGAAAAGTGCAAAATGTTCCTTATTAACTACGCAAAGCGCGGCGTTGAGTTCCGCCACTCTACAGGCAATGCCTCAAATTCACCGGAAAGTGATATCTTAACACTAGGTTTCCAAGTCTCTTCTTTACTGCAACAACGCGATACAGCTTGAGCTCAGAAAATGAAAAGATAAAATTCCTTAAGCAATATGAGTAAGTTGATCATACGTTATATATTAGAACGCCTACATCAAAGTATCCTTGATATATTTTTAACTTGGTATTTAAAATAAAAAAAAAAAACTAGTTTTGTCTCTTCCTAGACTTACTATTATTGAATCATATCAGACATATGACAAAAAACTAATCAAAATCACCCCAATGGCCCAACGACGTTTTATATCATACACTAGAAAATGGGTTCGATTCCCGCCTCGGAAAATTATTTTTTATCACAAGATAAGACAAGATACGGCGTTGAGTTCCGTCAGCCTATTAATGTCTTACACTAGGCTCTACTATTATTATTAAAACAGGCTTAGTCTTTGGTAAATTAGTTTGTAGGTATGTTACAACGAGGCCGGAAGTAAAAACATCGATTTTCTATACATATTTGTCTATATTATGCGAATAAAAATATCGATTCGTCAATACGATTTATTTTTTATAATAATTAAAAAATACGTGTATTTTAACTTTTTTTACTCGGAAAGTTAGAGAATGGACAAAGAATGTTAAGACATCTTTCTCTACTTTCCTTTAAAATTTATCAATAAAGGTCCAGTCGTGGTTTATGAATACAAGCGAGCGACTGGAGACGCGACGGGTCGTGGGTTCGATCGTATCTCGAGGAAATGAAATATTTGATATATTATTTTTTACCTCTGGAAATAAACTTTGTCTTATGATCGTCTTATCGTACTCAAGCAATTGAGACATACGGCGGAAAGTGGGAAATAGAAGGGAAATCCGGTCTTAACACTAGGTTCCCAAGTTCCCTCTGCCTACCCTGCCATGTGTAGGATACAGCGTGAAGCCAAATATAAAAAATCCAACGATTTGTATCGAATCCACTACCACCACTTTTCGAAAGAGACAGCTAGAGCACTGCGTCACATTATTTATAGAATTAGAATAGAAACAGAGTATCTTCAATTTGTTGATCTAATGAGTATCAGCTGAAACGTATCACTGATATTTTTTGTTTAAAATTGGCATTTTTTACTCCATAACTATATTTAAAGTATATGTTTCTATGTTATTTTCATATCTAAAAAAAACACATAATAACGCTGTTTAACGCTGCATTCAGCATATCCGGCAGGTTACGGAAAACCTACCTAAGCGTTGAGATACTTTCGTTTAGTCTCGTTCCCTACTTTAAATCTAATTTTCAACACATGTGCTAGTTGAGTGGCGCAACTAAACACCGCGTTTTTACTATCTAAACGAAATGAACATAATGTAAATATTATTGCCTTCACGACCACTGTATTGATAACGGTTTTATACTCAGTGTATTTCAAAAAAAAATAATATTATTAAAATAAAAAAGGGCTTAACGAAAAGAGCGGCGTTGAGTTCCGCCACTCAATGACAATGCCTACAGAATTTGAAGTGAAAAGTGGGGAACGGACGTGACTTAATGATAACGATATCATAATACTATGTAAATGATCCCTCTGCTTATCCTGCTATGTGCGGGATACAGCGTGAAGATAAAAAAAAAAAAAAAGATAAAATCATTTCATAATCTCCATTAATAATTAAAAAAAGAAACTATTTTAATATAACGAGAATAATATTTTAAACATATTAAAAAATAATAAACAAATAAAAAATAATAATAAAATAATTCCCCATTAAATAAATGTATAAATAAAAAGAGACCGCCCGAACAGGGACTTGAACCCTGGACCCTTGGATTAAAAGTCCAATGCTCTACCGACTGAGCTATCCGGGCTCATGGCATCTCTGTTGAATATATCTAATATAAGAATGTACATTATCGTAAATTAAAATATTTACTTATAAATAGTAATTCTAAGGCACGGCGAGTTACTGTACACGCGACAGCTGTAGATTCGATTCCCGCGCGGGGGATTATATAATAATTACATTTCCCTGCTCTGATAATGAGGCAAAACGCGGTGTTTAGTTCCGCTAGTTCCGCTACTCAAGAAGAAATATCTAGTAAATAAGATGAAAAGTATAGAACGGAGTGTTTTAACACTAGAAAACAAAGTTTTATATAAAAAAAATATAAAGTATTAATATTTTATATATTAATAGTTAAATACGTGACTAAATAAGTGTAACGGTTAATTCAAGGTTATGTTATGTAAAATAAGCAGTTATACATACACACATGTCCCTAGTATATACTGTTGAAAATTATTTTTTGTATAACGCATTGGGAAATACAAGGGAATTTGGTGTCAAAACTCTCTTTTTTTACATCTTTCGCTAATTGAATTATATAGTTAAGGTATTTAACCTTGTCAGTTGAGTGGCGTAACTCAACGCCGTTTTTTGCGCCATTACTAGAACAAAGACATGAAAAATTTAATATTTCATTTGAGTATATTTAATGTTTCATTACTTAACAGTCGCAGTCTAGTGGCCCTGCCTGGCTGAAACGAAAGAAAATATTTAGAAAATCCGCGCTCTGTTAGACGATGAGGATAATAAAGCAGCGTTTAGTTCCGTCACAGTCTGAACAATCAGGTGGCAAGTGAGAAACTGAGTTTCTTTACAACATTTTTTCTCTGTTCTCTCTGCTAACTGCCAGCCATGTTTTTGTTTTTTTTTTTCAGCTTCACGCTGTATCCCGCACGAGGCAGGGTAGGCAGAGGGAACCAGGGAACCTAGTGTAAAGACACTTCGTTCCACTTCCATTCCCCACTTTCCGCCGAATTTGAGGCATTGCGTGTTGAGTGGCGGAACTCAACGCCGCGCTTTGCCTTATTACTAGAGCGAAGAAATGAAACATTAAATATTTAAATTGAAATTTCTTTTCCTCGACTGGGGATTGAACTCAGAATCTGTCGGTTACAGTCACACTGTTGTGCCGCTGCGCCACGACAGGCCTCAGGGTCTTTTTGTTTTGACCAAATAAAACATCTCCAGCCCAAAAACCACTTTATACCGGCAAAATTTTTGTACTTCTCAATTCGCATTAACAGTGAAAACCGCATCAAAATCAGTTTAGTGTATAGTGTGAAGTTTGATTTCGGCGAGGGGCAAGAACATTTGTACATTGGCATTGTGGGCTTAGTTTGGCCGGTCTTCTTTTCACTTTTCCCGGTCATAAGCCTCAAAGGCCTTACATAGAATCGTATTTACAACTATAATAGAGATCCTAGTGTGCCAAACATTCTCACTTTCTCCACTTTGAGGTTGACTATGAGATCCAATACAGATTAGCGGAACTCAACGCCGCAGCTACCTACCATTCATAATTAAATCATATTAATGCTAATTTAAGAACAACAAAAATAAAATATTAAAACGTATCTGATAAAATCATCGTTCGTAATGAGACGTGACATTCAATTAAAATTATTTTTAAACAAGTCAATTGCAATTATTTTTAAAGAATACCTGTATCTTATATACCTATTTAAGATATGTTTACATATGTATGTATACGTTTATTGCATCATTCGTTTACCGCAATACAAAATTTTAAATTTTAAAAGCCTGTGATATCTTTCTAGAATATTACTATATTATTACAAAGTGGGGAACGGAACGGAGTGTCTTAACACTAGGTTCTAAGTTCCCTCTGCCCTGCCTTGTGCCGGATACAGTGTGAAGCTAAGTAGAGTATTATAAAGGTCTTTCGTGGCGCAGCTTGTGAGCTTGATCCCCACTCGTAGGATTGAAATATTTAACATTTCAAATATTTCTAACCTTAATTTCCCCGCTCTGGTAACAAGGCAAAGCGCGGCGTTGAGTTCCTCCACTCAACACGTAATGCTTCAAAATCGACAGGAAGTGGCGTGTAAAGATAGGAAAAACTTTAATTTTCATTTCCTTTCATCCCTTTTTTGCGTCGGAGGTTGAAAAGATAGTCAGAATTACTCCGCTCTTCCCGTTTTACACTAAAACTGTGTAACAAAACACAGCACTGTGTAACTTAACTAAGCAACAGAAAACATATTCAATATCCGGGTGCCAATCAAACTCACAACTACTATATATACCAGATTAACCAAATGTGAACTTGTATTCATTGTTTTAGTATTTTCTTTTCTTCACCTTCGTGCTTATTTCATACAGTGCATCAATGTCAGACAGAGGGAACCTTATGGTAACATCAGTTTATTACATTATGCAATGTCCCGAAAATTGTACGTTGCATAGGGTACTATGCAACGTACAATTTTCGGGACATTGCATAATCAGTTGCGGAACTCAACGCCGCCCTTTGGCGTCTTTCCATAGCGATGAAAAGAAAATAATTCATTTTCCTACGTTACAATCGAAGACTGCGTCGTGACAGACTCTATGTACTATAAGTAATACCTAATTCTTACTTGAATTCTAATCTGAGCTTTGCAAATGTAGAGTCGTCAGTTCAAATTCAAAATCTCTCAGCTTCACGCTGTACCCCGCACACGACAGAGTAGGCAGAGGGAACTTGGGAACCTAGTGTTAAGACACTCTGTTCCACTACCGTTTTCCACTTTCCACCGAATTTGAGGCGCTTGCCTTGTTACCAGAGCGAAGAAATGAAAACATTTAATATTAAAATTGAAAATATTAAATATTTCATTTCCTCGAGTGGGGATCGAACCCACAACCCATCGTTTACAGTCAGACGTTTGTGCCGCTGCGTCACGACAGGCCTCATAAAAATCTCTATGTGCCTATATAGGCGTTAAATAAAAACAGGATACTGCCTGTTTGTACTGTGTACAGATTTACAGAAAATAATTTATTTATAAACGTTTTTATCTACAATTTAATGTATTTACGGTCACCACATACATTGGTTTCCCTATTTATTATTTAATGTAGCTGTCGTTCTTACTAACAACAAATCATAATTAAAGACTTTATATATATTTAAATAATTAATTTAATTTTCATTATTTTTTACGCTTGACACTGTATCCCACGCAGCACAAGCGACAGAGGGAACATGGGAACCTAATGATAAGACACTCCGCAGACACTTCTATTCCCCACTTTCCGAATTCTAGAGCCATTGCGTATTAATTGACAGAGTTCAACGCCACGTTTTGGCCAACGCCAAATTACCAGAGCGAAGAAATGTAAATCTATACTTATATTAAATCTGTAACTGATCACTGTCTGTACATGATAGATATATTTAAAAAAATATTATAGGAGATGTTTATTAAAGTAATATGACCCAAAATAATGATTTTAAAATTTTTGTCTGTTTTTCTGTGCGTTTGTACGCGCTAATCTTGAAAACGATTTAACAAAATAGCTACAAAATGTTTATTCACTTAGCTGAAATTTTGGTGTTTAATGTGACCTTTATTAGAACACAAAAGTAGTTGTAATTAGTAAATAAAGTATTCTAATTCAAGCGGACGAAGCCGCAGGCGGGTCGCTAGTTTTAAATATTTCGTTTCCTTGAGTGCGAATCGAGCCTACAGCCTGTCACGTTTCACAGTCGCACGCTTATATGTCCAATTCGTTATAATAGTAATATTTAGAATAATAATTATTTATGTAGTGATATTTTAACAGATATTTGCTGCTGTTTTCGCCTGACATATTTTTATATTCACTGGACTTACTTCTAGTACAAATTAATATCGCTACTATTACGAGAACCAAAAAAAAACGAAACCTTAACACTCTTTACCGTCCATTTTAACAAAAAAATAAATAAAACAAACACCAATCGAGCAATCCTTTCTATGAATTAATTATATCATTTCGCTTACGATTACAAGCTACTTGCCGTAGCCGTATCATTCGGCCGTGCGCCCTCGCTTGTTGCACACGGCGTCGCGACACTACACTACTGTAAAATAGTGAAATTAAATCATCGAATCTGCTTCTCTAATATCGATAGAAGCATGTCTCGCGCCTCTCTGTTCAAAACGTATTTCTAGACAATGACCAAGTACAAGCTGAACAACTCCGTGCGATCTTCTTCAGAAGTGACATTGACTTCCTACATGACGGGCAGCACGGAAAGCGAGAGGAAGGATGACAGGTGCTACCAAATGCAGCTGGACACAAACGAAGATAGCGTGTCAGATAATCACAATATAGAAAATAAATGTCAGGTTTGTCCGAATTCCTGCGAATTTCTCCAGGAGTCGGGCAAAATTGTAGCGTCGTTGGAGAAGAGATACGACAAGTACAGTTTGAACGAGTTGAAAGTGGAAAATTTGGATCGGGATGCGTGTTTATGTGAGAAATTCAATGGGGGTTGTAAACTGTGTCCGCGGCCGAGCCTCGCGCCCACGCTTACACTCAGCTACGACGGCAGCCACGGGAAGGACCACTGTTATACCTGCCAGGACGCACCCTGCAGTTCGCCCAGCCCAGGCAAGTGTTTAATTATTCTTATTTCTTATCACATTTCGCATATTTGTCCAATTTAACAGGCAAAAAATATAGTGTTGTAACACTAAAGTGACGTAAACAACCTCTGTCTGGTTGTTTTAGATGCAAATTTCAATATGTAGTAAAGTCTGAATTATTTTAAATATTTCCTAATGCAGGAATCGAACATGTTACCCAATCTCCCGTAGATTCCAACCAAAGTCTATTCAAGGTCAGCGGAAAACATCATCATCATCATTAAATGAATTTCTAAACTCATATTTTAAGCGTATAATTAAAATTTACAATTCGTTACGTTATTTAAATCGCGTCAATTGAATGTTAATAAGCGTTAAATAGTTATAACTTTATAATAACAAATTAAACTAAATAAATATTAAAATTCAGTGGAAAGTTGGGAACTTAACACAGTAGGTTCCCAAGTTCCCTCTGCCTACCCAGCTATGTGCCGGATACAGAATTATGTATTTAATAAATATACAGATAACTGATTAATAAGTTTATTGAAAATGAAATTAAAAGCCAAAGGTACAAGCGTGTGGCTGTAAATATACAATTTGTGGGTTATATCGCCACTCGAAGAAGTAAAATATTTAATATTTTCATATGAAATATTTTAATTTCTTCGCTCTTGTAACAAGGCAAAACGCGGCGTTGGGTTCCGACCAAAAGTGGGGAACGTAACTTAACACTACGTCCCCAAGTTCCTTCTGCCTACTCTGCCAAATGCGGGATTCAGCGTGAAACTAAATAACCACATCTTTCGGATATCGTATACGACACTTATAAAATAGAGTGAACGTTGACACTTCTGTAAACATCACTGTTATTTCAATACAAGTGAAAGTACGAGTATGTTAACACATTTTGTAGGTATCTATTATATTAGCTCTGTACTAATAGAATGTAGTCTCTTTAGAGTATTTTTACATAACTTCACGCTGTATCCCGCACATGGCGGGGTAGGCAGAGAGAACTTGAGAACCTAGTGTTAAGACACTCCGTTCCACTTCCGTTTCCCACTTTCCGTAGAGTTTTAGGCATTGCGCGGTGAGTAACGGGACTCAGCACCGCGCTTTCCTTGTTACCAGAGCGAAGAAATGAAATTATTCAAAATTTCATTTCCCCAAGAGGGAATCCAATCTATAAATAATCGTGTTTACAGTTGCACTTTCCATACAATCCCTTTTATTTTTCAAATACTGCCAATTACGTGGCGGTGCTTAACGCCGCATCTTTTATTACCAAACTCAATTGCCATGTTGCTAATAATTAAAAGATTAAAACTTAAAAAGAAGTTAACGATGTGGCTTTATAAGAACGTATTACTTCACATACAATAACGATATCTAAATTAGAAAAGGCGAGAGTTCAAATACTGCTGCAAATACGCACTGCACGGAACTTAACGCCGCGCTTTCCTTATATATTTGCACTCCTTCCCATTTAGCTTGTAATCTTCTTAAATTGTATGTTGCTTGTTATCGCTGTGGAATATAACCGAGACTTTCGAATTTAAATATTCATTAGCATCTGCTATATTATTTAATACATATTTATACTAGTCTATAATATATTAAAACAAGTTATTTTTTGTGATCGTTAATTACGGTACTGTCAGATACGAGAATTATAACTTTTTACTTTAATCTTGGCGTTTTTTTTTATACAAAATGGATTGGATAGCTTCACACTGTATTCCGGATGCAGAATCCAGGTACGCTAAGGGAACCTAGTGTTAAAACACTCCGGACGGAAGGGGAAGGCGGGAACATTTTCTGTCCTAATTTTAGAACGAAAATTAAAATAATTAATTCCTCAACCCTGTTTATATAATAAATTTAATCTTTCCTAATACATTTATTATTACATTAATTTGCTATTTAACAGGTTCTGTATTCAATTTCCACTTGAAGAAATGAAATTCATATTCATCATCTTCTCGATCTGGTATCAAGGCAAAATTCCACCACAAAACACGCAATATCTCCAGAACTCGGTGAGTGTCTTACTGGGAACGGAGTGTCTTAACACTGGGATTCTGGGTTACTTTTGGCTTCCCTATAAAAAAACCCTTGAAGTACAGTGGGAATAACGTCAAACTATAACAGAACGATTGTTGCTTCAATAAATGGTTGATTAGACGGCGTTGAGTTCCGCCACTTAGCACGCAAGGTTCCCACTTGCTATATTCCCTTTTTTAATCTTGATATATGCGGGATGTAGCGTGAAGATAAAGAAATAACAAATACAATTTCCATACGGACCTTGGCCGTGATCGTAAAAGGCGTTAGACATGCTTTAGTAGATACGGAAGAAACACTTGTCGTTTATAGAAATGTCTATTTTTCCTTGTGTGTTTTTTTCAATTTGGAAATATGAACAATAATTGTAAGTTTTAATTGCCTTATAAAATATAATTAGTTAACTAACAAAAACTTGTTGTTGTGTGTCTGTCGTGGCGCAGCGTGCGACTGTAATCGCGACTGGTTCTGGGTTCGATTACTTTTGATGGATTTAAGTTAAATATACATTTAGTATTTTCCCTTGCACTGGTAACGAAGCATTGTGCGGCGTTAAGATCCACCATTCAACACACAATTCTTCAAGAATTCGCTGTAAAATGGGGAACGCTGGAAAGTGTCTCCATACGAATGGAGTGCAAGTCGCACTCCATTCGTATGGAGACACTTTCGACACAAAAATAAACCTTATTTTAGCAAAGTGCATATAAATCTTAACGTAATGATTTGATTATCATAAAACACAGCTAAGAACGAGAAGCATAAAAGAACGAGAAGAAAAAACAAACAGATAAGTCAAACTTATAACTCCTATAAATAAATCGTAAGCTTAGACTAAACACCCGTTAACAACGTATTAAGCATATTCTTAGAAAAGCCCAATATCTTTTTAAAAAAACTATCAGTATATATTTTGGCGTTGAGTTCCGCTGCTCAACACAGTTGAAGCATTGCTCAAATTTGGAGAAAAGTGAGGAACAAAACGGAGCGTCTTAACACTAGGTTCCCAAGATCCTTCTGAACATCCTGCGATGTGCGACCTGAAAGAGAAAAATGTAGAGTATATATTTTCTTAAGAGAGTTTTATAATTTCGATAATCTATACTCTACTATAGGAAATAAAATAAAGGTATATCTTATGTTCTTTTCCACACTTTCTTCTGTAAACGAAGAAGGTACATAACGGCAAATTACGGATTATAGCAACTTTTATACTCTAGCCGGCGAAGTTTGATAATTTATCGATCATGTTTTTTTACTGTACCCTAAGATATAAAAAAATGTCTCTCATACTTAGAATCGAGGAGGATCTTATCAAGAATATTTTTCATTAAAAGATAACCATTTTTAATGATGTCGTTCATTATACTAAGAAATTATAAATTATATTTTAATCTCGCATCGTTAGAATTATATATTATTTATATATTTTTTGTTAGAACGTTGAATAGATATGGTGAAGTTAATGTTATGTGAAATATTTTTGAGACGTGACCAAATATTAAATATTTTCATTTCTAGGCTCTTATGACGTGGCAAAGCGCATACACAAGGCTTTTATTTAGTGGAAAATTGGGAAAGGAAATGTTAATCGGAAAAAAACCACTTAGGTCTTCAAGATCACTGTGCCTACCACTACCATGTGTGGGACACGGCGTGGAACCAAAAAATATTCCACTTGTTCCTTATCAAGCAAGTCACCCCAGCTTGATTTGCCTGCAGATTACGATCTTTTAGGATTAGGATTTCTTATATCCTATAGGCATTTAAAGTAATATTCCTTTAGTTCGTACTCTATATTGCCGGCTTTGAATTGTAAACCTCTTACATGAAATGGAATACTCCATTTTATAGTCATATATATCTTTAAAAGGATATAAATTTACCAATTTCAATAATTAAAATTATTAATTAAGTATATTAATATATTGAAAAAGAACAACTAAAATTTGTATTGTAGTCTTCATCTACGTATAGATTTCTTTAATATTGATACTCCAGTAAGATAGAAGGTTACAGAAGACAAACAATACGAACTAACTATAAAAAAATATTTCCAGGTGTACCATTTAAATTTGGCAAAGGAGACGCAAAAAAAGGGAATGATATAAGTTATATATATATATATATATATATATATATATATATATATATATATATATATATATATATATATATATATATATATATATATATATATATATATATATATATATAACTGTCTGTCTGCGGCACCGTAACTAAGAAGTGATGAAATGATTTAAATGTGTGTTTTTCAATCGAAAACCTTGTTCATTGCGTTGATTCTTAGCTATCATGAACATCAGTTTAACAACTTAAAAGCTACAAGCACTTTGTTGGGATTAGTGAGGTAATGATTTTTTAGGGACAAAGGTTCTTTAAATACTTTAAATTTAATTTAAAATATTAGTTATTAGTACCTACTCTATTTTCTAAACATAACATCGTACTAACAGAGGGAAGCAAATAAAATAATTACCGTCATGTTTACCGTCATATACTACCACTTAGCTACGTCTATCTCCACAAAAACTCATAATGAATATAATGAAACAAAGCATAATGGATTCTCTCAAGCAAATTATTATGTGACATATAAAAAATGGCAGTATAGCTTTTAAAAAAATGGCGGTATTTTTAAATCGTGGAGTAATTAGCGAATTATATCTGCAATAGTTTAATTAAAAACGTCACAATCTTTTAACTTTATTACAATAGTAATCCTAATTTTATTGCCAAAGCTAGAAAAAATTGCTCATATATTATTATAAACGAAATTATCAGTTTTTATTGCGATCGTTAAGTACATTTAATATTTCTTTGTCTTATTAAATGTTATTATTTTTTAATATAAGTAGGTATTATAGGACGTTGAACTTGATTTGTTGATCGGCAGCACTTAACGCCGTGTCTGTTTTTGTTTCCGGAGCGGAGAAATGGAATTAATTTATTCCCTATATAAGGCTTGACCTTAGTTGTGGTTTTAAATTCAAACAAAAATCTTATTTATATTGGAAATACGCTTTCATATGCAACAGTACTAAGTATTGATGGATAATATATGTACTTCTTAATTATAAGAATATTTACATATACAAGAATATTAAAAATCAGAGAGGAGTGCGTGGCGCAGCGGCACAAGCGTGTGACTGTAAACAATAGGTTGTGAGTTTGATCGAAGAAATTAAATATTTAATATTTTCAATTTCAATATTTAATATTCTCATTTCTTCGCTCTGGTAACAAGGCAAAGCGCGGCGTTGAGTTCCGCCACCCAACACGCATTTTGTCAAATTTGGTGGAAAGTGGGGAACGAAAATGGAATGAAGCGTCACGGGATACAGCGTGAAGCTGAGTAAAATTACAAATCAGTTCATTCAGAAGTTATAATGATTCAGTCAGACAGACAAATCAACCTTATATACCTCTCTTTAATGTATTGGGAGTTAAAAAAAGAGTAATTTAATTTATTTCATTGAACAATGACTATAGTTACTCATCTCCAACATCTCAAAAAACAATCGTTTAAGGATTTCGTAATTTAATATAGATATTTAAAAAAAAACAATAAATACTACACTTGTTGACTGTAGGAAGAATATTTTAGCTTTACGTTGTATACCGTATATAGCAGGGTACACGCAGGGTAGCTAGGAACCTAATGTTAACATATTCCTTTCCCATAAGGACAACACCAACTTAAAAAAAGAAATATTAATATTATCATTTTACTACATACGTGGGTTTGTTTATTGTTAAGGTTATGAAATCCCTAACCGGATGCATGAATTATTAGAGCGGAAACGTTAGACTTAGTGAAAATCTATGTGAACATAGTTTCTTAATACCAGGTTCCCAGGTTCCCATACTATGAACGCAATACAGTGTAACAAAAGTGGGAAAATTTCTTCACTATGACAAAACAAGCGATTTTTTATAAGATTCTCCTCGAATAGAATTACATTTAAAATTCAAACTGTCCTATTAAGACCGAAGCCAAACGGCTCTATCTTTAGAAATAGCTTTACAAATACTTTATTTACTACAGAAAATGTTTTTTTACTTCTACTATAGTAAATATAGTAAACTATAAAGACTATAGATTGCAGTCAATACAATTGTAAAAAAAAGTCAGGAAGTCTGTATTTCGGAAGTAGAGCGATTTCCTGTCACATCTGCAGTTGTAGTTTTCGTAATCTTTGGTAGTATTATCTAAGTGTATACAAGAGTTTTCAAAGATGTAGATAACAGGTTCAGTTCCTGCTTGTAGTAAATATTTACAAACATTATAGATATTGAATTATAGTAATTGGGTATAGAAAATTAAAGTTTTTTTTTCTTTTTACTCACTTACTCAGCTTCACGCTGTATCTCACATATGGCAGGGTAGGCACAGAGGGAACTTGGGCACCTAGTGTTAAGATACTCCATTCCCCACTTTCCACTGAACTTGAAGTATTGCGTGTTGAGTGGCGAAACTCAACACCGCGTGATGCCTTGATCCAGAGCGACGAAATGAAACATTAAATATTTAAATTGAAAATATTAAATATTTAATTTCCTCAAGTGGGGATCGAACCCACAACCTATCGTTTACCGTCACACGCTTGTGCCGCTGCGCTACGACAGGCCTCAATTTTTTTTATACAATGTTTCTTTCAAATATACGTAAAGGATCTACCATATCTAGATGTAACGAATCTTAACAAATATTACTTGCTGATGATAATGCAATGATTTTTAAAAAATAAAAACGACAATACGTATATAACGACGAACATAATGCTGTTTCTAAAATAATACATTTACATAAGTATCTCAATAGCTTTTGCTCTTAAAAAAAAACAGGTTATTAACCGATGACGAAACGGCTCGCCAGGTTTAAATTGCTACTTTCATAGTATTGTGTCCTACGGCATTTTACTTTGGAGTAATGCAGACGTTATTAAATTAATCATTGTCTTTCAGAAGCGAGGTAATCGTGTAATCTACAACAAACTCCTTAACTCTTCTTTTTTCAGGCAATAATTCTTATGCGAAAATCACGAAATATCACAAGGGGGTAGGGGGATGCAGTATGATATCACGTGTATTTATTTTTTCGTCAAACGCTTAGAAGAAGAGAAAAGATTCACTATAAATATATGTAAATTGAAGATAATATTATCAGCATGCACCGTAAAGGTGCATTTTATAGAAATCGATTATCTCTACGCGTTTACGTAATAACTTTTATTTAAAAAAAAAACAGCGGAAACATGAAATTTTAGATTTTTTATGAAATCTGCTAAAAATACACTTGATTTTCGATATTTGTGGTATTTGGGGGCTGTAGTCCTTAAGCCTCACCACGTATCACCAGGGGAGGGGAGGCGCGTGATTAATGGACGACCCATGAGAGTAGGCAGAGTGAACTTAGGAAACTACTGTTAAGACACTCCCGTTTTCCAATTTCTACTAAGAGAGGTAGCGAATTAACTGACGAAATTCAACACCGCGCTTTGTCTAGAGCTCCACTCTGTATTCCGCACACGGCAGAGCAGGCAAAGGTAACTTGGCAACCTAGTCATAAGACACTTCCGTTCCCCACTTTCCGCTGAATTTGAGATATTGCGTGTTGAGTGGCGGAACTCAACGCCGCGTTATGCCTTTTTACCAGAGCGAAGAAATGACGACACGACAGATCTCCGGTGAAGCTTGAAATTCAATAACTTGTCGTCTGTATGTTTAATATAATATTAAATTCATAGACGCGCGTGAACGTGATAAATGTTACATAACGTTTCCTAGTTTACGATTCTGAAATAACTTTTATTAAAAATATATATTACCTATTATTGCTTCCTAATCGTGGATATTATGAAACGACCTTTTTATTTCTTACGACCTTACTATTTTTTTTGCTCGATTCGGTATCTTAGGTAGATAGAGTTAACCTGGGAACCTAGTGTTATGACACTTCCGTCGGCTTGAGGCGTTGAGTGGCAGAGCTCAACGCCGCACTTTTTCTTCAGTTCCATCAGAGCAAGGATATATTAAGTATTTAATTTCTTACGAACAACCTGTGACATTTACAGTTGCACGCTTGTGCCTAACTAAATTCATTATTTATATTTACTTTTGTATGCAAGTCTTAAATTGGTAAACAATATGCAATTACACTGTAGATGAGTCATAGATGCTGCGTCAAGTTAAATAATGTAATTTTTTTTATTGTAGTTGAAGTGTAGGTTGTGGATTCGATTCCCGTGCAGGGACTAATTAATGTTTATAGTATATTATTTAATATAACGTGGCGTTAAGCACCGTCCTTGGCTATAAAATAACCGTTTAAGTACGAATTGGACTCATCTACCTAAAGTTTCGTACCGATTTCAGAATTGTAGATACTCTCTCTATCAGCTTTACGCTGTATCCCGCACGAGGCAGGGTAGGCAGAGGGAACCTGGGAATCTAGTGTGAAGACACTCCGTTCCACTTCCGTTCCCCACTTTCCGCCGAATTTGAGGCATTGCGTGTTGAGTGGCGGAACTCAACGCCGCGCTTTGCCTTATTACCAGAGCGAAGAAATGAAACATTAAATATTTAAATCGAAAATATTAAATATTTCATTTCCTCGACTGGGGATCGAACCCAGAACCTGTCGGTTACAGTCACACTATTGTGCCGCCACGACAGGCCTCAGAATTGTAGGTCAATTTGAAAAAAAATATAATTGGTTACATACTTCATTGCGCGGGCGTATGCACTTGTTTTATATGAAATTAACTATAATCACTCACTTAATCACTCAGCTTCACGCCGTATCCCCCACATGACAGAACAGGCAGAGGGAACTTGGAAACCTAGTGTTAAGAAACTGCGTTCCACTTTCCGCTGAGTTTGAGGCATTGCGTGTTGAATGGCGGAACTCAACGCCGCACTTTGCGTAGTAACCAGAGCGAAACCAATCATTTAATATTTAATTTAAATCAACTTATCTTCACGCTTTATATTCCTTTGTAAAGGTATAACTACGTCAAGTTATACTCACTCACTCAGCTTCACGCTGTATCCCGCACATGGCAGGGTAGGCAGAGGGCACTTGGGAACCTAGTGTAAAGACATCGTTCCACTTCCGTTCCCCACTTTCCGCCGAATTTTGAGGCATTGCGTGTTGAGTGGCGGAACTCAACGCCACGTTTTGCCTTGTACCAGAGCGATGAAATGAAAACATTGAATATTTGAATTGAAAATATTAAATATTTCATTTCCTCGAGTGGGGATCGAACCCACAACCCATCGACACGACAGCCACGACAGGCCTCGAGGCCTCGTCAAGTTATAAATTTTAATTATACGACGAATTCTATACAAAATGCTCCAAAAACGATGCATAAAAATTCATATCTCTTGATTGCATTTACTTACATGTTTAGTTTTTTAGTTCCAAGAGACTTTTTAATATATGATATCAATTTCAACTTGATACCTCCACGTGACCTTAAAATGACTTGATAAACGAACAGACGGACAGCAAACAGATCTTACTTACTAGTTTGTTTCTTCTTCTAAAATCGTCTTTGACGTTGAAATATTCTCCCATAGAACAGAGAACCAATAGGCACTATAAAAATAACTCTTAGTCAAATCACTAATATTTGTTCGTTAAGTTTTAACTACTTTTTAATTTATTTTGTTGTATATTCAATAATTATTATTATAGTACAAGCGGGCGAAGCCGCCCGGATGTGCTCGTATTTTATACAGCTACTAATTTACCTCACATCGTGTTTTTGTGTTGTCGCTTCCAACTAAATATGTAGTGTCATTATACTAAATCGCTGACGTCGATGAACTTCGACACAAGCGAAATTACTACGCAAGTTGATTTGTTTATAAGGCCGGTTATTATTGGTTCAATTTTCATTAGAAAAAGTATTACATATACCTACATATTTATATCATGTACATGTTACATGCATAATTCTTTGTACTTACATATTTTAAACTAGCAACCCGCCCGCGGCTTTACTTACTTGAATTACACTACTTTATTGAACAATCTCAATTCCTATCTTATTTTAAGACAATCATCAATTTTAAGACAATCATCAATTTTAAGACATTAACTATACATAAAAAACTAATATTTCAGCTTAATTAATAAAAAAAATTGAAGTAACTTTGTCGAATTAAATATTTCAAAATTGACGTAACTTTTTATTTATCAACTCACTACATGTTGAAACAATTCATACTTTCAAATCTGGTTAGCCGTTTCTAAAAAAAAAAAGATCACTATTTTAGTCCTATACAATAATAAACGTGCCCTATAAGATTTTTTTTAATATATCTTCCTTCTACAGACATTGATCAGTTAGTTTAAAAGTATAGAATAGGGGCCTACGTGGTGCAGATGTTGTGTAAGCGTTGTGGTCATGGATTCATTACCTACTCGATGAATTATTTAACTCTAGCAACTGTTTGTTTGTTGTGGTAATCGAACTGATGACTGTAGCTTTTAAACTCGCCACTGTGCCAACTCGCCCCGGTCATATATGTATATTTGTAATTAACATTCTTAAAATATTTGCTTTAGTTTTTGTGAATTAAAATAAGTTAAAGTAAACTATTTCAGGGCATGAAATATTTAATATTCTTTTTTATTTTATCTGGTAAAAAGTCAGTGCGGCGTTGAGTTCCGCCACTCAGCACGCTATGCCGTAAACTTAGTGGGAAGTATGGAACGCAACAAAGTGTCCTAACAATAGGCCACCCAGGTTCCCTCTGCCTTCCCTGCCATATATAGAATACAAAGAGAAGTTGAAGAAACATCATAATAAATGTTAATTTATACTATTGCTTCTGTTGATATATCGCTAATAAATATATAGAGAAAGATTTTCATCCTTAAAATACCTAAAATTATATTCGAACCACCTGTTAGGTTAGGAACTATAAATGTACGGCTTCGGTGTATCAAAGTGATGATTTCGATCTCTACTCGGAAGAGCTTGTTTTCTCATTTCCACGTGGAAATGTGGTTATGTCACGAAAGTCTTGCCAGTGCTAGAATGTTTTAATGCCTGCCCCTTGAATGAAATTGAACCCGCAACTGGTAAGACTATCTAACTAAACTAAGAAGATGACGATTTGAAAATGTTATCAACCTTAAATCAAAAGAAAAAAAATGATATATTTTATACAACAAATCAATCTTTAAATTGTCACCGTTCGTGGCGTAGGCGTTGAAGCCTGTGACTGTTAATGCGCCAAATTGAGAGTTCAATCTCCTCTCGGGACATTAAAACATTTAATATTTTTATTTTGCTTGCTTTGGACACGAAAAACAGTGTGGCGTTGAATGCTGTCACTCAATACACAATGCCTCATATTCCGCTAAAAGTAGTGATCGGAACTGTCATAATGAAAACGAGAGGTTAACTCTAGGTTACCAAGTTCCCTCAGCTTATACTGCTATCTATATACAAGATACAGCGAGAAGCAAAAAAAAATCAATCTGTCAATTATAATTAACAGTAATTATCGAATAAAATTTTAGTTAAGTAATGCAATTGCAGTAATCGACCCTTGACACTGTTAGTTCATGAGTCAGTCAGTCATTATACCTGTTGTGACTGATCTTGACCTTCGATTTATAAAACGTCTTATCAACGTGAATTGTGTTTAGTTGTTTGAAAAATTTAGCATGACGCACATAAGATATTTAGAAGAGAAGAAAAGGAGAGGAGAAGAGAGTTATTTTTTGCTGTATCCTGGAACCTGGGAACCCAGTGTTAGGACACTCTTTCCCGCATTGCTTATTTAGTGACGGAACTAATCCTATGCTTTGGCTCGTTTTCAGAGTATTAAAATAATATTATATATTTTTTTCAGCTTTTCGTTGTATCCCACCCATGTCAAGATAGGCAGAGGGAACTTGGGAACCTATGGTTAGGTTCCCAAGACACTACGTTCCGTATACAACCGCTATATTTGATTCACTACGTGTTAGGTGGCAACTCGACGTCGAGCTTAGTGTTGTCACCAGAGTAAAGAAACGAAAATATTAAATGTTTCATTTTCTCGAATTACAGTCTAACGCCTGTGCAGCGACATCAGGCCTCGAGAATTTTTGTTTTAATTTAAGCTTGACGCTGTTTCCTATATATTACAGGAGAACCGTAGGATAACTAGTCTTAAGACAGTATTCTATTTAAAATAGATACAGTGTATATTTGATATCAATGGCTGGTCAATAACTCGGTCGCATTAAACTTTCTTGTCATGGCTATCGCACAAGTAGCCCTTCGCTAGGAAGGTATATCTTTAACGAATAACATTATTTTTTATTCTTTATATGACCTTGTCAAGCTTTTGTGCTTTGCTAAAACGCAGCGTTTAGTTCTGTATGTCTGTTATGTCTCGAAAGTTTAGAGGAAAACCAATGCAGAACACTGAAATAGAAACAATAGATATAACATTATAAGCCTGAGGCTTGCCGTGTTGCAGGTGCATCGGTCCCCACTAGAAACAATTAAATATTTATTATTTTCAAATTTAAGTATTTAATATTAAATATTTAATATTTTATTTCTTCGCTCGGTAAACAAGGTAAAGCGTGAGTTAACACGCTATGTCCGAAAGGCGGCGGAAAGTGGGGAACGAAACGGGCACTGAGCGTTAGTTAACACTTAGGTTCCCAAGTTCCCTCGGCCTATCTGGCCATGTGCATATTACAATGTGAAGCTGATTATTTTAGCATCGATATTACTCTAGAATTTGACATATCTACATACTAAATAGAATTTTACTTGGTTCTTGTCTTTCCGAATTCTACCATCAGGAAAGAAACCCAGGGTTATTTGTTTTTTAAAGAAACCATAAATATTAATATAATGTAACATTATTATAAATTTTAAATTTGCTTGAGGACGCCGTTTTTTTTTAATTAAATTAAAAATGAGTATTCTTTTATAAAAAGATCTCCAAACGCTAACAAAAAATGATATTCTCAAAGGCCCTGTACCATATCCAAGACAATGTAATGGCAAAAACTTTGTGTTTTATTAAAAATTCTCAGCAGAATCTATAGTTATAATGAAATCGTAACAGATGGTCGTCTGTACATGGAAGAAATATAAGATAATTTTATTCATTTATTTTTTTACCTTCATGCTATATCTACGTACATTGCAGGGTAAAGCAGAAGGAACTTGGGAACCTAGTTAAGACAATCCGTTCCGTACTCAACATTCTGCCAAATTTAAAGTGTTGTGTGTTAAGAAGCGGAACTGAACGCCGCTACCAGAGCGAATTAATGAAAATATTAAATATTTTCATTTCGTTGAGTTGGGAACGAACCTACAACCTCTTACGTTTACAAAGCAGCACCCAATGTTCACTTGCAATGTTCTACTGTGCCACGACTAACCACAATATTTTAAAATTTTCTTTTCATTTCCTTATATTTCCCAGGAATAGCCAATTGATATAATTGCAATTTTTACTATTGAATTTTGACAAGCGTCTCTTATCGTATAGTGTTTGTTTTATTTTGATCCTTTTACAAATAAAAAGTTATACCATTTTAAATATTGCTCTTTGAAATTATAGTAAACAAAGTTTTATTTATTTACTTTTATTATATTGAATCTCTACTCCCTCTGCTTCACGCTGTATCCCTGCATATGGCAAGGTAGGCAGAGGGAACATGAGAACCTAGTGTTAAGATACTCCGTTCCACTTCTGTTCCTAACTTTCCGCCGAATTTTTGAGGCATTTCTGAACTCAACGCCGCGTTTTGCCTTCTTCCAGAGTGAAGAAACGAAAAGATTAAATATTTAAATTGGAAATATTAAATATTTCATCGGTTACAGTCACACGTTTGTGCCGCTGCGCCACGACAGGCCTCAAATTGACTGTAAACTCTTCTTTAATACAGATATAGACATTTGTTATTAGAAAACGAAAGTAATGTAGATTAATAAATTTATCAATCATGTAAAATAAGCTGGCGAAGCCGCGTGCGGGTCGCTTGTATTAAATAAACTGACGCAAAAACTAGACTTAGTTCGTTCCAATTTCCTGAGCTGATTGAGAAGACTAATTACCTTTTTGTGTCCTAATTGACTTCAAGGCAGGCATTCGAGTGCGCCTTCCTTTTACCGAGCGCTTTTTATACATCTTTTTACTTTGTATTGTAAAAAATATCATCACTACCATTGTAGTCAATGACCGGTATTATATGTATCTATGTTTTCGTTAAATAAGATTTTTGACATATTGACAGGTGTGATTGGTACTTATGTAGGCAGTATAGGCGTATGTCAAAGTATCAAGAATACTGTACAAACAAAATAATGATTATTTTCTCCATATTTTGAAATATGCAAAGCAAATTACTCAAATTTGCTTACTTAAACTAAATAATACAGAAATTATTTTTTTAGTGTATGAAATTAGAAATTAGGCATGTGATAGTGAAGTATCAGTTCGCAGATATGTTATAACTAAGTTATATTTGATTTTCTCACTAAGAAGCAAAAGCTGCGGCGTTGAGTTCCGCCGCTCGTACAATAAAAATATATAATAAGTGGAAATTAATAAACAGAATTTCTACCTAATTCGTTCTGCCTTAAGTAATATATGCGAGTTATAAATACTAAAAAAAAACCTTGTACGTTTAATTTAGATAGAAATATTATTTATGTTTTTTTAATAAACGAGTTCCTATCAATATTTATGTATTTAGCATTTATAATCCATATTCTATATAGCATTTATAATCTCTTTTTAGAGTTCCGTAATTCAAAATGTGATTAAAATCAGCGTAATTAAAATTATCACTTTAAAAATATCTTGTAGTTGTACATTCTCGATGAAACAATTTTAAATGAATTAATTGTAATAGCGAAGATAGTTGGACCATGATGAATCACCACCTGGCACCCACTTTTAAAAAAAATAAAATCTCAAGCACACCATACCAAAGGACAAGATACAGTAAGCTTATTATCCAGGGCAGTAAGCGAGGTATTTACGAGTATGAAGTCGTTAGTGATTGTTTAATAATGTGGAAACCGTTCCACTTCTCCCCCCACGGAAAGAGGGGAAAGAAGTGGAACGGAGAGTTCGCCGCAAGTACTCTCTGCTATGTGTGTGAGTGAGTCAGTATCTGCCTCATTTTCTATGACAATTGTCGCAATCTAGTAATATGAAAATAAATTTAATACAAAATAAAAATATATACGGGTATATGAACAAACGTGAATTTGTCAACCTAAATTAATTATACATATAATTAGTTCGGAACTCTAAACGCGCGAGTCCGACTCGTACTTCACCAGGATTTATAAGCGATCTACACGTTGTATAATTTGAAACAATAAATAATGCTCCATAATCGTCAGTAATATTTTTTTTAATGAATCGACCTTGGCATTCTTTCAACTATCGCCGCAATTACATCTCAAAGATTATTATGATTTGTTTTTTTCTTTAGAAATTTCATTGTAGAATAATTACTTAAATATTAATTTGTATTTAAAAGGGACGACAAGGTAATTTAATATAATTTACGATGATGCTAGTTGCGCTGTATACTGTAGGTACATAGTAGGGTGGCAAAGAGAAGTTAAATAAAACATTATCTATTAGACTTTTTTTCGCTTTCAGTGGAATTCTATATTCTTGCGTGTTGAGTAGCGAAACGGTTCAAATTTCTATCTTTTGTTTGTAACCGAGATAATTTAATTATCTCTATAAAGGCAGTAGATTAGCCAATTATAAAACTGATGAGAAATATTCACAAAATTATTAATTGTTTTCAGCTTCACACTGTATCCCGCACGAGGCAGGGTAGGCACAGGGAACCCGGGAACCTAGTGTTAAGACACTCCGTTCCACTTCCGTTCGTTCACTTTCCGCCGAATTTGAGGCATTTCGTGTTGAGTGGCGGAACTCAACGCCGCACTTTGCCTTATTACCGGAGCGAAGAAATAAAACTATAAATATTTATTTAAATTTTAAATATTTCATTGTCTCGACTGGGGATCGAACCCAGGACCTGTCGGTTACAGTCACACTCTTGTGACGCTGCACCACGATAGGCCTCAAATTAATTGGAGTTTAAGGAAATTATTAATTTTAGTATCGCAAATGATCTATGAAGCGTAGGAACGCATCCCCGTCGCTAAAAAGGGTGGTTTAAGTTTGTATGTGGGTCTGTCTTTCACACCATAGCTCTTAAATTAAGTTACCCGATTTAAGTGTATTTTTTAAATCAAAAGCCATTTGTCCATTGTATCGTTACAGAGTTACAAGCACTCACAAAAGATTTCTTTAATTTTATAGATTATCTTTAGAATTTTGAAGTGTCTTGTTCATAGGGCATCAGGAAAGGCATGGAGGACTTAGTCTCAAGATTGTTGAACAGAATATTAGACGTTAAGTGTTTGGTAATTCAGACCGTTCTCTGTCCAGAGCTGGGAAATGAAAATAGTTCATTTTGCAAAGGAATAATCGAATCAATAACCATCGCTTGTATAGTTTTACGCAGATTTCTGTAAATTCCAACAAGAAGGAGGAAGAAATGTTTTTAAGCTACATCGCTTGCGCATCACGCTGTATCCCGCACATAGCAGGGTAGGCAGACGAAACTTAGGAACCTGAGGCAAAGACACTCTGTTCCGATCCTTCTGTTCTCCACTTTGGAAGTAGTAGTGGAATAGTAAATAATCCAATTAATGCAATTTTTTTTATTCATAAAACTTTTTTTTCTCGAAAAAAACTTAGTTTGAATAGGCTTTTTTTTAATCTTTGAAGATAATAAATCAGATATTATTATTATACCAAAAAATCTCTACATACAATCCTAAAGTATGCAAGCAGTCAGTTCAAACCAGTCGCGGTCAGCATCCATTACAGACCGGGCCGCCGTCTCATATCCTGACACACGGCCGAGGATATTCTAATCTCGCCTGACCTTATAAATAGTTTTTGTACATTTTGTTCCGTATCGTTGCAGCTTTAATGAATAGATACATTAGAGAACATTAGCGAAATGTCAATCATGTATGTATATAACTAGTCATTACCTGCGTTTTTTATTTTTTTTTATCTTCACGCTGTATTCGGCACATTTTAGGGTAGCCGACGGAACTAGGGAACCTAGGGAACCTAGTTTCAAGACATAATTTTTTTAGTCCCCGATTTCTGCCAAATTTGTAGCATTGCGTGTTGAATGGCAAAGCTTAACACCACTTTGCCTCGTTACCAAAGCGGCAATATAAACACAGTAGTTTCTAAATATATAGACATCTATATGGTATCTAGTGTAGTAATGGCTTATTTAAGGTCAAGTAGACTCAATATCAAGTAGGAGCAAATTTAACTTTATATATATATATATATATATATATATATATATATATATATATATATATATATATATATATATATATATATATATATATATATATATATATATATATATTTATAGTGTGATGATTAATGCTGCTGGGCTTTTTTATATGTATGGTATTTAAATTTTATTCCTAAGACATTTGACGTTATCATTATATATAAAAAACAATTTGGTAGTTATATATCAAAATTACTCAGCTCTCAGCTGTATCTCGCACACGACAGGGTAGGCAGAGGGGATTTAGGAGCCTAGTGATAAGACACACGTTTCCACTTTTCCTCACTAAGGCCATCATGAGGCCAGTACCGACGCAAGGCCAGAAAAGTGCGCCACAGATTACGGGTTCGATATTAAATCGAGAAAATGACATATTTATTATTTCATTGCGCGGCGTTAAGTGCCGCCATTCAACACACACCGCCTCGTCCCGATCCGGTGATAAGTGGGAAACTAAAATATCTCAATGGACACAAAGTCTTAATACTAGGTCCTCAAGTTGCCTCTGCCTGCCCAACTTTGTGCGGGATGCTAAAAAATATATCGAAGATTTGCTAGTTATATGTTAAAAGAAAGAACAAAATGCTAATATAATATAAACATTCGAGTCAAAGTAAGCGAAATTTAAAAACGTGTCATTCTTGACTCTGTTCCGCACAGTAGGCCAGTACGTCACCCACTGCTCGTGACTACGAGGCATCAGTCACACATCATATTATGTACGCTTGGTTTTTTCATTCTGAACTAATTGCGTCCTTTGCGTGTACTTTTAGATCTTATAAACATAAATAGATACTAATTAAAATATGTCTTTTAAATAGGCTTTTTTTTACTGTAATTGACAAATAATTTATTTATTTAATACTTTTATAAAGTAAGTTGTACAAAAATATGAAATCCGCCATCTTGATGAGGCGGCCATTTTGAATTATTTTTCACCTTACCGCTGTTCTGATCCTGCGCACATAGTAGGGTAGGTAGAGGATACGCAGAAACCTATAGCTAATACAATCTGTACCCATTAGTACCCTTTTTTCTCCACAATCCGCTGAATGCGTGGCGGAACTTAATGCCGCACTTTGCCTAATTACTAGAGCGAAGAAATGAATATTTAAGATATTTTAAAGTCTCGACTGAAAAATCTAACTCACAACCCAAGGTATTACGGTCACACGCTTATTCTTGTGCGCCATGACATGCCTCATTTTGGATTAACGACAATATTGAGAGAACGTCATGATCATGATCTTCTTATGATTATGGTAAGTAGGTTGTACTGAGCTTGCAGGATTTCACATACACTAACACGGCAAGTTCAATAAAAAGAGTGTTAAATTTGTACTAACTTTGACCAACATTGCCACCACAGTGAAATGTAAACTTTAAACAGTTAAGATTCTTGCCCCTACTTAACTCTGAAAGAAAGTATATTTTTTCTGAATAAACCAGTAGAACCAGTAGTTCCTTAGATTAGACATACTCAGCTTCACGCTGTATCCTGCACATGGCAGGATAGGCAGAAGGAACTTAGGAACCTAGTGTTTAGACATTCCGTTTCACTTCTGTTTCCCACTCTCCGCCGAATTTGAGGCATTCTGTGTTTAGTGACGGAACTCAACGCCGCGATTTGCCTTGTACCAGAGCGAAGAAATGAAAACATTAAATATTTAAATTGAAAATATTAAACGCATTGTGCCGCTGCGCCACAACAGACCTCAAAAATTCTTTCTCCTTATAATATTTAGTATTTACTTGTATATATACATTATCAGTAAATAATTATTTATTTTGAAAAAAATAGATAATATTTTTTTGATATTTTAATACCTTCGATCCTCAACCGCTGTCATATAATGACTGTGTTTTGTATACCTCAATTTATACATTGTTTAGTTTTGGAACTAATTTTCCCTATACCTACCTAATCTGCCCATGTGTGTTGCCATTGCTGACAGCGTGATTCTCCCACGTGTACTTTAGTCGCTTCTTACTACACCTTCAGTACTGGGGTGATCCTATTCTAAGCCGGAAACACAAGGCTTACTATCGCTTTTCAATATATATTCCCAATATATATATATATATATATATATATATATATATATATATATATATATATATATATATATATATATATATATATATATATATATATATATATATATATATATATATATATATATATATATATATATATATATATATATATATATATATATATATATATATATATATATATATATTCCCTTTGCCTACTCAATAATGTATGGAATACAGCGTGAAGATTTAGTTAGCACAGAGAACAATATGACTGTATCATGTATGTATACATGAGATTCTGATTTATCTGGCAACAAAAATTAACATACCATCAATAATTAATAAAAAAATTAAAAGGTAAATCACATTTTTTTATCGTCACGCCGTACGAGATGGCATATTATTATGACATTTGGTTATCAACTTTCCTCACAAATGTGCACCTTTAACGGATATCATTTCCAAGAGTAGGAATTGAACCCGGAACCGCAACAACTACAATCAGAAGCTGTAACAAGATGATCTCAAAACACTTGCCTTGTAAAGTTCAAACATTTCAAAGCTGATAAGAAATTATCCTTAGCACTAATTATCAATCACAATAACCACTTATAATCAATCACATTTTTTTTAATTTTCATTAATAAAAAAAATACTCACTAATAAAGCTAATTTTCCTTCCCCAATAGATAATAAACATAATAGAATTATATTTACGTTGACCTTCGCAATTATATTGCTGTACATTAACGGAAAGTAAGAGTTTTACTTATGTATATTAGGCATACTTGTATATTAATAACTAGCGTCTCGCCCGCGGCTTCGCTCGCTTGGATGACACTATTTCATTTATCTTCGAGTATTTATAATATTAACAGTCATAAGATAATATCTACACGTTGAAAACTTAAATGACAGCTAAATAAAAAGATTTTTTTTTTTCAAACTAAACATAACCACTGTAAATAAAAAATAACAAAAGGTGTTGAGGGAATGTTGCCAGCATATTATAAATTGCATTTTAATCTGTAATGTAAGTCTTTTTTCATATACACAGACAAAAAATAAATCAATATATTATTTTAATAAACGTACGTTATAAGGGTATAAGATTTTATTGATATATCGTCACTTCATTTTGTTATATAACGCTGTATAAGAAAGATGATTGAAGAACAGGTTAAAAATATATATTATGGCAAGCAATTCTAATCAATGTATTCCACGCACGTCGTCCCATAACTCTAAAGACCACCCGTACGATCTATTCTAGATTAAAGTACTATTGACCTTGTTTTATTTTTGTGCCTTCAAATGTGTTGGAATGGCTAATAGAGATAAAGCAACATTAAGGTTGGCAAAGGGAACCTAGAGTGAGTGAGTGCGGAACTTAACGCCACCACTTTTAGCTAAGTGAGGGTTGAATT
This sequence comes from Eueides isabella, assembly GCA_019049475.1. NCBI lineage: Eukaryota > Metazoa > Arthropoda > Insecta > Lepidoptera > Nymphalidae > Eueides > Eueides isabella. The sequence continues at coordinate 16,510,020 of CM032390.1, read as the reverse complement.
CATGGCGATGGAAATTAAACGAAGAATTCTGAATCATTACAATCAAAAAATACAAGCATTTCTTTATCGTTAAGAATTAACCAGTTTTTTTAATGTTGTAAATATTTCTTTGCCAAAACACCGCGTGCAACTCGTCAGAGCTATTTATTTATTATTTTCATTTTCGTTATAGATACAGATTCCAATCTCATAATACATCACAATAATGTTTATTGTTTATATATTACAACAATGCGGTAACGTATCGAGTATCAAATTCTCACCAGAACTGACTTTCGTGTTGGAACATTTACATAAGACGTTCAAAATACTTGTACGCTATTTAAAGTATATGAAAGTAAGATTTTTTTATCGTTATTTAATTTTTTTAATAAATATATTTATCTTTTATTGACTTTATAATTAATATTTAATCTAGTGTTAAGGCACTCTTTTCCCATTGATACATTTCTGTTGGTCAGTTTCTGCCGAATTCCGGAGGCATTGTGTGTTACGTGGCCGAACTTGACGCCAAAATATGTCTAACCAGAAAATAACTAAAATGCCTCTCTATGCCTTTCCCTATTAATTCGCTAAGATAAAAAATTTGGAAACGTGTCAACACTAGGTCCGTGGGTTCCTTCTGCCTACCGTTATATGAAGAATATAGCGAGAATATATAAAAATATGTCAATGAATATTCTATTTTAAAGATGTTAAGAAAAATATCTTAGATGTCGCATACAAATTTGAACGTAGCTGTCCAAGGGCTCAGACCACTAAATCATACATCTCATCGGGCTACGTCGAAATTCTTAAACACTTGTTTTAATTTACATGTTGTTAGCATCCTTTTATTTAGAAATTTTCAATACTCAAAGATATCTTAATTATCGTTTGGCAAGAGAGAATGCAATTCATTATTAAATATTTTTTGTTTGGAAAAAAAATACTTATTTAAAAAACGTTAATATATATTTCAGAATATTTCTATTGTATGACAGAATGTATAGTAACTTAGTAAATATGAAAGTAGATCTCACAACTGCCTCTTTGCCCTTGCCTTTTGTCATGTAAATAGTAGAAAGCACTTCTTCTATTCAATAGTTTAAAGTGACGCGTTAGCTGAAAAAAAAAATACGTTAAAATATCTCTTCTTTTATGAATTTTCACTTTGTGTATTCATTTAAGTAAAATAAATACTATATTTCGTGGCTGATATGGAGCAGTGGCATAGATGTGATAGTAAGCGCGGGTATAGGTTCGATTCCCACTTAGGGGTGTTAATTATTAAATATTTTTAATTTTTCACCCTGGTAGCTTATAAGCGTAAGAAAAATCAATATAGAGTTTTAATTGATCTGGAAGATATTTTCTAGTTAAGATGTTATTAGTCCGTTTTGTTACGAATTGTGAAATTCTATAGAAACATAATAATTATCTCAATAAGAATGAAATACATTTATGTATTTATACACGGTAGTTATAACCACCGTGTTCGTTGGAATATCTCGGAATTATGTCACAATAGAAAATGTGTCTATTTTCTATAATTTCCTCGTTACAATGGCGTGGCGAAATCAATTTAATTTATTAACTACTGTTTAACTGCTTATCTCTAACCACTTAGCGTTTTCAGTGAAGTATAAAAAAAGCGATTGCAATTGAATGATTAATGTTTCTAGAACAAGAAATGAATAAAAAATGTTTAATTATATAATTTTCATTAGAGACTCAATCAAATAATTATTTTAATTTGATTAAGTCCTGGTAAATATTGAGGCCAGTCGTTCCACAAGGACACAAGCGTGCGACTGTAACCACTACTAACTGTAGGTACGATCCCCATTCGAGGATATGAAATGTTAAATATTTTCATTTCTTCTGTCTGGTTTTGCTTAGATTTTTTTGCTGGAAAAGACAAGGCAAACGAGCGTACGGGTCACCTGATGGTGAGTGATAACTACCGCTCCTTGTAACACAATAGGAGCTTCGATTGAGTTCAAACACTCAACACACAATGCCACAAACGCCATAGAAAGTGGGGAACATATCTTAATATAGGTTCCCAAGTTCTCGCTGCCCAACCTGCGCGTGTGCGGGATACAGCGTGAAGCTGATAATAAAAAAGAAATATTCCCGAAGCAAAAAAAGTTTAAGCCTTGTTATCAGAGCGAAGAAATGAAAACATTAAATATTTTAATTCAATTTATTAATTGTATGTCCTCACGCAGGATCGAACCCATAACCCGTCGTGTTTACAGTCACGTCCCCTGCGCCGCGACAGACATTTTTCATAAAATTAAATTCATCTTTTATTCATTACGTCGAAGCTTTTAAGCTTTAAGTGATTTAACATAACACTTTTACTATTTACAATGCAAATTTATAAAGTTAGTGCGTTAAACTCTAGCGGGGAACAGAAGTAACCTCAATAAGAAAAAATACCTTTAAACTAGGGTACTACTGGTATAGGTTCCGCAAGTTACCCCAAATAATAAAGATGTTATGATAAAAATGTACACACTAATCTTTTTTTTTTACATATTTACACACTGCATTTCTTATTCTCCGTCAGAATTCAAAGTAGCACAAGACGATTGGCGTAACTTAACGCTGCTCTTAGTCAAATCGAAGCGGAATGATGGAAATCATTTACATATCGGTAGTCGTGAAGCGCGAGGGCATGAGAAATTAAATATTTATTATTATCATTTCTCCACTCTAACTACTTACCGTTCAACTAAAAATCAACACGCTATGTTTCAGATTCAGTGTAAAATGAGTTACAGCACGAAATTTCTTAACACATTAGGTTCCCAATCTGCCCCCCAATTGCGGGATACAGCGTGAAGCTAAAAAATAAAATTTACCTACATCAATTTAAATATTTAATGTTTCATTTCTTTGCTCTGGTAATAAGGCAAAGCGCGGCGTTGAGTTCCGCAACTCAACACGCAATGCCAAAAATTCGGCAGAAAGTGGAGAACGGAAGTGGAACGGAGTGTCTTAACACTAGGTTCCCGTGTTCTCTCTGCCTACCCTGTTCCGTGCGGTATACAGCGTGAAGCTAAAAAATAACATTTACATACATAAAGACAATAAATTATATTAAAAATTAAAACGTGCGACATTTAATCATTCACAAGGAAGACATGATGTTAGAGCAAAAACTAGAAATCCTTGCTAGTATTGTAAGTCTGTCGCTGTTTTTTGTACGACTATTATATATATATAAACAAAAAAAATAATTTAAACCAAATAAAAGAGGAATGTTATGAACTTAACCTGTCTGTCTGTGACACCGTAGCTCTTATATAAATGAATAGAATTGAGTGCAGCTTTTCAATTAAAAGCCTTGTTCCTCGCAGTATTATTTGGACAAGTTCAATGAATATGGGATTAGTAATTTAATGGCTACAAGCACTTTGCTAAGAGGTAGTGATTTTTCTAGTATTTAAATATTTTATGTCAATTATATTAAAGTAATATAGCAGACGCATCAACATGTTTTAAAGTGAATGTAGTCGTATTGTGAGTGTAACAGTGGATATTCGAGGCTGCGACGCGCACGCCGCCGTCCATTAACACTGACCTTTAATAACAACATTAAAATTTAAATCTGCTTTAATTACGTGTTTACAGCTTTACAGCTTATCCCGCACAAAGCGTGGTCGGCCGAGGGAACTTGGGAACCTAGTGATAAAACACTCCGTTCTCATTACTGCTACAGTTCTTGTAAAAAATATACAATTACTTTTGCAAAATATTTTTTCGTTTATCCTATAATATAGTGTTTCATAATTTATCAAATATTATTTATATTTTTTTAACTACTCAGTGCTTATACATTGCTTTGGTGACAATTTTCTAGTTATATTGACATGGTCTGATGATGGAGCCAGGATCTGCACATTGGAAGTACTTCGAGGTTTTTTTTTTAAATCAGTATAATCCAAGTCTATATTATTTTAGCTTCGTGTGTATTATTTTTCAATTTTAAGAATATATTATTAATATACAAAGGCTTTTTTAAATATGCAAAAAAATGTAAAATATTAAAAATCCTTTGACTGATATAAATTACTACTTCAACTTGACAAATGATTTTCGGCTCTTAAATTACTTACCCGATGTTCATAAAACATAGTAAGAACAACACGATTAACAATCTCTCTCTTTCTCTCTCTCTCTTCCTCTCTATCTCTTGATATATAAAAAAACACAGAATTCAGTTAATTTGTGTAGAAGTCTACGGTATCGCAGACATATACATGTCAAAGTGAAAACTGTAAAGCGGAGTGTTGTAATAACGCTTTTTTGCGGGGTTTACCCCCGACAACAATATTCGTAGACAAAAAGGTTCGTCATACAAAAAAGTATACACAAGTAGGAAATGACACGAACAATAATATCCATAAACAATGCAAGAGCAGTTACAGTTTGCTTTTTCTGTTTTCTTTATTTTCAACGTTATTGCCATAATCACCATAATCAATCACATGACGTCAAATGAGAACCATATGTGGAACTAATCGACAGGTTATCAAAACATTTAATATTTATATTTATATAAAAGCAGACTTAATTTACAGGAGAATTATAAACTAAACGATTGCAGACATCTTTTTTAACTATTGGAGAATTTAAAATTAAATACAAAATAAAAAAAATACAAGCAAATACTTTATTACGGTTAAAACAGTCGGAACATCTATATATATATAAATTTTAGAGGGCTCCCATTAGATAAGGAATAGGTCATGTTTCATTCTTTTAACTTCACTTCCAAAGATTACTAGGATCTAGGAGTTAGACGATACGAGATATTAGGTGAAAAAGAATATTACAAACATACGTACGGAACGAACTTGAGAAGCAAGTGTTAAGATTCTGTTTCATTCCCCACTTTCAGCTCACCGCTGCGCTTTGCCATGTTACCAGAGCAAAGAAATGAAAATATTAAATATATAATTACTTTGAGTTGGTATGGACATGTCCCGCTGAGTTTCTTTCGCCGGTTCTTCTCAGGTCTGAAGCACTAACTTTTGTGAACTGGTGGTAAATTGTTTGACGTTCAAAAAACGAGGTTGTAACTTCTTATTTTGAATAAAAATATTTGAATTTGAATTTGAATTTATCGGACCCCAGACCACTCTGTCACGACAAGTTTTTAATGTTCATAATTAATTATATAATCTGAATTACTGTCGTGTTCCAATAATAATATAATTATAAAGAGAACATTTAACTGTATCAAAAATTAAAATTGCATCCAATGTATATAAAACGGTTATTTTGATGCATTTTATATATATAAAAATATTATCTTTTATTTTATTTTATATGTAATTATATCGTAATTATATATTTTATATGTAAACCTTTTTACTGACTCAATAACTTTTATATTTACGAACCGAAGTAAATACAACAAACAATAAATGTTAAATCAACTCAACACGCAATGCCTTTGTTGTTTTGCAATACGCAGACAGTGGGGTATGGAGCGGAGTGACTTAACACTAGGTTCTCAAGTTCCCAGGGATAGCTTGAAGCTAAATTATACATATAAATGTTAAGGGAAACAGAAATTAAAATAATTGTTTAATGAAAATATTCTCTTTACAGCTATCAACGGATCTTACCCACCGTTCCCTCCTACGAAGAAGAGCCACTGGAAAGCTGATGCGCTGAGGCGTTTAAAAGCTTGCTGCTCCAAGAAGACTTTGTTAAGAAGAGTGCCCATACTCGATTGGCTGCCAAAGTATACCTTTAGAAGTGGTTTAGCGGATGTTATTGCAGGTAAGACAGTTTACAACATAGAGATTTTACATGTGAAAACTTTGTATGCCTTTTTATGGACATTCTGGAAGACATATTTTAATACATTTTGCATTCGTATGAATATACATAAGAATAGAGCCACAAAAACACTAATTCAATAATAAAAAAAATATGATATAAAAGTCAAACATAAATAAAATTTCAACTTTTCTACTTATCTTCTATCGCATCCGCATAATTTTGACTCTCGTCTAGTTTCTCAAGAACCATTCCGTTATATTATGAAGAATAGCGTTATGTCTACGACACTTATGGTATTTTATTACTGCGTGGTTCTTCTGTTTCTATAAAGAATTAATGCTAACTTTCCTTTCTAATTTTAATAAATTGAAGCCAGAAATAAAATATTATACTTACATATGTGACGCTGTTATCGCTACTAGAGATGTAGGCAGGTTGTCAAAGAGCAGTATTAACCGGTTTCACCTAGCGTTAAGGTACCTACTTCGTTTCCGTTATAACACTTCCGTTTTCTATTTTCCGGCGCAACTAAACGCTGTGCTTTGTCTTTCTTAATACGTATTTACGACTATATATGAAGTATTAAATTCTGCAAATTTAATTGTCATTGTTTTTTTTTATATTTAATTTTGATAATCAAATAATCTTTAAAGGAACTAATGTAAAATGTATGAAATATGAATAAATAATATTACAAAATGTTATTTAACAATGCTTATACATTAAAATATATTTTATATTAAAGTTATTTTCACAAGGCAAGTTTCTCTCAAAACCGCTAAGGTCATACAAGTTAATTTAAATGCATTTATTGCAATCACTGTAACTAAAAAAATATGTTGCAATTATTCAAAAGAAATATACAAAATTTATTATAATAAATACTAGATCTTTATATATAATAAAAATGTAAGTGTTCTTTGTCTGTACATACATAGAAGCAATATAAAAAAAATCAAAGCATTTATGAATGCTTTTTTCAGCTTCACGCTGCATCCCGCTTGTGGCAGGGCAAGCAGAAAAAAATTAAGTATAAAACACTCTGTTTCGTTCCTCACTTTCCGCCGAATTTGTTTATGGAATATTTTTACTATTTTTTAAAAGTATTATTTCACACTTAGGACAGAAAATACTAACCTTAAATTTAAAAGCGTATAAAAATTTTGAACGAAGCAGGATTTGAACCCGCGCCTCTTGAAAACCGTTCAAGCACTCTGACCAACTAAGCCATTCGTTCGTTTGAACGAACGTTGGTTCTTGAACGGTTTTCAAGCGGTGCGGGTTCAATTACTGCTTCGTTAAATTTTTTTATAGGCTTTTAAATTTAAGTTTAGTATTGTTTATCAAAGTCACCTAATTTTTTTTAACTTTTTGTTTTGACTTAACTTCACACTGTATCCCTATCGGGGTAGCCAGAAAGAACAGAGCGCCAAACTTTACGGTCTCGATATACCTCTTTCGCCTCGTCCACTGTCATCAACCTCTTCATAGAAACCCCCCGGAGGATCCTCATGCTTTTTACGTGGGCTTTCTCCATTATCGTACATTCTGTGTTCTCAAAGGTCAACCGAGGTCAAATGCTCTTTGTTTTTGAATAATAATTATTTGTATTATCGCTGTGGCCGCCGTAAAACTGGTATTATAAATTCGAAATATTGTGAGAATTGATGTTTATACCACTCTGACACCAAAACAACTGACCGGATTTAGATTAATTTTTTTTTAGGCGGACAAAGCCGCATTTGTTTAACTGGTATGTTATATTTGGAACGAAATTATATTAAAAAAACAATAAAAAAATTGTTAATGTTTTATTTAAAATGGTTGTTATAAAATTAATTACGTCAAGAGGTTGTGTCTTTAAAGGTCTAGGTTTCCAAGTTCCTTTCCTGCCAAGTTCGGGATAAAGCGTGGAACTGAGTAAGATTTAAAAGGGTAGTCGGTTGACCTTCCCTAACACTATCACTATTGCTGACAAGAGGTTGTGTGAGAAAAGAAGAGAGATAACATATTTTTTGACTCCGTTCTCATTGAGACACTTCCGTTCTCAACTTTCCACCGAATTCTGGAGGCATTACGTAAGTAAGTAGGAAGTATTAGGAACAATAATCCTATATAAATACTATAAACAACTTCCGTCCAAATTTTAAATCACGTACTTTAGACTCGAAATACATTTTATTATAAATGCGGAAGTGCTTACACTATTATAAATTTTCGCCGCATATTTTTTTCTAAATACGGTTTAAAGTTAAATAAAATGTGTATACATTGTGATTTGTTGTGGACGACGCGCTGTCGGTCTGTAGGCGACACGCTCCGCCGCGCCCACCGGTATCTTTTGATGACAACTCACAAAACGATTCGCTTTGGTCTATTCCGCGTATAATATTAACGTAGTTTTGAAGTGTTTACGAAAATATGTAATTTTACGTACTTATTAGGTATTTGCAAGAATAAATAAAATTATAATTTAATTGGCTGAATACAAACATGTATCGCGTACAAAATGTTGACTCAGAATTTTAAAAAAATGGACGCCATGTTGACAGTTGTGTAATCAAGATGGCGTTTTGTTGTATATTTTTTTGTATTGTACATGTAATTTTTAATTATATGACATCAAGCTGTAATTATTTAGCGGGACAAGTTAAAATAAGCGAGTTGCAGGTTCAATGCCGAATTGAAAGAATTAATATTTCCATATTTTCGGTCTGAAAAGAAATTAAGATCAATGTCTTGCAAACCTGACTTAACATTAGGGAGTACTTGGTAGGTAATATCTGCCTTACTTAAAATAATTATGGTATGGTTCTTTGATTATGGAGTGCCGAAAATAATTATGAATAAAATTATTTTGTTTATTTTAAACTTAACAAGAATTATAAAATGCATATATTGCAATAAAAAATGATTACATTATTTCACATGACTGCACACTGAATATGTACGTAGGTTTTTTTCTTAAAATGCAAAAAAAAGTTTATCTTATATATTTTTTTATGTTATCAGCCAGCCAACAATAAAAATAACAAGTCATAAAAACGATGTTATAAATAATTTTATATTTTAATATATTAACTTACATATATCGTATGTTTTGGTATTGACAACACACAGATAAGTCACTTTGTTTTGTGAAAAAAGTGATATGTCGATAAAGTTTTTTTTTTAGCTTCACGCTGTATCCCGCACAAGGCAGGGTAGGCAGAGGAACCCGGGAACCTAGTGTTAAGACACTCCGTTCCACTTCCGTTCCCCACTTTCCTCCGAATTTTAGAAAGATTGATGCGCCGATAAAGATAGATGGAGAAAATTCTTATTTTTGGTCTTGGATATTCTACTTGAAAGCTCTATCGAATTAATATATCACAATTTGTTCGTTAGTAATTAATTAAAATTTAAATAAGAAAAAATAACCAATCAAAAATGACAATAAATTTCAGCAAAATACGTGTATTGTTTTTGTCTTAAAATGTTGATCTGAATATCCTAAAGCAAACTTGGCTTACGATTAAAAAGACTGCACTTAAATTGATGCATTCATTCCGGAGCTGTGGCAGTGCTATAGACAAACAAACAGGCTAAACTATTAATACCGCTTCCTTTGCGTCGACGTTTTAAAAATTATTAAAGATCACAAATATATTTCCTATTTGAGGCCTGTCGTGGCGCAGCGGCACAAGCGTGTGACTGTAACCGATAGGTTCTGGGTTCGATCCTCAGTCGAGGAAATAAAATATTTAATATTTTCAATTTAAATATTTCATGTTTCATTTCTTTGCTCTGGTAATAAGGGAAAAGTGCGGCGTTAAGTTCCGCCACTCTACACACAATGCCTCAAATTCGGCGGAAAGTGAGGAACGGAAGTCGAACGGAGTGTCTTAACACTAGGTTCCCGGGTTCCCTCTGCCTACCATGCCTCGCGTGGGATACAGCGTGAAGCTAATATATATATATATATATATATATATATATATATATATATATATATATATATATATATATATATATATATATATATATATATATATATATATATATATATATATATATATATATATATATATATATATATATATATATATATATATATATATATATATATATATATATATATATATATATATATATATATATATATATATATATATATCTCACAATTTTTATTTTAAATTAAAACATAATATAATAAAAATGGCATTTTTTCCATTAAGTCCGTACATAGAAGTATTTTGTAAGCGTTATTTACTTCATAGTAAATGAAGCGTGAAATGAGAGAGATTTATTATTCTACGTCTATATTCTTTTTACTCCGTACTTTGTTATCGTTTAATATCTAGATAATAGGCTTTTGGGAGCACTAAGTGCTTAAGCATTTGATATTGCTAATCGTGGAATTGAAAAAAATAAATATATTTATATTTTAAGTAAAGTATTATGTAACTGGTGACAAAAAGTTTCTTATAAACGACAACAAAACGATAATTTTGTTGTTCCACCTTATTTTTTAACACTCAACGCTAAAGAAAAACTTAAAAAAGACACAATTTAAAAAATCGATTTGTCAGTGTGTCTGTCTGTGATGCGGTTGTTTTTAATCGAAAAACGCATTTATCACGACGTCTCTTAGCGTTTCTTTGTTTTATAAAAATTACTAAAGCTACATGCATTTTGCTAAAATGAGGTCGAGAATGAGACGGGAGGGTTGTTTGTTCTTCATTATTTACTTGTTGTTATATATTACCTACAAGGTTTAATAACAATAAGTTAGCTACATGTTTTGATCATTATTTTAGGTTCACACTATATCTTACACATGACAGAGTAGGCAGAGGGAACTTGGGAACCTAGTGTCCAGACACAACGTTCCGTTCCAAGCTTTCCCCTAAATTTAAAAAATTGCTTATAGAGTTACGGAAATCAAAGCCGGGCTTTGCTTTATAAGCAAAGTGAAGAAATGAAAATAGTAAATATTTAATTTCATCGACTGGAGATAGAACCTACAACCTATCGCATTTATAGTCGCTACTACACGCTTGTAACCCTGCGCCACTATAGGCCTTATTACCAGAGCGAAGAAATGAAGCATTAAATATTTAAATTGAAAATATTAAATATTTCATTTCCTCGACTGGGGATCGAACCCAGAACCTGTCGGTTACAGTCACACTCTTGTGCCGCTGCGCCACGACAGGCCCAATTTTACTACCGATTCACATATACATATAAATAACACAGGTTTATTTTACAGGTATCACAGTGGGGCTGACAGTAATACCTCAAGCCATCGCCTACGCGGGTGTAGCGGGTCTACCACCGCAGTACGGACTGTATTCATCTTTCATGGCGTGCTTCGTGTACACGATATTCGGATCAGTCAAGGATTCAGCGATAGGTCCAACGGCCATAGCGGCCATACTAACTAGGGAGAATTTGCATGGACTTGGGCCGGAGTTCGCTGTTCTGTTAGCGTTTCTGTCCGGCTGTGTTGAACTCGTCATGGGTATTCTGCAATTAGGTAAGATTTGAATTTGAATGGACCTTTAAAATTTGAATAAATAATTTATTATGATTTCAACAAATTTAAAATCCTTTACGTGTATTTTTACGTTTATTAAAAAAAAATATAAAAAAAAAATAAAAAAAAAATATAAAAATATGTATTTATTAAAAAATATATCATCTAATTCTAGAAAAAGACATCTGTGATATGTCCTTGTTTTTTTTTTTAATATGCAAGCAATGATCGTAAATTATATAGTATTTGATAAAATCGGTATGGAAATTAAAAAAAATCAGCCGAGCGTATCAGACAAGTGCGTTATAGGGCAGCGACACGGAGTCCTTCGGCATACAATTTAATATTTTTTGTTATTTGTTGCTATACGTTTCGACGTTTACTGGAAAATTACTTGAAACAAAAGTGTCAAGTGCGAATGGGGCTTGAAGAGTTCTGTATTATTTCGTTCCTTATTATTAGTGATCTATATAAACTGGTAAAAATCAAGGACAAGGTATGCTCTGCCACTCTAATCATAATGTTTCGAACATTAGACAGTGCGGGAGGAGTGTCTTAAGAGGAAGGAAGGAGACTCTTTAATGAAAGTAAATAATAATAAAAATACACCAATATTTTGTTTATATAATCCGAAAATTTAGCTTTGCGCATTAAAATGCTGTTAGGCATAGTAAATCTAGTGCTAAGTCACTCCGTTCTCCGTTGTGAATTTAATCTTAGTGCAGGTATATCTGCGTGCTACGATTCTCATTCGGTAGAATATATTATTTAAAATTTTCCTCACTCTTACTTGTTAACTAGGCAAAACACTTTCGCCTTCGCCTTCTGAATTTATCGTCATTATGGTGAACAGAGTGTCTTAACACTAGGTTCCCAGGTGCCCTTCGTCTACTCTGCTATATGCATCATGCTGCGTGAAGCTAAAACAACAATATCTAAACGTAACGTAACTGCAAAGCAATTCCATGTATGGAATTCTATAGGTTTTAGAATTCTTCTCATCCTTTTCTCAGTCCACATAATGTGATAAAGGCTGTATAGAAACAAATACATACATACTCGTACATATGTCTATACAAACACTTTGTTTTGGACAATACTTTGTGTAATTGTTTGGTGTGAAGGCGTGAGGTCACGTTTTCTTAGTTACAATTGGAAAATATATCACTTTTGAAAATATTTTTAATGCTCAGTCGCAAAAAAGGGGTGTTACAAGGTTAACCATTCCGTCTATAGTACCGTAGATTCTGAATTAATGACACGTGCGAAAAATTTGGAATTAATCTTAATTGATACCTCGTTGATCGCGGCGTTACTTAGCTATTTTGAAACTTGGGTATTAGTTTAAGAACTGAATGTACTTTGTCTGGATAAGTTTATATTTTTTTTAGATTAGGGAATCTTTAATTGTAAACATTTTCATTTTTTTTTCTTTCAACTATATAAATCAAACTAACGCTGAATATGTTGGAAGATGACCAATATATAATAGTGAAAACCGCTTTTCAATCTGCTCAGCCGTTTCTAAGATTAGCGCGTACTAACGCACAGACAAACAGACAAAAAGAATAAAAATATTAACTTCGGGTCTTAATACAATAATATAAGTTTTCAATTTATATCCATGCATAGTCAGTGATCAAATACAGATTTATTATGAAATGTATTCTACATTTCATTTCCTCAAGTGGGGATCGAACCCACAGCCTGTCGCGCTTGCATTCGCCCGCTTGTTCTACAATTGTAAACCAAGGCTTGGGAATAGCTTGGAAGCTAAATTAAAATTATAAAAATATTATAATAATACCATATTGAAACATACAGAGTAAGTAACATTCTTACGCGATATTTGCAAAAACTATCACCGTTTTTTATACTTGATCCACAATTTGACGTAAATCGGTTCAGTTTTTTACCTCGAAAGAAATAATGAAACCCTTAAAGGATCATTTCATTGTCCATCTTTCCGTCAAGACCATTTTTCTATTACATATATTATGCTGAAATCTCAAGAAAAATATTAATTCACATAATGATAATTGTTACTAGAGGTCGTGGCGCAGGGGCTGAAGGGTTCGATCTCCACTCGTGGAAATAAAATATTTAATATTTTAATTTTTTCTCTTTAGTATGAAGGCCTGTCGTGGCGCAGCGGCACAAGAGTGTGACGACAGGTTCTGGGTTCGATCCACAGTCGAGGAAATGAAATATTTAATATTTTCAATTTTAATATTTAATGTTTCATTTCTTCGCTCTGGTAATAAGGCAAAGCGCGGCGTTGAGTTCCGCCACTCAACACGCAATGCCTCAAATTCGGCGGAAAGTGAGGAACGGAAGTGGAACGGAGTGTCATAACACTAGGTTTCACTTTCATTCCCTCTGCTTATCCTGCCATGTGCAGGATACAGCGTGAAGCGGAAATAAAGAAAAAAATACATTTTTGTTTATCTTTCTTTAGTAGTCATTATATGCCTATTGCGTGTTGCTGCTTCAAAATGTAACTTCTAAAATAAAAAATCATACCAACAGTAGTGCAGTAACAAACATATTGCTGAAAAACCATTCAGCTCCATGAAATCATTGATTGATTGAATGTGGCGTAGTTCGATTTCGCTTCTTTTTAGGGTTCCGTATTTCGAAAGAAATAATAACGAAACTTTGTTGTGCGTCTGTCTGTTCGTACGTTTTTCTATTTTGTACGACAATTTTGTGTTTTCAAGTAAAAATCAGATAAGATTTAATAATAATAATATAATAAAACATTTATTTAGAAGGTACTCATATCTTATTATATATAGTTAAAAAATATTTTAAATTAATACGAGTATGAAGCATGTCGCTATTATACTTTAAAGAATGAAAATCTTTGGAATGCAGGTGGTCTCGCTAATGAATGACATTCTCGGTATTATAAACGCATCGGTATATACACATGACGAAGGAAGTATTTAGCTGTACAAGCGATGACTGTAGGTTCAAATCCATATTGAATTTTTCTTTTTATAACGCATATTAAAATAATATTATGTTAAAAAGATTGAACATCTCTGTAAAATTTAACTATTAAGCTTCACGCCACTATTAAGTATCCTGCACATGGCAGGGTAGAGGCAGAGGGAACCCGGGAACCTAGTGTTAAGACAGTCCGTTTCACTTCCGTTCCCCCCTTTCCGCTGAATATTGAGGCATAGCGTATTGAGTACAATTTAACAACTATTTTCTTATAATTTCTATCTAAATAGACCAGTACAACTAAAGTAATTGTTAAAATTACAATATGAATAGGTTGCGCTCGCGCGTATAAACTTTTCGACGTTACTTGACAATAACGTATAGCTTAGTGGTCAGAGTACTTGAACGGTTTCCATCAAACGTGGGCTCAAATCCCGCTAAACCAGATCAATTCCATAATTAACTACTTCATATCTGCCGAGGCACTTATAACTAGTACGATCAACATAGAAATTACACAGCTTATTGAAGAATCCAGTTATTGAAACCTTGTAATTAATGCAGGAAGGCATCATTATGGCTCGTCCGCATGGAGTATTGTTTCTTACGTACATGTTACATGAACTGTCATTACCAGTTAATTATCATCGGTTGTTTTTTTCCACGTGTACGTTATGTGTGTGTTCATTTTACACTAATTTGTTTCTTTGCTATGTGAGACATACAGCGGCGTTGAGTTTCGCCCATCAACGTGTAATGTCTCGATAATTCGGTGGGAAGTGAGAAACGGAGTGTCTTGATACTTTGTTAACCTTCACGTTGATGTCCCACGTGGCAGGGACACAGGGATCTTGGGAACATAGTGTTAAATAAATCCATTCACCTCGATTGCCCGTGGTTACATGATGAGTAGCGGAACTACACGCCGCAAATACATATATGATATAAATAGCATAAAAAAGGTCTGTCGTGGCGCAGCACAAGCGTATGTCTGTAAACGACACGTTGTGGGTTCGATCCCCACTCAAGGAAATGAAATATTTAATATTAACAAATTAAATATTGTGTGTTTTCATTTCTTCTGGTAACAAGGCAAAGCGCAGCGTTAAATTCCGCCTCTCAACAAGCAATGCCTCAAATTCGGCAGAAAGTGGGGAACGGAAGTGAAACGGAGTGTCTTAACAATAGGTTCCCAAGTTCCCTCTGCCTGCTCTGCCGTGTGCGGGATACAGCGATACAGCTGAAACAATAAATATTATAACTAATGAGTTAATAATTGATATTTATAATAAGTTATTAATAATGGATAATTGGTGAATGTAGTGTCGTAACGATTGATTCACCCGGTATACCCTCCGGGGAACCTTTTTAAGTATCTAAGATACCTAACTTATATACCTATATAATTATATTTCCGCAAATCAAGCTCACGAGCGACGTAATAATGCTACTGTAAATTGATCAGTTTTATTTCGATACGTTTAATTTTATACTGTAAGTTGTTATTACTGTGCCACATGATCGACGCGTGCAGTAACGAGATGGCGATAATGAACGGTTGTTACGTGAATTTTTATTATTATTTTTGTTATTTTTAATTTGCATTGACTTTTGTAGCTAAAAACTGGCTAGGTGGATTTTAGATATATATTTTTTACTGAGAGAGCTATTAGAGTTCTGTTCTTCTGTGATATATCCGGGATCCGTAACTTCAACATTATTTTTTTTAAATTCACTTTTAGTGTAGGAACCCTGTGTTAAAATATTATGTATCTATTAGGGCGCGTGTTGAGTAGCAGAACTCAACGCCACGTTGCGTCACTGTATTGTTAATTACCTGAGCGAGAAAATCAAATTAATTTGTTACCCCGAGAATTCCACCGATAACCATTGCGCTTAGAGTCAGATAATGACGATTCCATACTTTGAATACTATCACAACTTGCCTTTTTCCCACTCCCAATAAAAACTAATTGTTTGACATTTTCAACTAAAATTAAAAACAATTATTAATTTTTGACATTATCAAATAAAAATAGATAATTAAATAGTGAATTGTTCGCAGGTTTTCTTATCGACTTCATCAGCGGGCCGGTGTCAGTTGGCTTCACGTCAGCCGCCGCCATCATCATCGCCACGACGCAGGTGAAGAACATTTTGGGGCTCAGCTTCCCTGGCGGAAAGTTCTTACAGGTACTCATATTATATACTGGTTTGTATTGAACGATTCTCTTTGAGCGTCTTTTAAATGTAGTCTAGTTATTCATGACGTAATTATAAACATTATTATGTTTTTAGTAGATTTACATTAATTTATTATATGATTATTAAATATTTATATAACATTTTTTGTTTGCTTTTTCGTTTTTCTGTGTTGTTCATTAAAATTTAATTTCTTCTGAAATCTAAAATATAACCGGCTTAGTATAAAACAATCTCCTTATAAATAATAACGTTTAACGTCGTCAACGTGACTGGTTGTAAGTTCGATCTCCACTCGAGGATATAAAATGCATTAAATATTTAATTTCTTGAGGGGATATATTAAATATTCAGGCTTAATATTTAATATACTCGTATATAAAATAAATATGAAGTGTTATAATTATACCATCATTTTTAGGGTAGAATTATATTAAATATTTCATTTTCTTGAGTGGAGAGCGAACCCACAACCTGTTACGTGTACAGTTGAACGCTCGTGCTTCTGCACCACGATAGCCTTCAGAAAATTATAAATACTTACATATTCTTTTTCGTTTTTCTTTAGTTTATTACAGTGCTTATATTCTTTTTCAAAAAGTATTTTAAAATTAGTTTAATTATTTTTAAGTTGCCCAGAAAAAAGCTAAGTAAGTACTTCAATTAAATAGAAGTAGCAAATATACGAGGCGTCTCGAATAATACAGAATACGCGTCGGCATCTCAATATTCATAGTATTGTATTTATCTAATTTATTCTTCTGGCAATATAGTTTTTGCGAGTGGCCTGTACAGTAAGTAATCATCATTTTTTACTGGGAACCTATTTAGTTCGTTTTTGTCCGTTTGTACTTTCTATCGGCCTTCGTCAAATCATTAACTACGGTTTATTCATAAATTGGAGCTTTTATTGCTGGTTTAATTTATATAATTGTTTTTAACGTTTCCCATTTCTAAAAATGGGTAGCTTTATGCTTGTTTGTTGTTGTTAGGTTAAGGGAACCTTGTATAAAAACCACAATCCGTCCACTTCCTTTACAGTAAATTTTGGAATTAAAATATTGCGTGCTGTGAAATTAGAAAAGTTAATTCTTCGACCGAGAATCGAACCCACATCCATCGCGTTTTCAAAGATACTCTGTGCCAAGTGTCAAACTGAGCTGTATGTTACTTTTTTTTTCAGGTGTACGCCGTATCCCACAGGTTGGCAGAAACAGGCAATCTGGAAACCTAGTGCTAAGAAAATTTGTTCCCATTAAGGCACTATCGTTACCCACTTTCCGCCAAATTTAAGGATTTAGTAATTCATAGTGTATTTAGTGACAGAACTCAACGCCTCGTTGCCAGATCTGAGAAATAAAAATCTATACATATAATAAATATAAATTAAATACGTCGTTTCCTAGAGTGGAGATCGCCACAACAGTCTTTACTTCTGTTAGCTCTTTTTTGTAAATAATTTGTATGACATTAAAATTTACTACCTATCTTTGGAATAATTCATAAAATGTTGTTTCATTTCGCAGGTGTGGACCGGTATGTACGAACATATAGGCGAAACCAGACTGTGGGACACCGTGCTGGGCGTGTCTTGTATCGTCGTTTTGTTACTACTTAGGGTGAGGATGTTTTGAATATGCTCATTTTTCGCTTAAATATCGTTGGCAGTACTTAAAGCCGCAACTCTAACTAAGCCAGGGAAGAAATATTACTTGTATATTGGTTAATACGAATGCCTATTATACATATTAAAACTATAACTATTTTGTGCTTTTTCTACCAAGTTATATAAATAACTACAAAGATATAATATATCTTTTAGGAAAGTATACAAACGTACTACAGTTTCTAAAATGTAGTTACGCTAAAGAAACAAAGTGGCAAAACACTCCGTTCTCTGTGATATCATGATTCATTCATGACGTCACAGTCGTTTTATATATCTACAGTTCTACATTTATGGTGTTACTCATTGGAAACTAGCCTTGCCTATGAAGAGGAAAGTGGGGTTCGTGAACTCAGGGGGCTTTGCCTTGTTGCAAGAGCGAAGAGCGTATTAAATATTTTATTTCCTCGATTGGGGATCGAACCCAAACCTGTAACGTCAAAGTCGCACGCTTGTACCACGACACACCTCATATACACGCCTAGTTGTAACAAGCGTATAAGAATTTCGACGTAGCTCGGTGAGAACGAAAGGCTTAGTTGGTCAGAGCGCTTGAACGGTTTTCAAGAGGTGCAGGTTCAAATCCTGCTTCGTACAAATTTTATATGTGCTTTTTAAATTTAAGTTTAACATTATATTGTATTGTATTATCTGTGTAAAGGCCCATTTCGAACCCTGGCGTAGTGTAGGGTTGTTTTTTTGTACATTTCTTTTTTGTGACCTGTCGTGGCGTAGCGGCACAAGCGTGTGACTGTAACTGACAGGTTCTGGGTTCAATCCCAGGTCGAGGAAATGAAATATTTAATATTTTCAATTTTAAATATTTCATGTTCCTTCGCTCTGGTAATAAGGCAAAGCGCGGCGTAGAGTTCCGCCACTGAACACGCAATGCCTCAAAAATGCCTCGGCGGAAAGTGGGGAACGGAAGTGGAACGGAGTGTCTTAACACTAGGTTCCCGGGTTCCCTCTGCTTACCCTGTTTCGTGCGGGATGAAGCTAAAAAATTAATTTACATTTTTCGCTTAAATGGGATGGGTTCTATCCACTCGAAAAATTAAATATTTCATATGTGCGTTTCTTCGCTCTAGTAACAAACCAACGCGCGGCGTTGAATTCCGCCACTCAACACGAAATACTTTAAATCCGGGGAACATAAGGATAGACCTCTAAATTAGGTTCCCAAGTTCCTCTGTCTACCCTGCCAAGTGCGGGATACAGCGTGAAGCTGAAACGTTGTACATGTACACTAGACTTTTACTCGTCGCTTTTTCTACTTTTACTCGTGTTCCAACAGAAACAGTCTGTCTCAACATAACCCTGGTATATAAATAATTGAGCACATTCTATATAAGGTATTACTTAAGAAATTCAATATTGTTATTTGCACGTAGTCAACATTCTTTGTTCTTAACACGCAACTTGTTACGACATCTCTCCAAGTGCATTTAATAAGTTTGCAATTTAAATTGAATCGGTACTGTCCTTTTGAGGGCAGTTGTGGCACAGTGGCAA
Organism: Eueides isabella; assembly: GCA_019049475.1. NCBI lineage: Eukaryota > Metazoa > Arthropoda > Insecta > Lepidoptera > Nymphalidae > Eueides > Eueides isabella. Next base: position 16,490,380 of record CM032390.1, on the reverse strand, counting down.
AAACGTGCGGCTGTAAAAAGTGACTGATTGTGGATTTGAACCCCATTCGAGGAAATGAATTGTTAAATATTGTTGTTTTTTTTTTCTGGCATCGAGGTAAAGTGCGTTGCTGAGTACTGATACTCAACACACTGCCTCATCTGGAATTCAAAGACAATTTGGAAACGGAAATATCTATACAATAAACTATATTTTTTATATGAATATGCTACTCCTACGACTAAGATCGTAGTTAGATACAGTTTCCATTGTTTTCAATATCAACATATAAGTTAGATCAAAATAGATCTCTAAAAGGGTGGATGCTCCAAAATTGTAATTTAATTTCATATCAAAATCAATATAACGAAACCATGTAATGATCCTCTTCTTACATAATAAAATCCTTAATTTGTCATTGCTAGCATGACCAGACGTCCGGGTTTGAATGGGACTGTCCCGCTTTTTTCATGTCTGCCCATATGTCCTTAGAGACCATACCTCGACTTAATTATAAACCGTTTTTTTAATACGAAAAGTAATAAGAAAAAAAATTTTAATAAGAAAAAACCAAAAGTAATTGTATATTTATTAGTTTGACTGATAATGAATTTTGCGAGTGTCGAGCTCAGAGCTGATAGAATAATATTTAAAATATTCTCTCGTTGCGGTTGTAACACTTCCATCAATTTTAATAATAAAATTGTTATGTCAAGGTACCTAGGCGAAAATAATTAAATATGATTTCTTAATATAGTGCCTACTTGATGCCTATCGTGGCGCCGGGGCACAAGCTTGCGATTCTAATCATGTATTTACTTACTTTTACTTTGTTAAAACAAGGCAAGCGCAGCTTTAAGTTTCTTTTAATTGAGGTCCGACACTACTTTGCGCGGGATACAGAGTGAAGTTAAAAAAAATCTCAGAAACCTCACACAGATATCTACTAGTTAAGTGCATTACATATTTTGTAAAAAAGATAATACTTTTCAAACTGCTGCAAAACCACATTCTAGCAAAAACACGTTCTAGCTTTCCAAAAAAATTCCAAACCAATAAAAACTGTATCGAAATCGGTCAATCCGTTTCAGAACTACAACACCACAGACAGACACACGAACCGTCAGTTCAAACATAGCAGCATTTCTGCATCAAAAATTGACCTGACTCTCTCTCTCTCTCTCACTCACTCAGCTGCACGCTGTATCCCGCAAATGGTAGGGTAGGCCAAGAGAACTTGGGAAGCTGGTGTTAAGACACTCCGTTCCACTTCTGTTCCCCACATTCCTCCGAATTTGTGGCATTGCGTGTTGAGTGGCGGAACTCAACGCAACGTTTTGCCTTGTATCAGAGTGAAGAAATGAAAACATTTATTATTTAAATTATAAATATTAAATATGTAATTTCCTTCATTGGGGATCGAACCCATAACTTTTCGGTTACAGTCACACGCTTGTGCCGCTGCGCCACGACAGACCTGATCTAAGGCGTAATCTCACGTAGATCCACTCATTACAGCCTTCGTAGAAATACGAAGTGCGTGTATTCACTTATCCATAGAATCTAAGTATTTAAAATAATTACTGAAACTCTTTTAGTACGTAACAAAAGAATCGTTATAATTACTGGCCCAAGCATAAATCACTGTGCAGTTGCACGCAGATTGCTGTAGATGTTATCACATCAATCTTCAAATGTCGACATCCTGTTTATACTGTCGTTACAAATCCAAAAGATCTATATACATTTTAAGTATGCATGTACTGTAAATTGTGTAAATTACTATACTTAAATTTAAAAAGCGTATAAAAATTTTGAACGAAGCAGGATTTGAACCCGCGCCTCTGGAATACCGTTCCAGCGCTCTGACCAACTAAGCCACTCGTTCTCACCAAGCTCCGTCGAAATTCTTATACGCTTGTTACAACTTATTTATGTTGTTATCATCTCTGTAGGGAGATTTTTACAAATTTTCGGTACCCAAAGACAACTCGTAAGAATTATCGTTTGGCAAGAGAGAATATATATATGTAAATTATTTATTGTATACTAATATTATACATTTGTAGTATTTGTTGGATTAAATTCACTAATTTCAGAAGCTATTTGGTTAAAGAATATGCTTACATTGTTTGGGTTAGATAGTCCATATATCCGAAGAAGTTTATAGGCTATACATTATTTTCGTAGCTGTACATGTTCGTACGGTTACAGTCCCGTCTCGTACAGAGATTATCGGCGTTGAGTTCCGCAACTCAACACGCAATGCCATCTGAATTAGTGTCTTAATTGGATAGGAGTATCTTAATAGTGGGTTCCCACGAGCCATCTAGTACGTTTTAATAATTTTGATCTATATATATTTTGAATTCACGTAGAATTGTATTGTATTTTAACATGTAGAATAATTCTTTTCCTTCGTATATCAACACAGCTATTTTAGCTTCACACTAAATTCTTGCATATATCAAGGTAAGTAGAGGACTCTTAGAGTTAAAATGCCTTCTCCACGATATCCACGATATCTACGAAAAATAAATTTATCTTTGAGATTCGAGCCTCAATTATTATTAGCTGTGCCATCAGTCCCTTTCGTTACCATAATCCACGTTAATGTTGTGTAATTAGGTGTGAACTGTCTGCCTGTGTATGGCACTGCAGCTCCGGTGTGAATGAACTAATTTGATGGCGGTAAACCTTTAACATTTTTCAATCTGTTTAAAAAAAATCAGATCAATAGTTTAAGAACTACAAGAATAAGTGCTTAGCGAAGATGAGATAGTAATTATTGGGTTGGAGGAGGTTTTAAAATGTTAAATTGACGGTCACGGTCTCTCATTCAAGAGTTAATAATTAAGAATCAATGATATGGACATGAGAAAAACGTACAACTTTCAAAGTATGCCGTATGATCCCGGCTTAGAATAGGATCACCGTGGTACTGATGGTGTCGTAAGAGGCGACTAAAGTGCGTGTGGTAGAGTCACGATGCTAGGAATGGCAACACGCATGGGCAGATTCGATCGGATTGTTACCACCCCCGGCATTTAAGACCGGCGTTAAGTAGTGGCTTTAGCCACTGCGTTTCGCATTAGGTAATGCCGGGCCCCGGTGCCCATCCACCTTAAAAGACGGCAACGCTCCTGTAGCTCCTCTGGAGTTACACGAGGCCGCGGGCGACGGTGATCACTTACCATCAGGTGACCCGTACACTCGTTTGCCGTCTTTTCCATAAAAAAAAAGTATGTTTTACATAGCTTGGTAGGCAAAAGGAACTTGGGAACTTTTCGATAAGACAAGCCGTTTCTATTAAAACACTTCCGTCCCACTTTTCAAACTCTGGAATCGTTGCGTGTTGTGTGACAAAACTAAACCGCGCTGTATCTTATTACCAGAGCGAAAAAAAAATGAATATTTCATGTTTTTGAGTGGGAATCGAACCTACATCCTGCATCATGAAAGGCCACACCGCTACAACAGACTATTAATTGTCAGTCCACGATATAACAATAAACATATAACGTCTTTTTTAGTTTTATGGCAATAAATACGTTATTAATTTATTTACAGAAAGTAAAAGACATAAAAATCGGCAGCAGCGACACTGAAGACGGTAAGATCGAGAAGGGTAGCCGGTTCAAAGCATTCGTCTCCCAATCGCTCTGGTTCCTTTCGACCACCAGGAACATCACCGTGGTGTTGGTGTGCGCGGCGCTCGCTTACTACTTCGACACTCAGAACAAGCAGCCTTTTGTGTTGACTGGTAAGTATTTTTATATACATTTAAAGATAATTCACATATATATTTATATTTTTTTTAGCTTCACGCTGTTTCCCGCACATAGCAGAGTAAGCAAAGGAAACTTGGGAACCTAGTGTCAAGATATCCCGTTCCCATTAAGATACTTCCGTTCCCCCCTTTCTACTGAATTTGAAGTATTGCGGGTTGGGTCGCAGACCACGTAAATAAACGCCGCGCTTTGCTTCCTATACAAGAACAAGGAAATTATTATCTACTAAATGTCATCCTTGCGAATTATAAGTATGTATAAGTCAATTATAATTTGTCTATTACAAAAAATCTACGTGTATTACATACTTTTATACATCTTAACCGACATGACAAAAATGCGTATAACACGCATCGTAAAAATAAATAAGCAATACTAAACGTTTTCACAATTTCGTGACGTAATATACGTTTTGTAAGATAAAACAGACGCTTTAGTCCGAGCTGAATGCGGATCATTTGTCCGATTCATTGAGCAGAGCACATAATGGCGCTCGCCGGTCGAGCCGATCCAGTTGTTGTTGGTTTTTTATACGATAAATGTTTACAATACAATGTTTGTTGGAAACGTTGTAATTTTTGTAGTTGCATTTGTGTAAATTTGTCTCTTTTGGCTGATCGTTGAAACTTTCCACGGTGCTAATTATCTTATGAATAATTTTAATCTAGCACTATAGATTCTTTCAAGAGACCATGATTTTTTTTTCTTATATAGATAGCAGAGGACGAAATTTTCGAATTTTTTTGCTTATTATCAAAACTCGAAACTTTGCATTGCATTTTGTATTGGAAACCTTGCGCACCAATCATATGGAAATTTGGCACCAAATACTTACATTACATATTTATATATTTTGTAAAAATACATTAAAATAATAAAATAAATGTCTGTCGTGGCGCAGCGGCACAAGAGTGTGCCTGTAACCGACAGGTTCTGGTTTCGATCCCCGGTCCAGAAAATGAAATATTTAAATTTAAATATTTAATGTTTCATTTCTTCGCTCTGGTAATAAAGCAAAGTGGCGTTGAGTTCCGCCACTCAACACGCAATGCCTCAAATTCGGCGGAAATTGGGGAACGGAAGTGGAACGGAGTGTCTTAACACTAAGTTCCTGGGTTCCTTCTGCCTACCCTGCCTCGTGCGGCATACAGCTTGAAGCTGAAAAAAAAAATTAAGTAAATGTAACGTATACTTACTACAATATATTTGACAATATATGTACACGTTTATATAAAGTTGTACCAAAATGTAACAGTATATATTAAAAGTATGTCGTCCGTTCCAGGCGAAGTAAAAGCGGGTCTGCCGGAGATCTCTCTGCCGCCGTTCTCCGCGACGGTGGGCAACCACACCTACACCTTCAGCGAGATGGCGTCCACGCTCGGCTCCGCCATCCTCGTGGTGCCGCTGCTGTCGATCTTGGAAAATATCGCACTTGCTAAGGTTTTCTGTAAGTATTATGTTAATGCCTACTGCTTTTGGATTGTTTGTCTTTGTTTATAAACATGTTCAATAGCTTGTTCAAGCTATGCAGCAGACATAGAAGAGTAGCAAAGGGAATCTGGGACCCTTTTATTTAAATAGAAGCCAGGCTCCTATTAAAACTCTTGCGTTCTCCACTCTCTGCCAAATTTTGCTTGTTAAACTCTGGTGTGCCTTGGGTTTGCTTGTTGAATGGTCTGATTAAACGACGTGCTTTTACTTCGTTATCAGAATGAAGAAAATAATTCTATTCTTATAATAAATCAAAATAAAAAATCTTAGAAACGGTTGACCAGATTTTAATACAGTTTTCACTACTACACAACTAAAAATGTTCTTTTAATATTTATTGTTTGATTTATTTATGTCAATTTAAAATAATGAATTCGACTAAATTGCTCCAATACAGCCGAGGGCGGGTCGGTGGACGCCACGCAGGAGATGGCGGCGCTGGGGCTGTGCAACCTGGCGTCGTCGCTGGTGCACTCCATGCCGGTGTCGGGCGCGCTGTCGCGCGGCGCCGTCAACCACGCCGCCGGCGTCGCCTCGCCCGCCGCCGGCCTCTGCTCCGGCGCGCTCGTGCTGCTGGCGCTGCAGGTAACAACACCACGATGATCCTGCTGAATAAAATTGCTTCCGTTGCGATACCTTTTTCGAGCAGAACGGAATTGAAGAGCTTCTGAAGGACTTTAAGTACCGGTTTTCCACCCGCTTTCACAAGCTCTGAAGTGATTCCGTCCTCACCTGGTGCCTTATTTTTACCTTGGCCTTAAGATCCGAGAGCCAATGTAATGGGACTTTGGCTCTCGGATCTTTGTCCAAGCAAGAGTGCTGGTAAAATGTATTCTTAAGCTTCCACCGCACGGCAAATATTTAATTAAATATGCCAAATTGAGTTTGTAAGGAGAACATGTCTCAAAATTAGGTTCCCAGATTATCTGTGTCCACATAGAGGGCTATGTGCAGGATAAAGCGTGCATTTAAATTATTATTATTTTTTGTTAATAATTATTTTTGATAATGATTGAGGCGTATCGTGGCGCAGGGACACAAGCGTGCTACTAAAAACGCGACAGATTCGCGCACTCGAGAAATAGAAATATTTCATATTTTTAAATTAAACATTTAATGTTTTAATTTCTTCGGACTGATAACAATACAAAACGCGGCGTTGAATTCTACCACTCAACACGCAATGCCTTAAATTTCCTCTGCCTGCTCCAACACGTGCGGGATACAGCGTGAAACTGAAAAAAGACTGACTTTCAATGATTATTTCCCAGTACTTCACTCCGTATTTCTACTACATCCCGAAGGCCTCGCTAGCGGCCGTCATCATCGCGGCCGTCGTGTTCATGATGGAGCTGCACGTGTTCAAGCCGATATGGAGGACTAAAAGTGAGTTGATCGTGTTTTATGTTTTTCATATTATTGTTAGATTAGATTTATCGTAATTTAATTTCTGTTATAATTTAAATTATATGTTCTCCTGTAATTAGTTGTACATAATTATATTAGTGTCATCTAAGAACATAAATCATTAAATACTGTTTGAAATGTGATTTTTTTCTAACTTAATTTTAACTTCTTTTTCAAGATTTTGATTATATGTTATTTTCTTTGTGTATGTTAAAATATGTATCTACTTGATATAGACATTAGGCCGTTTTGAATTATGTTTGAATTCCATACGATGTAAAGAGTTATTTTCATTTGCACTATACGCGCGTGTGTAGAGGTGGACATAATCCCGGGCGCGGTGACGTTCGGCGCGTGTCTGCTGACGCGGCTGGAGCTGGGCATCGTGCTGGGCATCGCCGTCAACCTGCTGTTCCTGCTCTACGCGTCCGCGCGCCCCGCCGTGCGCGTCTCCAGCGTCGTGGTGAGCACACAGCACACAGCTCTATATATATATATATATATATATATATATATATATATATATATATATATATATATATATATATATATATATATATATATATATGTTAATTATTTTTTGATTTTCAAATTCATTGAACGTCTTGAATTGCAGTGTTTTTTATCTAACATGCTTGGCGATCTTTCCTAAATAGTTTTGCTTTCTTAGTACAGTTTAAGCTTTAAAAGTCGCACCAGGAAAATTTACAATTAAAAAGTGTTTCAGGCCTGTGGTGGCGCAGCGACACAAACGTGTGACTGTAACCGATGGGTTGTGGATTCGATACCCACTAAATATTTAATATTTTCAATTTAAATATTTAATATTTTCATTTCTTCGCTCTGGTACAAGACAAACGTGGCGTTAAATTTCGCCACTCAACACGCTATGCCTCAAAATTCGGCGGAAAGTGAGGAACGGAAGTAGAACCCTTGCCATGTGCAAGCTAATAAAGAAAAGAAAGTTTACTCTTTAAAAACCACGTAAATAATACAATATAAAAACAGAAAAAATATGTAAAATTCTCAAAAAAATCTTATTTCAGCAAAATACCTTGGTTACGTTAGGTTTGTGGCTTAAACTAATGATCACATTCATATAAAATTTAGCAAGCAACCACTTCGATGAACAACGATTTCGATGAATGAAACCGTGCTCAAATCGTTCAGGAGCTACGATACAGATATATAGACACACATACACACTCACACTCATACACATATGTATTTATACACACGCAGTCTGCTAAAGAAGAAGCATAAGAAATGACTATGAAACTATCAGTTGCCTGCGATACAACGATGCCCCGAAAACAGACCAGGAATCGCTTGCCTCCAGCATACATTTCGAATAATTTTACAAAATACAAAGTGGCTCGCTTGCTGTTAAGCAAAGCCATCGAGGAGAGTGAAAGAAACTCATAGAGTAAAATGCTGGAAGAGGTAGAAATTTATCTTTGGGGTAAACCTTATAAAGTGGTCGTGAAGAGACTAAATCTATGCATCTCATCACCATGTAACCTAATTCTCTTAAAGAAAATTGTTAGTTTGCTCTTTCCGCAACAAACCAAACTTCAATATAAGCAATCACAATAAACAAAAATGAGACAAATTCTCCGGTCACAAGTAACGAATTGACTAAGCCTATGTCACAATAGGAAACACCAAGGCCCTGGATTATTAACACTTTCAACTTTCAAACATCGGAATGAGCCATCATCTTACAAAATACCGCTGGAAAGTACTAAAGCGAATAATTCATACTAGAATTGAAGACGCAGTTGAAATTTTTTTATCAGACTCTCAATATGGTTTGTAGGAAAGGAAAATCCACCCTAGATGCTCTTGGCTTAGTAGTCAACTCTGGAACAAGATGGCTCCAAGAAGTACTCAAATTCAAATTCAAATATTTTTATTCAAAATAAAAAGATACAAGCTTCATTTTTTTAACGTCAAATAATTTACCACCAGTTCACTAAAGTTACTGCCTCAGACCTGAGAAGAACCGGCGAAAGAAACTCAGCGGGACATGTCTTTTTTTTTTCAATCAAAATTTTACGTCATTAATCAATTTTAGCGAGCATTTTATTCCCAACTTGGCAAGGTGGGACGTAATAATGAAAACACTGGCAGATGTGCCAAATTACCTACGTAACATAGTGGCTAGCTACTTCATCGGCAGGGTTCTCCTAAACGATACTGAAGATGGACCTTAAGAGCATAACATCACTTGATGAGTACCGCAAGGTTCAGTAACCACTGCTATGAAACATCATGTATGACGGCCTTCTAAAATGTGAAGTACTAAGTGTTACCAGACTGATGGCATTTGCAGATAACCTGCCAGTGATAGTTGTGGCCAAATACTTAGAGGAGATAAGTTAGTACTTCGATATGACTTTTCAAATCATACAACAGTGTATGAATCGAGTAGGACTGACGCTAGCAGAGCAAAAGACGAAAACGGTACCAATCAGTTGTAGGAAAAGGATGGAGACAACTTCACTGAGGGTGGGTAACTATGAGCTCACAACGCATCCATACATCCGCTACTTTCGTATCATGATTGACTCACGGCTTAAAAAACATGTTAAAAGTACAGCAATCAAAGCGTCGAGGGTGCTTGCAACACTAGCCCGACTCATGCCTAATGCTGGTGGACACATGTACGGCGCTCCTATTTGGGGCTATGCACTGCAAAAAGTGGCAGGTGTTATAAGATACTTCGACGAAAGGAAGACAGATCCATCCCCTTATCAAAATATTGAAATATAAATTAAATGGCAATACTAATTAACCAATTAACCAATTGCTCTCTGGACATGGCTGTTACAGAGAATACTTACACCAGTTAAAACTTGACGACTCTCCAGAATGCCCAGATTGCAGAATGCGGAGCGGGACTGATGAAAATGCTGAGCATGTATTCTTTGCTTGCCCAACTTGATACACCTGGGAAGCAAACATAGAAAAACAGATACGTCCAGACAATCTGATCGATGTGATACTAACGTCAAAGTACCCGTGAGAAGCTACGTGCACCTACGTAATGGAAGAACTCGTAGATTTACGAATGAAAGAGCAGGCTTGGAAAGCAATGACGTCGAGTCCGACATACGAGGTCATATATAGCCTTCTAATACGTAAGAGTATTTTTGTCCCTCTATAAAAAAACATACATACACACTCACACATACACAGACCGACATGTCAAATGCTTTGGTTTTGGGGTTTCTAAGTGGTAGTGGCTAGTAACGAGGTAGTAGCAGTAATGTTGTGGACGCCTTGCAGTCGGACGGCGGCGTGCGCTACGCGCTGGCGCGAGTGGACCGCGCGCTGGCCTTCCCGGCCGCGGAGTTCGTGCGGCGCGCGCTCCGCAAGGCGGCCGGCGACGCGCCGCTCGTGCTGGACGCGCACCACGTGCAGGCCGCGGACTTCACCGCCGCCAACGTACGTATGACGCCGCCCGTGCAATTATCTGACAACCAGTATATGAAAATAAATATTATATTTTAGAAAAAAACCTATTTTTATATACATTTTATTTTATTATATTTTTCTTCCAAATTATAAAATAACACGTAAAAATAGCTAAATAGACGTCAGCGACAATGTCCTCGAAAGTAGACGCTCTGCTTTTCAGCAGATGATTTGTAAAGTTAAATAGTGTAAGTTTAAAATTAAAAGTTTTTTCATAAAAATATATTTTGCTTAGTGTATTTAAAAGTTTAGTAATAATGAAATGAGGTGTGTGGGAGGGAATGTAAGATCACATATATAAATATCACTTCATATGAGTTCTTCAAAGAGTGAAACAAAGTGGCAGGGGAGAGACGATAGGTATCTTGCATATAAATTGCCTGCGTACGCAGATGATGCAGAGCTTATTGTATCGGCAGAAACCGAGTTACAGGCATTGGTTACCATTCTGATAGAAGGGTGGGAAAATAATGTCTAAGCCCGAATAAACAGGTATATTTGAAAGAAATGAAGAAAGGACGGAATGCAAGATCAGCGTAAATAATGAGATAGTAGAATAAATGAATGAGGAGCTGTAAGAAATATGAAAACTGTGAAGATTCAATCTCTTTGTAGGATATGCGGAGTCAGTTTAACTGATTGCATATCCAATGAAGGTATTGGTGTAGTATGAGTGATGAAAAAATGTCAATGGACGATGATGATAGTGGACGAGGTAAAAAAGGTATGCTGAGACGGTAAGGTTTGTCTACCCCGCTAGGAATACAGCGTGAAGATAAGTAAGTAAGTAAGTACTTCATATGGGTGGATGTGTGGTCACATACGTTAATACCACATCATATATTTGGATGTGAGATCACATGTGTTACTATCATATCATATATGTGAATGTGGATTAACATGTGTGATAATGACATCATAATTGTGGCGTGAAATCACATATATGTGTCGATCATGTCAAATCATGTGTGTCGATGTGAGATCACAGTTGTAAATGTCACATCTTATGTGTGGATGTGAGACTACATGTATGAATGTGACATCATATTTACGATGTGAGAATGTGACATATGTGTAAATAGATGCGACATTTGATCACACGCGTTACATATGCGGATGTGTGATCACACGTGTTTATGTATGACGGTGTTTGTGTAGACTTGTAAAGGTCAAGGGCAATACGTTGAGATACGATTCTATGATGAGATGAGTTCAGTGATAGTTGTTCAGTGACAAATCAGTCGTGATCAAACTGTGAACGGTGTTCTGAAAGTCAGATAAAAATACAACCAAATATGTTTCTAATGAATAAAACAGAGAATTATACCTTTTGTCCAAACTTGTTTGTTGATATAACTATAAGGTACTTATAACCCTTAGAGAGGGATCCATGTTCAACAATTAGCATATATAATTTCTCTCAAATTACAGGGTATAAAGGCGCTTATCGAGGACTTCCACGCTCGCGGTCAGACGATCATCTTCTACAACGTGAAGCCGTCCATTGCGGAGGTGTTCCGCGGCGTTAAACCACGCGAGTTCGTGCACTGCTCGTGTCGTGCGGAGTTGGAGCGGCTACTGCTGATCGCGCAGAGACGACGAGCCGCCGTCACTGGCGGTAGTGCTGATACTGGTAATACGTGGTAAGTACACATTAACAAACGCTATATGTTAATTATTTTGTAGCTTTACCCTCTATCCCGTAGGAAGCAAGAAATTCCCTGGGAACCTGTTATTACGACAGTTTGGTTCGCTATTTTAAGTATCATATTAAGTATCTTTTTTTTAAAGTTGGTTAATGAGCGGAGTCAAGTCAAAGCAAAAATAAATAATAACGTAAATTTAATTTCAAAATACCTCTTATTGAGTGATGAAGTTTTATATAAAACTGTTTCTTGCCAAATGCTCTTTGATTAAATTATAAGTGCATTCTTATTAAGCTACATCGAATTACTTACTCTGGGTAGTTAAAAAAAATGATTTACTTTTTCGTATTCCGTTCACTTCTGAGTAGGCAGAGAGAAAAAAATTAGGTTACCTAGTGTTAAGATGCGGCATTGCAATCTTGAGTGGCGGAACACTACCCCAAATAATCCATTGTTAAATGAAAAGAGCGAAAATTAAAGAAAAAAAATCTTGAATTAGGATTGAACCCGCTGCCCATCACGCTAACACGCACAGCGACACGCTTGCGCCATGTCACGCCTCGAATTTAACTTAATTAAAGAAAAATATTTCAGATTGCACAAAACGACCATTGCAGTGGAAAATAAACAAACATGATGCAGTATCGAGTGACCGCAGTGAGCTGCCGACGTCAGTACGGACGACGAGTAGTGGCCACTCTCAACTAAGCTTTACTTAGGAAGAAAATAATTAAAAATTGGAAATATCCGCAGCCATCTATAGTCAACTTCAGGGAGGCCAAGACTCGTCGACCGTACTGTACCTGCATAGTTAGCGCTTGTACCATAGCGATAGCGTAGACCACATACATACATACATACATAAGGTGCTATGGAAGATACACTTCTATGTAAATATCGATTTAGTGAAAACTTATATTTATGTAATTTAATTAATTTAATGTACATTTAAGTATGAGTGAGCGACGCGTTTATAACAGTATTAGATCTGTGAGTGAATAAATGTTCTCGAATGTTTCTTGTGTGTTTTTACTTAACTCCTGATAGAAAAGGTCATTTTAATTAAGAAAATTTAATTAATTCTATATTCATATTTTACTTACTTAGCTTCACGCTATATCCCTAGCGGGGTAGGCAGAGACAACGGAGCGCCAAACGCTACGGTCTCGGCATACCTCTTTCGCCTCGTCCAGTGTCATCAACCTCTTCATACACGCCCTTCGGGGGATCCTCATGCTTTTAACGTGACCTTCCTCCGGTATTGTCGATACTGTGTTTTCGAAGGTCAAGCGAGGTCTCTCCCTCTCTCTCTTACCACTCCCTTTCCCTTATAAAACTTTTTTATCATTCTTTCTTCACTCATTCGCTCAATGTGGCCAAACCACCTGAGCACGTTCTTCTTTATTCTCACTGTGACATCCACGCTAGTACCTGCCATTCTGTGTATCTCTTCATTGGATATGCGATCAACTAAACTGACTCCGCATATCCGACGAAGAGATCGCATTTCTACAGTAATCATCTTTCTTACATTCTTCTTCTGTAATACCCACGTTTCGCTGCCGTATAACAGTGTCAACAGTCGGTACCAACACTGCATTGAGTACGACCAAACGCGCAGCTATGCTGACGCTTCGCCGTCTCAACAATGCAGCTAAAGCCCTAACGGGGCCTTAGCTGCATTGCAACTCTGTTACCGGCAGCAATACGCCTTTCCACATCCATTTCGTATCTACCGTCTCTGCTGAACATACATTTACTTGTTCTAATATATTATCAATTAGTGTAATTGATAAGATATTATATCTTGCAATCTGTCCTTTCTTAATTTCTTTCAAATATCAGAACCTTCGTCTTATTTAAAAAGCTACGATCTTTTACTTACTTACTGTTAATATTTTACTTACTTTTGAAGCGTTTATTTATCAATGAAAAACAAAATATTTTGCTTCACGCTGTATCCCGCACATGGCAGGGCAGGCAGAGAGACCTTGGAAACCTAGTGTTAAGACACTCTGTTCCGTTCTTCACTTATAGATATAGATATGGTTTTTAAAACAAAAATAATGCTCAATAGTATATAAACAATTTAGTAGTTTAAGCGGACGAAGCCGCCAGCGTATCGCTAGTGACTGGTAGCTTAAAACAAACAGGATACAAAAGAAACAACAGGTTGTGAGATAATCAAATATTTATTATACAATCGTCACTCAGATCTCCGCGCTGCGTCACTCCGCCGCAGTGCAGGTATACTGGTATCGCACTTCGACAAGGACGTCTTACCATTTTGACAAAATGTAAAATAATTTTTATTGATTTAAAACTTTCAATACAAGTCGTAAAGGCAGCGCCGACGCCAACGTGCGATATTTACAAAATTAATATAAAAATACAACCGGACATACGTATATGAAGAAGAATGGAGAATCTTTAATAGCCGACGATCGCTTACATTTCGTGAACAGCAGTATCATTTTGCTACGCTCTTATTTAAGGACTATTGAGCAGAAACTCTTAATGACTACACACACATATATAATTTTGATATATTTTTTAATTTCATTAAAAAAGAAGGCTTACAGCAGATATAAAGTGAATTATCAATTATAAAACAATTTTGATATATATTTTTGTAGCATCCCGCTGCGTGCTGGAACCTTGTGTGAAGACAATTTTCATAATTTAAATTCAAGTTCTAAACATATATTTACCACATACATATAAAAAAACCGCTTCAACCATTTCTTTTCCTAACAGACAGTTAACCAAAAGTTTAACTACTTAGTTAACCAGAGTTTAATCGTCAGTTACGGCACGGCAATGTAATAATGTGTGTAAACGTCTAGTAAAAGTGAGCCAAAACTTCCAACGCGAGTAAGGCGGAGGTCGCACCGCGCTAAGAGTAAATAAATTCGCTTCGAACGGTCGCATTCACATCGTTATTGGATATCACCTAATATTAATATAACTTTTTAATAATCAAATTAAATCATAAAAGATTGGCTAAAACTAAATTTCGTCCTAAAACAACTTGATTGTTGTTTCCTTCAAGTATGTCAACAAGTCGCAAGGAGCCTTGTTCTGAGTCGAGAGCCTTCTGTAGACATGACACTGTAGACATCCTCGCACTTTACTTACAAATAATCACAATTAAACTAAATTAATCATATATTTACGATCTATTTTGAAACATATTACAATTAGAATGTGATTTGTGATCAAACAAAACCAACATTGTGTAGTTTTCTTGTCTCTATCACATTTTAGTTGCAATATATGATACATACGAGTAAAATACGGTTAGTGTGGACTAGTACTAAGTCGACACCGATTTTCTAGAGTATTCCGGAGCTTAACTTAACTTAACAATGGTATACTGTGGGCGTTACCTTACGTTACCTTACGTTACCTAACGTTACCTAAATACTTACCTTACAAAGAGTAAACCGTATCACTAGTTTCACAATATAAATGCATCCATCGCTCGTCTCTGCTCTAACACGTTTTCTCTCTCACTCACACACTTGCCTTATAGACTTTGTTCAAAGTCCAATCGGAGTGTCCGTGTATATTATAGTGCGATCGACGAGTCGTGGTCGCCTTTAATTTAGCTGTAGATGACTTTGCGTATTTGAATTTGGGTGTTTTCCTTATTTTATAATATTTATTTATTTCCGAGTAAAACATACACAAACGTTCAAAAAGCTTAACTTAAAAGCGGCCACTACTCGCCAACCGTACTGTACGTACCTACAACCGCAAATTCCCTATTAAAACTGGACGAGCTCCGTGCCCACACCACATCACACTCGCGTGTCCGAATTTAAATTAAAACGTAAATAAAGTCAACATACGATCACGTGCTACAACGTGTATAACTAATATTAACACATCCGCAGTACAAAGTTGTGTCTGCGAAATGGAATTGAGCCTCATTTTATCCAATAAATTGGAACAAAATCAAAATTGTTTATGAACATACCGTTTTTTTTCAGCTTCTCGCTGTACCTAATAGAGGGAACTTGGGAACCTAGTGTTGAAATACTTAATCCCGTTGTTACCCTTTTTTTCACTTTCTTTGTGATATAAATTAATATCAATAGTAAACTTTTTATCATAAACACAACTCTGTACTCTGCGGAAGAAGAATCTCAAGTGTTTTGTGCGGTGTGCCCGCGAGGAACGAACCTACGTACCTTGTAAATCATTTAAACGCGCTATCGTATAATAATTACCATTGAGCTATAGGCGAGTACTATCCCATATATAGTTATTGATGAGTAAAATCAGTAATATTATATATGTATGACACGACCATGTATAGTTATTTTTGTATTTGGCAGGATTTGACTTGATTATCATGAAGTTTAAAAAGAAAAAAATATCATCTACTTATATTAACTAAGTCGACTCAATCGCGGCTTCGCCCGCAAAACATTTATAGCCAAATTACAAAAAATCTCGATATAAATTACAGTTTACATGTTATTGTGATGTATAAGCTATATTACTGTTAGAGTTTCATCTAAATGGGTTCAGTAGTTTTTGAATGAAAGTGGAACAAACACATTTATATATAGGATAGAATAGTACACGCCCTCTACATACAAATATAAAATAAACAAAACAGTCGTTATATGGCAGTTATCGCGACCCACAACTGAACTCCCTACCGTCCCAGCCACTACTTCACCACTGAGCCAATATGCTTAATGTTACATGATCGAGGGCCGGAATTAAGAAAATTTTAACAGTATTTTGTCTAAATCTATAACTGTTTATGGCTTTACGAGACGGTCCTCTTCACTTCAGAATGGAAAAATATTTTATGTTAACCTTATTCATAATACAATCGGCACCATTACAATGATATTTGTAATATTCTTCTGGATTCACTTAACCATTGGTTACATTACAGATAGTACGGTTGCTAATTGGTTGTTTTGGCATTTTGGTTGCTGGTTGCGGAGTGTCCGGCGCTCAGTACTTCAGCAGGTCGTCGTCGTCGAGCTCCGCGAGAGCGAGCTTACTGTCTATCACTGGAATTAGATAATATTGTGTTAATGGATATGCTTAGGTATACTTTTTCAGAAAACGTATAAAAATTTCAACATGGCGAGATTTCAACCATACGTTCTTATCTACGTTAAAATTTTTTACGCTTGTTACAATTTTTTTTATGTTCTAAGCATCTCTTTAGCACGATTGTTACAAATTTCTACTATCTAAAACTAATTGCTTCAAATTATCATTTGATGAAAGAGAATGCAGCTTATTAAATATATAAGTCATATTCCACGTTTAGGAAGAGAATATTTTTTGTTGCGATATCTTTCCCCTCCCGAAGACAAATAGGTAGTCTTTCCTTAGTGTGGTACACCACTTAATATGTACAAATGCTTCTATTTGTACCCCACACATGGCAGGGCAGGCAGAGAGAACTTTAAACTGAGGCGTTGCGTGTTTAGTGGTGGAACTCAACGCCGCGTTTTGCTTTGTTACCAGAGTAAAGAAATGAAAATATGAAATATCCAAATTTCAATAGAGAAGATTGTTGGTACTTTCTACCACCCACTCTTAAAAAATGTAAAGTCTCAACGGCACACCACACCAGAGGACCAGACACAGTAAGCTCATTTTGCAAGAATCCAGGGCAGTACGCGACGCAATTAAGAAACCGTTGGCGGCAGTTTGATAAAATAATTATGTCAAATAACCACGAGCTACTTTAAAGTGTTCGAAACGTCGGGTTCCCAAAAATGTTCAAAAAACAATATACGCGATTAATCCGTTTAAAAATGTTTTATTTAAAATGTGTAACAATCGCGAAAATAAAGGAAATTACTATTGTTAGTTTTTGCGACTTCTAAAAAAAATCTTCTTTTTCTCTAATTTTGTCGCTCCTTTTTGTTATTATTTTATTATTTCTCCGTTTAATTATTAAAAAAAAAACCAATATATACTTAAAAGTATACAGTATTCCTCTAATCCATTCAACCCTGCGATACTGCAACTATTAGTTACCAATACATAAATCCCAAACAAGCTAATGACATCAAAGTTAGCACAAATGTTTTGTTTTCCCTCCCAAGCTACTTGTTAGAACCCAATGAGAGCAAAGCATGTATCGGTACAAGTGTGTATACTCACGTTGGTCCGGGATAGTAGTATGGCGGGGGCCGCTCGTACTCCGTAGGGCCGTGGTAGCGAGGGGGGCCTTCCTCCCAGTGCCTGCAACCGCCACCCGCACCACAAGTGCTCACTCATTACCGTATATGTATGTATGTATGTATGTATGTAACGCTAACACATAGCGTTCATAACGTCATAGTGGACGTGGATTTTATTGTGATAATTAGGTATTACGTTCATTGTATTGAAATACATAAAATTGAACAATGACATGACCATGTGCAATATCAAATAATTTCTGAATATTACTTGAGTATTCGAGACAAACATAAAGAACAAGCTTGCAGAAGCAATCCCAGCAGAAGACAGACAAAAAAAAATACTGAGAAGGATATTTTAAATTTATTTTATATTCTATATTTAGTGAAATAAATAACAAATATTACAAAAAACGAATAACACGAAGAACACAGTATTGACGAGTCGTAGCCGCTCTGAAGTTTAAAATTCGAGAAGGTAAAAATCATAAGTAAGAAAAGTCGTAAAGTAAAATATGCGCAACCTCTTGCTCTACAACAAACTTCAGGGCGGCCAGGGCTTGTCAACCGTACTGTAAACAATTGTTTTATTTTAATTTTCCTATACAGCAAGGTTATACAGAGAAAACCTAGTATCACCCTGTCTTACCTTTTTCTCCCGAATTTGGGATTTAAATAAAATTAATTATCCAAAAGAGAACGAACCAACATAATGATCTTTACCGTAAAACTCTGTGTTATACGAGTATAGTTGCATTAGCCCAAGCATGTCCTCAACAACTAAAACAAAGGTACAAAAAGCGTCTCTGCTTACTTTGGCGCCATATCATTATATCTGCGCGCGTGGTGTGCGTCGACAGGCGCCGCCACGTGCGACGCGCCGGCGCCGGCGCCCTCGCCCGAGCGCCGCCGCCCCGCGCCGCGCTTCTCCGCGCTGTAGGCGCTGCGGGCACACACGCACACGTTACTGCTCACTGCTACTACACACACACACACACACACACGCACACACACACCACCGAACCGACGGCACGCCTACCCTCATTCTCTTAGCCAATTTGTTATTATTTATTTTGTCCAAAAAATGTTGCTCCTTGCCCAAATTCATGCGCGAACCGACGGCACTACTGTACTCATAGTTTTAACCAATCAATAATCACAGATTTAGTCTTAGAAAGTAGCGATGTCTCAATTTCAACGTACTAATGCGATCGGCTCTAAGTAACGAGCGCGTCTCGCTCTCTTGTGTGTAAATAATAAATAATAAAATTATTTACCGATAGGTTCTTTCCACGCCGTCGGCTCGGATTGTGAACTTTAAGGAAAAAGAAATTTCAAACAGAATTCAGATGAAATAATAACAACAATATAAAATAATTAAAAAATTGAAATAAACAACATTTTGGTACATTGAAAGCTAGATCATCTGCATACTGCTTGCGACATCAAAGGTAACACTGACAAAGAAAACCATGCACTAATTACTAAAGAATTAGATTAAGAAAATCCACTGCAAGCTGATGTAGGCCGGGAGGACCGTGAAGAGAGTAAACATAATAGAATAGTTAGAGCCAACAAAAGGGGGCAAAAAGATCACCGATTTAATTTTGGTGTTAAGTGTAGGCAAGCACTCAATTCATGCACTTAATCCAAACACATTAAACGCTGGTTGTGTGGTAATTGATAAAAAAAAAATTTGGAAGAAACGAAGCAACTAAAATTTGTTTAATCAACGTTTATATTAATTTATGTAAACTATTAATAAATAACCAACATTTATGTTCCTTTTTTTACTATGTTTTTTTAAAGTGTTATTCCACACTTAGGACAGAAAATACTAAACTTAAATTTTTAAAAAGCGTATAAAAATTTTGAACGAAGCAGGATTTGAACCCGCGCCTCTGGAATACCGTTCCAGCGCTCTGACCACTAAGCCATTCGTTCTCACCGAGCTCCGTCGAAATTCTTATACGCTTGTTACAACTTATTTTTGTTGTTACCAACATTTATGTTCCTTTTGCAAAAATGTGAATTTCACAATTGTACCCAAAACGAGCTCGGTAGCAATTGTGTTTAACATTTTACTACAAATTCTAGAGTACTGTTGAAAATCGTATAACATTTTTATGTCAAAGAAAAATTTAAACAAATATTTTTAACACAACAAGCGTCTTATGTGTAAAAAAACCACACGACCGGTAATGATTAATATGATTATGAAAAATGAATTGTTAGTTACCACATGACGGACGCTCTTCGCTCTCCGTCTTCATACACTCAATCACACTCTATTTATGTCTTATTATATATAAAGTCCCAATATGAAAGTAACTCAATACTAAAACACTTACAATTATAGATTATAATTATTACAGATTATAAATATTTTTACTTAAATAAAGCTAGTTCTACACATTACGACCAAATTTCATTGGGACAACTGAGACGTTAATTCTTAAAATTGATCGTTTAAAAGGTTTTAACGTGTAGATCTAGTTACAACTACTAAGGGAGGGGACTAACAATGTCAAATTCCTTCGATCCCTGTGTTAAGTCTAGTTCAATTCACTGCAGTGCTCTACGTCTATGATTACGGTCCGTTCATTATTCTCTATGAGTATATTGATATGACTATGTTCACGTAACGTAACGTATAGTGTTAACAACACTGGTTTTAGTCTGTCTTAGTTTAATTATTATTTTTGCGACCCGGCTTTAGTGGTTTAGGTCGGGTGGTATTTTTTAACCCCGGACAAAAACAAAGGACTGTTATTAAAAGGGTGTCAAGAGTTAGTATATATTAATTTTATTGTCTTTACGGTATCGAATCTCTCAAAGGGAGAAACTGACTTTGATTTGGTGTCCTTTAATTGAAAGGCAGAGTATTTTTTTTAGAAATGATACAAAAAAATATCTTCAGCCGTTTAAAAATTATCATAATCGTGTTTCTAGTTAGTTGTTTTGTGTCGGGGGTTAACAATATCAATGTTAAACGACTTGTAGGTATATATAGCAATTTGTTACTCGAGACCAAACTCAGTCATTATTAGCTCACAACTGTTACATACATGATATGATATGTACGCTAACTCTGTAAATATCTACGTAATATAAAAGATTACATGACAATAATTTTAATAACATTTCAAATTAGCTTATATTTCAAAACACTACACCAATAACTGAGATTCATATGATTTACTTTAAAAAGTAGTAAAATGACGTCTACCTTGGAGACCCTGCCGCGCGAAGCTTATTTACATACACATTGAAAACGCGTCAAAAATCCCTACGCTTACAAAATAGTAATATATCTGTGTAAAATTAGCATACAAATTACCATTATAGAGATCAAATCTTGTACAAGCGTTGCGTAATTAGAGTACGAATAGACTACTGACATCAATGTGTGAACCGCTTACACTTATACTTGTTAGTGTCTGACACTCTTTGTAAGTGTATGGTTGTGTCGGAGCTGTTTATTTTAAACTGTTTAAAAACTTTTGAATTACACCCGTACTCGGACACAACGAGGCTGACGGCGACACTTATTCTCGTAAATTTTGCAATGACACAAAATCATGTGTCTCTCTTTATAAGAGCACTTCTATTTATACACTAGTGTCGCGGTCTACTCGTACTTTACAGTAGATATATAAACATTACAAATACTTAAGTCATATCGGGTATAACCTAGCCCACTACCAATACATTGTATCAAAAAATTGTAATATGTATATTTTGGCATGTTTGTATGTATAAAGTACTTTTTATGTCGCGTACAGTGAGGCGCAAGCGGTCGGTGAGGTTAGCAATGGACGAATACTGTAGTGGAAGCAGACGAGTTACAGCAAATAATATATAGCAAGAACATTATATCTTCGAGAAATTTCAAATTATCCGTACGATTAATATAGAAATATTTTGTATGTATAAAAAGCTAATTTTAGTATTATTTAATTTTTAATGAATTTCCCACAAACTGCCATAAGTCTCGGGCTGTGGAAGACTGAGCGAAATTACTTCACTACTTTAAATTGGTCATACGACAATATCAATATCAACTCACGGTCTTAGCATCTAAAATATCCAAAAGACAAATAACATCAAATATATGGACTATACAATACAAAATGGTAAAAAGTTTTCAAAGATTACAATAATATTATATCCAAAACAGTAAATTACCAATAAAAAGATTTAAAACCGTTGCCAAAACGACAGACGAGGCGACGCCTCGTGACTTCTAAATGACTCATTTAGATAAAAACGGTATTAAATGATCACATCATCGAACTATGCAATAAAAGTGTTTTGAAAACATATCACAACACAAATTAGATTAATTTTCTTATATAAAACAATCGGACGTCAGGTATCACTGGACTCGTCTACTCGGACTCGTGGATGCCGGACTCGTTGTCCTCGTCCTTGGCGTCGAGGCGCGTCTTGAGGTCGTCGATGAGCGCGGCGGGCGGCGCCAGCAGCTGGCACACCACCTCGCGCCCCTCCAGCACCACCTGCGTGCCCCCCGCGCCCGGGCCCCCGGGGCCCGTCGGCGCGCCCGGGCCCCCCGCCGGGGCCCCGTCGGCGGAGCGGCCGCGCCACTCGGCGATCTTGCCCTCGATGTCGAGCGTGCTGCGCTTGGAGCCTCTGCCGCCACACGTCAAACGCCACTTCGCGCGAGCCCGGAGGCGCGGGGGCCCGCGGCCGACCTCCTGCGCGCTCACTTGACACCCATTGATGGGGACAGTTTGGTTCTTTCCGGAAATTTCCGAGCGTTACGGCAGGAGGTCCACCGCGTCCGAGACTAAACTATTCTATCGCTCACTGAACATCTAAATGATCCAGTCCATGAACTATATATAGTTTGAGTGATGCAAGAAATGACATGCGCGGTTTCGACTTCCGAGGGAGGGCTCGATAATACCCACAAAGAGTATTACGCGAGTCCTCAGTCGCTATGTTGTTACGTAGAGGTCACTATCACCTACCGAGAACGTAAAAGGAACTAAAAGAAACTGAACTAAACATAACTGAACAGTCTGTTAGGTATCCTCGTGCGGGAGTCGCATGCCACTACGATGTTAGCATGCGTTCTTACAACTAGTTCTTACACAGTCACTAACACGTCACCACTTAATGTAACACTTAACACCTTTTGTTATACAATATGTTAATTGGAAGAAATAAACAAGGATTTGAAGAAATCAGAAAACTTATTATCTTTCATACCCATGCATAGCGCATACGACTTTGAATGACATCTTCATCGTAAGTCCTTAATGGACTATAATAAACTTAAATTATTTTCTTTATAAACCGAAAAGTAATAAAGTTACTTTAACATGATGAATTGACGATCAATATCAAAGCCATGTACGCGGAAAGGGGAAGCTCCGGGCAATAGGGGCTATGGGGCTATGGGGCTATGGGGCGATGGGGAGCTGGGGAGAAGGGGAGCGTGTAGCGGGCATGCAGGGGAGGCGGCACTTACTTGGCGAGGGGAACGTTATCGCGGTCCGCGTACGCGTCATACAAATACTCGCTGCAACAGACAACACACGCCGGTTAGCGCGAGCGCGCGGCGCCGGCGACATCGACCCGCTAGTGAACTCTTTGCTGGCTAATTTACGCTATTTATTGTTTAAATCTATTATATTTTCAGAAATTAAAAGTTCAAAGAGTTCATTAGAGGTTTTATATATTGCCGCGACATTCCAAACAAAAGGGGCGAATAGGGACTATTGGATATCGATTAATAATTATGTGAGTAACTGCGACTGTACATGAGTGACGTCGACATCTTCTATACTAGTACTACTGAACGGTACAACTTTAGATCTAATCAAGTAGTTGGGTAGACACTGAGACAAAAATGTAGATGTACGACGCTATTTAGATAAAGTATGTGATAAACACAGTCTATATTTTAATGAACTCTTATGTTAGGAGATCTATTTATTAACACCTTAACCTAAGTAAGCTGTCGCTGAAATGTAAATAGTTAGGATGATGTTTGATGAATCAAATCAAAGAGAAAACTATGAAAGGGGCGTCTATCTAGTGGTGGTCTATCTAGCTACACTACAGGCGGCTCTCTCGCGGCTCATCGGAAAACGCATGCACTACGGATTACTGAACACTTCATCTAATAAAACAACGTACAAAACTCTCATTATAAATGTATATGGAGAGAAATTATTATTTTTTTGAAGTAAAACATCAACCTCCACTCACACTCAACAAAACTTGTCAAACTAAAGTTATTTTACTAGCGAATGTGCACTTTTGTAAAAAGCAAAAACAAATCAAACGCTTCTGCAATAACGCCTTTTTCAAGTATAGGTACTTTAACATATAAAAGGAAATAAATGAAAAAATTGGAATCAGTGTTTGCATATTCCAATGAGCCAGGATGTTGCGGGGTCTGTGCAAGCCGCTATGGGGTCGAAGAGCACACGTCTCGAGCGAAACAGTGAGCGGCGCGCCGGCGCACCCGCCCGGCCCGCCCGGCCCGCCCGGCCTGCCCGGCCCGCCCGGCCCGCCCGTGCCGGGTCCGCGAGTACCGAGTGTTAGACAAGTTCAATGCAGTGCGAGCTCTAGAGCCCCAACGAGGGCGCCGCGGGCGGGCGCGGGGGGCGCGGGCGGGCGCGGGGGGTGCGGGCGGCCGCGGCGTACCGTCGCCGGCGAGGCGTCACCGCGCGCCGCGCCGCCACAGCGCCTCGCACTCGCTGCGACATAACACACAGTCAGCTGTTGTCTCCCTCGCACGCACGCTACCCCCCCTACCGCTGCGTCCGTCTCCCTCGCACTCATACTACCCTAACCCATATATTCTATAGCTGTAACTTCATTTTAGCTGTCATTAACTATCCCTCATACATATATTACCCCTGCCTATGCTATCTCTTTCGCACACGGTGTATGTGTCTACATCGTACTTATGCTACCCACTTATGTATATAGCCCACTCTATTTTAGACTATAACTGTCTGTTTCTTAGTTCACCTATCACTAACTGTCAATTGAAACACAGATTAACTATGCAATGTAATTGTTATTTTTTTTTTTTCAAACATATTTTTTTTTACTTCAAAATATAAAAACATTCAAAAAATATTTTTATCAATGTTGCAGTATTCTTTCAGTCATATTTATATTGCACTACACCAAAGAATAATATAAAGATGGCGGTGAGTGAAATCAAAGTAAAAAACCTAGAAGAAGTAACATAAAATCTAGATTGTCTAAGCAACTAGCTAAATACTAAAAATACGATTCGCCCCACAGACTTGCACTAACTCATCAGAATTCATAAATTATTGTAATATTGTATACAAATTCTTTGAAAATTCTATAAGTATTATTATAATAAAGGCAGCTATTGAATCCCCGACTTTTGGCTCTTCAACCGCACAGAGACGTGCCGCTAGACAAAACGAACATTGGGGTTTGCGTCGATATTGCTTGTAACGAGAGAGCGGGACTTCCTTTATATTATATTTATTATATTTAATATATTAATGTATATTTCCCAGTCTCTCAGATACAAATAACTAAACAGGTGCTTTTAAATGATAACATAGGGCCCATTCACTGCTACTGGGATGAGGGTGCACGACTAACCCAAAACAGTCACAAAACTCATTAACGAAGGAAACAGACATTAAATCATATTCAAATCATAGAAAAAAAAACAAATAAAATAAATTTAAAAATAAATGAAACCGGCTTCAAACGCGGCTTTTTTATATTTAAAGTCGCCGCAAGTGATGCCAACATAACAATAATAATGGTAGATGAATGACATATGTATTTCTTGTTTAAAAATCTTTTATCTGTGCAATTCATTAGTTTCATAACAGAATAGTTATATATTGGGGTAGATACATATATGAATTACCTAATCTGTTATTTGTGTAATATGTTTAATGTGTAAGTATTGATGTATAGTATATTATGTATTCTATTTTTGTATATTTCGCATAAATCCTTTTAATTCTTTTAATTTTAATAATTCAATAGAAATAGTGTAAAAAGTTTGGATCATTTTTTAGTATCTTGTTTCAAATATATTTTTAAATAACACCGTTTAGCACATGTTTTTTATAAAGAATATTACTATGGCTTTAAAATACTCATTCACATTACTTATAATAAGGCAAAACGTGTGGTATATAAAAATATATGTTGTGTCATTTGTAGAAGTCTGTAAGGAGTACAGTCGGCGAGGTCTAAGCTGATCTTTGCATTTGTGTGAGTGTTCATATACATTTGTTTGGCCGAAACCGGCTCGTACTGATTTTCGACAACTTGCCACACATCTTGTACTGATGGCAGCATCACATATTTAAATCTTAATATTTTATTTCTAGATTCAATTTAAAATAAAAGTAAATTAAAGTTGGCACTTTTAATGTATAAAAATGGAAAACTGTAAGTGACCAAGAAGCAAAAAAACGTGAAGACTGTTGCTGTTGTTTTAGATGACATAAAGAAAATATTCATTATTAATTTAGAACAAAAAAGTTTTAATTTTTTTAATAGCGAACTCAATTTGAACTGTGAGTGTGTCTCGTAATCGTCAAATGCAAAGGTGTGTAGTGTGAGTAGCAGTTGGTGTATACGTACGCCTCCACCAGCGGGCCGGGGTAGGGGTCGGGGTGCCGGTACAGCCGCGCGAGGCGCTGCGCCACCACCAGCAGCGGCAGGAACAGCGCCAAGCACCACGCCAGCGATATCCAGAAACCGTTCTGGAAATTATGTTGACTAAACGTTAAATAACGCGTTAAAAAATTGTACACTACGTAGTTACGTGCACTTGTATATGAAGTAAATAAATATTAAACTTTATATTTTTGACAATAAATACTAACAGCAGGCATCAAAACAGCGCGGCAAAGCGAGTCCCTGGTGGCGTTAAACGCCGTCGACAGCGGTCCACAGAGCCCCACGCGCTCGTTCGCGGCGCGCTCTATCATCGCCACGTACTCTTGCAGACGTTGGCCCATACGTTCAGCGAACTCGCGCGTGAGCTGCGAATGTTACAATTACAATAAATATATCAAATAAATAAATAGTCAATTGTATTGGTTAAATGTGTCATATAGTGCATTGTGACATATGTATATAGTATGTATGCAGTCGTACGTTCTGCACGAGGTCGGGCCCCTGCGTGTTGAGGAACATCTCCACCTCGGTGGTCTCGCGCATGCGCACGTGGATGGCCTCCTTGAGCGAGGAGTGGTTGAAGCGCAGCACGCGCGCCAGCCGCGCCGCCGTGCCGTCCAGCTCGGCCGCCGCCGCCAGCATGGGCGCCACCACCTCCGCCTGCAGCCGCGCCAGCGCCGCCGCCGCCTCGCGCATGTCGCGCGCCACCTCCGCGAAGCCCCCGCGCGGCGCCAGCGCGCGCGCCGCGCCCTCCAGCTGCGCCGCCAGCTCGCTCAGCGACGTGGACGTCAGGTTGCTCTCCAGCGCGCCGCGCAGCCGCTCGAAGTCGAACTCCGACAGCCCCGCGCCCGCCAGCGCGTCCAGCCGCGCGCGCGCGCCCGCGCCCAGCACGCGCAGCGGCCGCCCGCGCGGCGGGTAGTCCGTGTGCAGCGCCGCCACGCTGCTGGCCACGCGCCGCGCCACGCCCGCGCCCAGCGCGCGCAGGTCGTGCACGCGGTGCAGCTGCAGCACGCTGTACGCGCTCGCGTTGCGGTGGCACTGCACCAGCACCGACGTCAGGTTGAAGTCCGCGTCGCGGCTCTCGTCGAATATGGCGCGCTCCAGCTGCACGAAGCGCTCCACGTCGGCGAACACGCGGCTGCCGCGCGGCTCCTGCAGCGGGTCGCACACGAGGCGCGTCGCGGCCAGGCCGGCGGCGAAGTGCGCCAGCAGCGCCAGCGCCACGAACGCGCCGGCCGCCAGCGCGAGCGCCACGCCGGCCAGCAGGCAGGAGGCGCCGGCGCCCTTGTTGCAGCAGTCGCCGGCGCCGTACGCGTCGGGGCGCTTGCCGCACACGCCGCACAGCAGCCCCCAGGCCAGCAGCGCCAGCACGGCCAGCAGCGCGGCGGCGGCGGCGCGCGCGGCGTGGCGGCGCGCGGGCGCGGCGCGGCGCAGGCCGGCGGCGAGCGCGGCGGGCGCGCGCGAGGCGCCCAGCGCGGCGCTGGCGTTGGCGGCGCGCGCGCTGACGTCGTCGGCGAGCGCGGCGAGGCGCGCGCCGGTGGCGGTGATGGCGCCGCGCACGCGCGGCACGTGCTGGTCCACGGTGCGCTTGATGCCGTCGAACACCTGCAGGCCGGCCGCCACCTCGGCGCGCATGTCGCCGTCCAGCAGCGCGCTCACGTTGTGCAGCAGCTCCGACACGTCGGGGATCTGCAACACGCACACATGTCACGTCCGTCCAATAAACAACACGCGCACACACACACACGCACATACACAGAAACTCACCGACGGGAAGTACTTGTCGAGCATCTGATCCATGTCAGCGTGAAATTGTTACAAAATAAACATTATACCTTATATAAATACTATAATCTCATAACCAGATGATGAATAGACTACAGTAATAAAATAGAAAAAATCCATCGTAATGTTTATAAACATACCCTATTGTATTGGATCTCGGTATAGAGCTGGCTTATCTGACGTTTCTCCTGTAGTTGTACGCACGGGCGCTCCTTGCAGGTGTTCAATGTGCGCGTTAAGGACGACCGCACTTGGCGCAGACCTACAAAACGAAAACTATTGTAACACCTGATAAATATATAATTATATCAGTTACTACCAAGAAAAGTCAATACAATCACATACCAGCATCAAGATCCTCCGCCTTGTTCCTCAAGAAGGCCGTCTTCCTTTGCACGTCCTTGAGCTTTTCCGGCACGCCCTCCAGCTCCGCCACCATGCTGCTCAGCTTCTGCACGGACGTGGCTCTCGTGAACTGATCTAACTTCGTCAGCACCACTTTCCCACTACTAGTGAGAGTGGCGTCTAGTTGTTCCTCGAGCTCCTTGTAGTTTTGTACGAGTAAGTGTCTGGCGTGGGCTTGCGTGGCGTTGAGGAAGGTGCGCGCGTCTTGTATGCCGGCGCGGAGGGCGTCTGGGGTGGCGTGCGCTCCGCTTTCAATTTGTGAGTCCGTGGCAAAAGCGCACACTATACCGAATCTGTTCAGATATATTATACAAAGTTAATAATTTAATTGTGCCGACCGAATAGTTATATGAAAACGTCAATACTGTCAGTCCACCATCAAAAAGGTAAAACTGGCTCTTTCAATGAGTAATATTAAGTTTGTTGCCGGCACTTATCAACGTAATTTAATAAGTGCCGGCAACAAACTTAGCATCACTCATTGAAAGGGCCGGTTAAACGATCAGAGAAAGCGCGTAATCATTTGACTCCATAAATGAATATAATTTTAGTAATCTTCACTTATAATATGTTTGCAATATTAAGTCACCTGAGATTAGAGAGAAATGTTTTAAGGATTAGTAGAGATGAGATCTGACGATTAAATTTTAAAGTTTGCTTGGTTAACCATACGGTATGCAGTAGAAGTACCTAAGTAAAGAAAAAAATCTATAAACTAACACATTACATTCGGTCTGATATAAACAACCCTAATAGTTACTATGGCCGTGGTCCGAATTATGCTTACATTGCTCACGACGCTTACACTGCTAACGGGCGGTCCGATATTAGTTAACGCGCTAACGTCTATTAGCAGTACTAATAATACGGACCACTCGTGAGCGTGCTTACGACTTTGACAAGTTAATATGTTTAACTTGTCAAATTCGTGAGTACCTAATAGAGCATTTTTTAATATAAATATGAGTGGAGTATGTGGTATCGCCGATGAAGATTATAAATTGCTTGTGAAAATGGTTATATTCAAGTTTTTTCCGCAATTGAGGAAATTGACGATAGTGACATTGACGTGAAGGATATATTAAACGTCAAATAAACGTCAAAATAACATCAATGCTCACGGTGCTCACGCTCCGACCCGTCAGCACCGTAAACACTAGCCAGTGACGTCACACTATTCACAACGCCAACGGACTCAATACGGACCGAGCGTTGGCGCGCTGTGAGCGATGTGAGCTAATTACGGACCACGGCCTATGAGATGTGCATAATAATTATATTTTTTTCCATAGCTTCACTCGATTTCCCGCATATGTAGGATAGACAGAAGGAATTTAAGAACATAGTGTTAAGACACTCCGTTCCGTTCCCCAGTTTCCACCGAATGAGACATTGCGTGTTTAGCAGCGGAAGTCAACGCCGCGCTTTGCTTTGTTACCAAAGAGAAGAAATGAACATATTAAATGTTTCAGTTACTCGAGTTGGAACCCACGACCTGTCGCGTTCACAGTCGCCCGCTTGTGCACCCGGGCTAGGACAGCTCTCCTTGAACCCAGTTATTAACTGATAATTTTACATGTTACATAAATAATTATGCAAAATTCCTGTGCAGTTGCTGTTTTTTAATGTAAATTAATACATGCAATTGTGTATTGTAGTAACTATTATATCTACTTTAATATAAACAACTTACAAAAATAGAGTGAGAAGGCCGATGAACACAATAGCGAGTATTCCCTTTAGACACGCGTCATATTTTCTATCGAAGGGCCTCCTTCGTCTGCCAACCCTGCACCACTGACAGCAGCACCAGAATAATCTGCAACGTTGTTATTGACGACTTTGAATATATAAAAAAAATCTTTCCTTTAATGAAATTGAAATAAAAAGCATTGTAATTAAATTTTGCTATATCTGGAATAGGAACCAAACTTAGAACGTGTTCCAATGCCGGAAGAACAATCAAACTTTTAACATATTTAAAGTTTCATAAATGTGGAATATCCACATGTATGAAAAAAAAAAGAAACATTTTAGAAAACGTAAAACGTATAAAAGTTGAACGTATTCCAATGCAATATGGACGTTAGCGCGCAAGTGGATTCAAATTTTTATACGTTTTCTAAAAAACGATTACTTACCCAGCAAGTGGAAATATGACAACCAGTAAGCCCACGACGACGATCACAGCGATGGGCCCCGCGTAGTGCGTTAACAGGGTGCGCCACTCGTCGCGAGGCGATGCGAATTCTATTTGCCCATCTGACACCATCACTATGCCTGGAATCAAAAATATGTACATATATCAATTAATATGTTTATTCGTATAGCACAGTGAAATTGTTTATTTTAAAAGGTTTATGTATTACAAGTAACTAATCTGGATACAGAATAAAGCTTATAAATTAGGCAGTTTCTATACCTTTGTGTATAGCCTAAGATTTTTTAACTAATGTTCTAGTAGATATTATTGTGATTTTATTAAGGCCTCCATTTTACTTCCGTTCCCCACTTTCCTTACTTTTGAGGCATTGCGTGTTGAGTGGCGGAACTCAACGCCGCGCTTTGCCTTATTGCCTATATTTTTGTGATACTCAACTAAATCACTTCAAACACTTCTATCAAAACATATATAGGTAATTCCTAAATTACACACATTTTTTGAGAGTGGTGATTAGATCTCTCTCAATTAAATTAATCTCAAATAGGTATTCTGTACTTACAAAACTTTACCAAGTATTGCGGAAGTGATACCTAATATTCAATATATGAGACATCATGTAGGAATGTGGGTTCGAATCCCACTCGAAGAAGTGAAATATTTAATTTTTCAATTTAAATATTTAATGTTTTCTTTCCTTCGCTCTGGTGCAAAAACGCGGCGTTGAATTCCGCCACTCAACACGCAATGCCTCAAAACGGCGGAAAGTGGGGAACTAAAGAAGAACTGAGTGTAAGACACTAGGTACCCAAGCTCCCTCTGCCTACCCTGCCATGTGCGGGATACAGCGTGAAGCTGAGTGAGTTAATGAATGTAGGAATGTTTATAATGCATAATTACGTCAGACATTCCAGATATTCATAACGTTATAAACTTTGACGTATGTATCTGGAATGTCGTCGAGCTTATTTTAATGCTGTACTGTGTTTAACATTGACATTCAATGATTCCTGACCACTCCGCTGCTAGTCGAGGATAATGGACCTAAATACGTTTAGTAAATCATTACTTTTAAGACGACACTTGAAAAACATATTTTGAATACAAACAGCCAAAGATAAAAAAAACATAAAAGACGGTTGCAATATATAATATAAGTGAAAGCTGAATTTGAATCTGGTGAGACGTTTCTGAGCTACAAACGCACAGACAAACGCACACAAAATAAATAAAAAAACAATATTATAGTTATACGCTCGTATTGTTATTTCCCATTTAAAATTCCCAGTGATGTTACAAGTAGCAAGTTGGGAAGGAAGGAAGTTCGACTGTAGGGAATATTCTCTAAACTCAAATACCATTATAATAAAGCATAAGAAGGCAGCAAATAGACTAGGTCACATATCGTTCAGTCACGAACTGAACAGGAACATCGTCGTTAACACGTTATCCGGAGACCGCCCACTTGTACGACTTGTGTAGTCCCCCTTACAACCGGGCGACAAGATTCTTGCATTGACAGCTACCAGGACACCATAAGAGAGTAGAAACATGTATCAGGAGCTCTATAGTTGCATAATACAACATCATCTAATTAATAATAAGCTTTGCCGTACAGCATCGCCTCTGTGTTCATATGAAAATATCTAAGAGCTCTGTACGATGTATAAGTCTTATTACTAGCGCGTGGCGCAGGGGCATAGGCATTTGACTGTAAACACGATAGGTTGTGGGTTCGATTCCCTACTCGAGATAATAATTTCTAATTTCTTCACTGTGGGGAAGTGGAACGGAATGTTATAACACTAGGTTCCCGGGTTCCCTCTGCCTACTCTGCCTCTAGTGAGATACAGCGTGAAGCTAAGAAAGAAAAGAAATTTCCTCACTCAGGTAACAAGGCAAAGCGCGGTGTTGAGGTCCGCCACTTAACACGCCATGTGAGGTATGGCGTTCGGCGGAAAGTGGGGACGGAACAGAGTGTCTTGACCGGGCTAGATAAGTGGCATACAACAAGAACGCATTTTTTTCGGCTCTCTCAAGTACAGACAGAGCTACGAATAACAATCTTATTATTTTTTTTGTTATCTATATCTTTATATTGAAAAGCAATACTAAATTATTTATATAAAATTTTGCTTTATTATAATATTGCGTAAATTACCATAGTTTTAAAACTAACAGGAAAATATATAACTATAACTTAAGGAAAACAATAATTATAGGAAAACATTTATCACATTACGTACACACATATTGTATGAGTGACGGCTTGAATAGGTATTTGACAATTTTGCACAACAGCGTATTGAAGCCTTTTTAATTAATATATTGAGTATAATTAATATCGTAAAAATTTTTGCAAGCCGTAGCGTTTGGCGCTCCGTTCTCTCTACCTACCCCGCTAGGGATATAGCGTGAAGCTAAGTAAGTAAAAAATTTATAAGTAAAGAAACATACTTATTTTAAAAATATATACATTAAATATACAACAATTTAGACGTGCCGCTTGATGAGAACCTATGGCTTAGTAGTCAGAGCACATGGAGGGGTTCTAGAGTAGCGAGTTTAAATCGTTCGTATATTTATAGTTTATATTAAAAAAACGTTTACAATAACTGTGCAAATTAAATATTTAATATCTATTAGTTGAAATCATTGTCTCGGTACTAACTTAGCCGACGTTTTATAAGCTGTGATTAATTTTTCAGAAGATTTTCTTTACGAACTCATATCATGCAAAGACAGTTTTCAAGCAAAATCTTGGACAACTTTTAAATAATTTGACAAACAATAAAAGTTCACAATAAAACTTATATACAAATATATCTATTTAACAATTTTGAAGTTTAAAATGCTAATTGAAAATACAAATTTACATTCAAATATGTTTACTTAAATCCTACACTAATCTTTATCCACATAAAGTGTTATTGGCTGTCGGTATTTTACATATTAAAGCAATCACCCGTATATTACCATTGAAATTAATAAAATGTGTAAATTTGTCTATTTAAAAACGATATACAGTTAAAATGAGCTTTATTTATTTTTAGCTTCTTGTCGCATCCCGCATATGATAGAGATAGGTAAACAAAGGGAACCTACTATTCAGACACTTCGTTAACCACCGATTTAGAGACATTGCGGTACTAAATGCCGCTCTCTCTCTTGTGGCCAACAGAGAAAATTCTTTTATTAATTAGCATACAAGTATCGAACCCACAACCAACGCATCTACTTAAATAGAACAGTACAAATTAAGTTTCTCATCGTTTCTTCTCAACAGAATTACCTTTCATTTCTCTTTTATTATACAATTTGTGTATTAAAACAGCTTCACGCCATAGCAGGCATACAGCGGGAAAGATGAAACCTAATATGAAGCGTACACAGCGTGTTAGCGGAACTCAACGCCGCGGGAATGTTGCTCCCTAACAACTCATTCCTTTTATAAGAAATTGTAAGTTCTTCTTATAAAAATAAATTAAGTTAATTAGACCTAACTACCGTTATAAGATGTAAACAGATATAATCTACATAATTTACAATAGTTAACATTTCATAGCTACAAATGGGAGCAACAAGTCGTTTGTTGATTAATTAATTGGACAGTCGTAGCCCCCGACCGGAGTCTGTGTGACAAGTTATCTACACGTCTTCAATTGATATCGCAGCTACACGACAAAATGGCCTTTATATTGATTTATTTATAGGTGTGTATCGCGTGTTATCACATCGCGCATGTGGGACAAAGCGATAGCTAGTTTAGGCCAATAAAATTGAGCGTCTCCACCGGACGCGGTCAGCTGCGACTTATAGTCAGTTTAATTACTGTTAAATGCTCGGATACCGTTACATGTCTGTATAAAATGTTTTGATATTTAAAAATATTAACAACAAACATTACTTTACAAGTTTATAGAGACAAAGTGTATATACAAAAGTAAAATCTGAATGTTACTGTGCTCCCTACGCATATTCGAACGATTTTACCTAAATAAAACATATTTCTTATTTCAGCATCTATCTAAAAGGAACCTAGTGTTAAGACACTCCGTTCCCCACCTATGATCAAGACATTTGGTGGAACTTAACGCTGCTCTTTATCAATACACGTTGTGTATATAACGATAATATAATAAGAATAGAATGTCACTTTATTTTTAGTAAGTTGTTGCTCGGTATTCATTATTTCGGCATTCCGCACAAGCGGCTCGTTGGTCTAGGGGTATGATTTTCGCTTAGGGTGCGAGAGGTCCCGGGTTCAAATCCCGGACGAGCCCAATTCTTTTTTTAGTTTTATATATTTTTATATTATTTAAAGACATTTTTTTTGTTACATTACACGGAAAAGTGTGGAAATAAAAAAAAAATGTTGTTTTTACATAATTTTTTCGAAAGTTATTTCAGCAACGCCATCCATATATATTCTTTGTAATAAAATGGTAAAGTTTGCACAAACTTCGATAAACTCGATATATACTCCAGTCATTTACATACTCGCTGACCGTTGATCGATTAATAAGGCTTTAACGGACATTTTAAATAACAGGATTCGCAACCCAATTTGAAACATTTAAAATATAACTTAACTTACTAAAAGCTTTTGTGAAATTGCTTTTAAAATTTAAGTTTTATACTCAATGAAATTATATATAAAGTAAAAAGCTCACACAAACAGTACAAGGGCCTCTAAGCGTGACGTAGCAAGTAACAGTACTCACGCCGGTGCGTTCGCTGAGGTCGAGGCCTCTTCCTTCCGCGTCACTGTCAGCTGTCAAGCGAGAGGGCGCACTTCATATGCTAATTGTATTGTGTTCATAGCATTCATTGCTTTGTATACATATACATTTAAATTCTAATATCATTCTTTATTTTCCTGGGTTATTTTAAAAATATGTAATACGTACACGAACATACGAAATGCCTCATATCGGCGGAAAATGGGAAACGGAAGTGGAACGGAGAGTGTAAACAGTAGGTTCCCAAGTTCCCTTTACCTACCTACCTTGCCAAGTGCGAGATACAGCGTCAACATAGAAAAAAACAAACGAGGACGCAAATTATTTATGTTTATATATGACTAACGAAACACTCTGTTGGTAAGACCCTAAATAAACTAACCAGTTATTCTCTTCAACACAAAGAAGAAATAAAGAGCGGCTTCAAGCTATACCCCCGCATATGGCACAGTAAATAAAATGAACTTTGAGGTAAAACACTCAGCTCTCCACTTTTCATGTCGGACTTTTCAAGACCTCGATATATGAATACTTATAAATAAATACTTATAAATATTACATTTAAAATATTTCTTAATGTTGAGACATTAGTGGGCGGAAAATAAAACACCCATTTATGCATCACTAGGATTTCTGTAGAAAAACTTTAACTTTACATAAAAATCATACATTGTTTTTTTTTTCTTCCTGCTGTATCTATCACGAGGCACGGTAGGCAGAGAGAACTCGGGAACCTAACACGATGGTGTTAAGACACTCCGTTCCACTTCCGTTCCCCAATTTCCGCCGAATTTGAGGCATTGCGTGTTGAGTGGTGGAACTCAACGCCGCGCTTTACTTTGCGATCTATATAAATATTAATTTGAGCGTCGCGTTTATGATGTTCAATATTCATTCAAATATTATCTCATAAGAGTGGACTTCGCGAGAATGTTTTCAAACAGAAAGTGACATGCGTGTGAATATCGTTATTATATCACAGGCAAATTGTATTACAGGTACGTGTACACTTTCAGAATAACTACAGAGTTAATTAAATTAATTAAAATATTACCATTTTTTAAATTAAATAATACATTATATACATCTACATGTAATATTCACACTAGAAAAAGGTAATAATGTGTACAATATCTATTTCTTTGCTAAGCAGTTACGGTCAACTAACCGATAATGATCACTGCTTAACTAATGTAACTGGCTGAGACAAACACATTACACCAGCGACAATCTTTATATACAAAAAAACAGGTAGATGTTCCCTTTTCATCTGTGTACGTCAGTATGAGCTTCGCGAAGAGTATTTCACTCTCGGTATAGGTGGTATTAAAAGATTTTTTTAACTTTACTCTGCATTTTACAGGGTAAAAGGAACCTAGTTTTAGGATACTCCCTTCCACGTTAAGACCATTCCGCCGAATTTTATGTGTTTTCTGCCGAATTCTTGAGGCATTGCGTGTTGAGAGATGATATCTTATCAAAGCAAAAAATGAAATAGTTTTCAATCCACCGAGTGGAAGTCGTATTTTTTACCGCCGCGTTTACAGCCACACGCATATGCCCCTACTACTAGTGAGATTATAGACTCCTGTCCTATTTCTGTTATTTCATCTTTCATGCAATATTTAACGTAGGTACAGACAAATATATTTTTTATGTTTTGTTAAAGCAAGTATACATCATTATATAATAAAACCTTGGTCGTTGCGCTTTGCCGGTCAGGTTCTAAGGTGTCCGTGTGTGATGTACAATCTCATTGCCATCTCTATTATATTTACATCGAAGAAATACATACTAACTAAATTCTCAAGTTGCTATGTGAGTGTATAAAAAGTAGATACATAGAATTATGGTAACGTCACATTTTGCCCTGCATATTGCAAAGTAGGCGGAGAGATCGTACTATTAAAATACTGCAGTCTCCTATTCTCTTCGTTTTCCTATTAAATGGGTATTTTGGAACTTTGCGCTTTGACTTGAACGCGCAACCGCCATGATGAACTCTACCATTTATGTTAGCAGATTTTTTTTAGATAAAATCACTTTTACTAATTTTAAAGTGCACACATAGAAAAGATAAAATCATTTCTTAAACTTCGCGCGTCTTTGATGATTTCCAACAAGCGCGAGTTCAATTCCCGCTTCCTTTAATTTTTTATAAGTTTTTATTTATTATGTTTCTTTCCTAAGTGTGGATTAACACTTAAATACAGCAAGTTTATTTTGTTAATTTACATTTAGGAACGAAAAATACACAAGATCACATATAAAATATAGTATGTTTAGATATTGTTATAATAAAAAAAATTTGAACCGGCAATCATCGACACTCCAACTGAGCATCTTCAACTGAGCAATCAAATACCAAGTCAACTCAAATAACAACAAGCGCATCAATAAATATGATAAAATATATAATGTAAACAAACTAGAGTCGTACGTACGTAACGTATGTTATTTATCCGTTGAGGCGGGGAACCTTGGCCGTCGCGCTCTGCCAGCCATCCTCTACAAGTGTACCTGCCTCGCGAGTTACGCGTGTTACACAATGCCCGTGCGCCACATACGCCCGCGTAATCACGATCATTGTGCTTATTATATGTACATTGGTAGTTTAACGAGACGGAAAATATATTGTCAAAAATTGATATTCAAGAAACAGTAATATAGTCTATTGAAAAGTTACATTTAGGATTGCGATTTCATAGGACGAGAATTTAATATAAAAAGATTTATAAATAACATAGCAATGTTAAGAGCATAATAAATACTATATACTGTAGAATGTTCCATCTGCAGCATTGTTTCCGGGTCGATACAAAACGGAAGTTTCAAAGTGTCCCTCTCTACTCTGAAGCCCAATCACGCCTATAGCTTCTCTGGTAAGATAAGGCCTCATGAAAAAAAATACTCAATTCTCAGACAAAAGACAAAAAAAGTTTATCTTTCCTTCTTCTTTCAGATCAAGCGGAAGTAGTAATATATCGTTCTACTTTGCCATTTCAATTCATTTAGAAACACTTTGCGTTTTAATATGACCATCA
The DNA here is from genome assembly GCA_019049475.1 of Eueides isabella. NCBI lineage: Eukaryota > Metazoa > Arthropoda > Insecta > Lepidoptera > Nymphalidae > Eueides > Eueides isabella. Next base: position 16,451,603 of record CM032390.1, on the reverse strand, counting down.
TCAAATAACGCTAATTGAAAGCTTAGACTAAACACAGCGAGAGATCGAATCACATCAAGGCGTGAAGCCATTTCCGATCGATTTCAATCACGAAATCAGAACAAGGTGAGCCATTAAACTACAGTTATTGTATTGAGTCCAATGTATTTAACAAATCAATAATAATAACATGTTGTACAAATAATTTATGCGTGTTCTAAGATGAAAAAAAATATACATAATATATAGTTTATCATATTTCTCTGAATATTCTTTGAGAAATATTTTATAGTCTTAATTAAGAGGAAAATTAGAAATAAAATAATTGAAACAAGCCAAGCCTTATTGAAAACGCCACATCCGCTGCTAACAGATGCGGTATCGCCATTTATAACTTTTGCTACCTAACGTCGTGTCTGCGCAAACAATCTTTTAATCTTCTTATTTTGTTCTCAGTAATTTCATGACTCATAAAATTTCAAAAGATTTTCAAGCTATTTATGCTTTTCTCCACTTTCAAGGAATAGGCGAAGAAAACCAATAGTTGATATAGCTCTCTTCTGCATCCCTATGTTACATATTAATTGGTAATATTATGTTATGTCCAAACGTTACATTGAATAGAATGGTTCTATCCTTCGACTGAGTTTCCAGCATATAACCAACGCACATACAAATGCGCCCTTACCACCACCATGTACTACTAAAGCTCTCAAATTCACGCTGTATCCGCACATGGCAGGGTAGGCAGAGGGAACTTGGGACACACTTCGTTCCCTTCGCCACTTTCTGCTGAATTTGGTTTTGGGGCTTTGCGTATTGTGTGGCGGAACTCACTTTTTCTTGTTGCCAAGGTGAAGAAATGAAAACATTCAATATTCAAATTATTTCAGAGGGGATCGAACTCACCAACTATCATTTACAGTCACACGCTTGTGCCGCTGCGCCACGACAGATTTCAACTACTACTATCGCAAATACACAATATCCATACTAATATACGGAAGAATTTATTTGGTTAAGCGCGCTAATCTTCAAAACTATTGGTTCGCATAGTTTTTTTTTACTCCACAGCCCAGTTATCGTGGAAGCCTATAAACCTCAGCCGAATTTGCGTTAAGAGTTATCTCATCGGCCGCAGGTAACAAAATAATATAGACCTATTTATATTTACATATGAACTGTTTATGTTTACATCACACGTAGTGTGTGTTTCCACTTACATATATTCGATTGCGAGGTGAGTGCTCTGCCGTGGAAGAGGGCGAGGACGCTTCAATAATTTACAGAGTCATTACGTTTCTTTCCCATTGACGATGACTTGAGAGAGTTATCTAGATGTCAACAACTTTTAGGGCATTTTGGTGTCTCTAATGTTCTTTGGGTAAAATACTATAACCATTGGTACATTTATCAAATTATTGATAAGTGGATTTGTACCAAATAATTAATATTATTGAGGCATGTCGTGGCGCAGCGGCAAAAGCGTGCGAGTGTAAACGGTAGGTTGTGAGTTCGATCCCCGCTCGAGGAAATGAAATATTTCATATTTTCAAATTAAATATTTAATGATTTCATTTCTTCGCTCTGGTTACAAGGCAAACGCGGCGATTTGTTCCGCCACTCAACACGCAATGCCTCAAATTCGGCGGAAAGTGGGGAATGGAAGTGGAACGGAGTGTCTTGACACTAGGTCCCTAAATCCCCTCTGCCTACCCTATTATGTGCGGGATAAAGCGTGAAGCTTAAGTTATAAGTATTAATTTGTCTTCTAAAATGCATAATTGGCCAGTTTCTAAAATTTTATACTAAGTAATGCTATTGTTAGAGATAAGATAAGTTGCCTAATGTGTTGACGACCATGAATTAAGTGGAAATTTATCACACGCTATTGTCTCTTATCTTTTACTTCTAGCTATAACAAAATAAAATTTTTGACTATTAAGTATAATAAGATTTCTAATAAATCTGCCATTGCGGCGCTTCCACGGAAATAATTTGTTTCAATTAAAAAATAAAACAATTTATCTACATGGTGACTCAGCGGCAGTTTACTAACGGTAAACGATCACGTTTGTGAGTTCGATACGAACGGTGTATAGGGTGAAAGGATTATTTCATTTTTACGCTTTGCTAACAAGACAAAGTGCGACTTTAAGATCCACCACACGACTTGAACGTCTTTCATATTGGACCGGGAGTAATGAACGAGTAGTGCATCTCACACGACGTCTATAATAAAACACATCTGTATACAAGTGTTGTTAATATGATATTATATATGTATATTTGATCACGTAAATAGCGAGGACATGCACATCTAGATGCTGTCGGGGGTGTCGGGGCGGGGGACGCGCCGGGGGGCGGGGGCGGGGGCGGGGGCGTTGGCTAGGGAGAGTTCCTTTGTGAGAGTGCAGCGGATCGATAGCCCGCCGCCGCCGCCGGTCCTGTCTGCCGCCACCGCCCGCGCCAGCACCAGAGCGAGATCGTTACGAGAGACTCGTGCGGTCGACGTAATTCACTCACACTTCGTACACCGAACGTGTTCATAACGCGTTGTCATATGAATGCAATTATGGACAATATTCATTATTGCTCAATTAATGTTCAAAAATATGCTACTGGTCTAAGCAGTTATATGGACAATATACTTATTTAGAGAACGTATGGCTTTAGTGGTCAGAGCGGTTGGAAGGATTCGAAGAGTCGCGAGTTCAAATGGTGTTACGTTCAAATTTTTAAACATTAACATTGTAAAAATAAGTTATATATAGAAGATTACAGTAATTTCTTCATACATGTCATAAGATATAAAAATATCATTGCGTATAAGCATCATTATATTACATACAACATAATTGAGGTAATAATCATTTATGAAGGATAACCCAATTGTGGTCAAAATTATATCGTTCTCTATTATCTAACTCTGAAGTATTTTGATTATTCATAAATATATCGTCATAGATTATTTAAATATTTGGAGCATTTTTAGGGAAAAAAATATAAAGAATCCGTAGTGTTACAATAAATAAAATATGTTTATGTTAATCTTAGTTCACTTGAAATATGATCTTGTTTTAAGGTATTAATTTATAGTATACGCTACATAATTATATTAGAGAAAATGATGAAAATGAAAACTTCGTTTCCTTTCCATTTTTTCTTTAAGAAGATGTAATTTATTTTCGCAATTTTCATCGACTCAATACAATGTGACTTAGAAAAACTTAATAACATAATAAATATTTATTTAAAAACACTCCAAATGTGAGCCCTATTAAATATTTATTTTATTCTAATAGTTTTTCAAGAATAATTGTTTTTGTTTTATTTTTTATTCTGTTGTTATTGTTATATATAGCGGCAATAGAAATGTGTAAAAATATCAATTTTCTAACTATCACGATACAGACTTATAGCAAACGGATAGACAGCGCAGTCTTTATAATGGGACCTCGTTTTACCCTTTAAGTACGGAGCCCTAAAAACTACTCTAGAGAATTATTAACGCTAACCGTATCTAGAGTAAGTTCTTGATTGCTGAGTCCAATAAAGCAAATTAAATTAAGTAAACATAGTCTCATTTAACAGCTTAAAAATCTGTTCGCAATACACAATAGATAAGAAGTAGGTACAAGGTACATAGTAAGCACTCGCACTCCGGCGCGCCACCCGGGACGCGCGCACCGCCCGCGCTGAATATTTGATGACCACGCCCGATACGTTTGAGAACGTGCCAGTCCTTACATTGCACTCATAGTGCAGTACAATTAATACTATTATTTTAGTTATTAAATAGACTCAACTTTATTTGGTAATCGTATCAAATAATTATTCTTTAACCGATACACTATTTGTTAATGATTTGTTACTTTCTTTTTTTTTGCGTAATTCAACGCCGCATAACATAAATATCTATAAAAAAACAATGGCAACGAGCGAGCAACTTAATCTCAAAATAATCAACTACATATTACTATTTATATATTTATTTTTTATTAATTACTCAGGTGGTCGACAAGCGTTAAAGGACAAATAATTTCCACCCGACTTGCTCATTAGCCTCTTCTCTTATAAACGTTATATATGGCTATAGAAATATCCATTGACACATAACAAAAGCAAAAAGGTTAAACGCTCATATGCGATGGACTATTTGGACAAAAAATACTCAGGGTCTGTTTATTTTAAAATGGCAACTTTAAACTTCACAGATGTGCTATAGTTCGTCACCTCGCCATTTTATAGCAAGTTTTGGTTAAAAATACTTATGAAGATTTTAGCGGTACTGGATTTGAAGCCGCGCCTCTTTCGAATTTTGACGACACAAATAAAGAATGAATGAATTGTTTGGTCAGAGCGTTTGGGCAGTTCTAAAAAAAGTGATTTCTTTCCTTAGTATGGATATTACTTTAAATATATTAAATGAATTTTTGTTTCTTATAATTATGGTATTTATTTGTTTTCAAATTTATTATTTTTTGTATGTTACTCTTACTTACTTATTTAAGGAGGAATAACTAAGTTTTGTATCTAATATCGGTACAAAGAGAAATCGCTACAAACACAACACTTGAGTCACAAGTCCCAGTTTCACCATGCTCAGTGGTGTCTTCTTTCTTTAATAATATTGATTTGTGGACCGTTGTGGCGCATCAGGGGCACAAGCATGTGACTTTAAACACATGTGACAGGTAGTGAGTTCGATCCCCACGAGTTTTCATTTCTTCACTCTGTATACAAGGCAAAGCGCGGCGTTGAGTTTCGCCACTCAACACGCAATGCCTCAAATTCGGCGACAAGCGGGGAAAGGAACGGAGTGTCTTATCACTAGGTTCCCAAGTTCCCTCTGTCTGCAAGGTAGACATGTGTGGGATACAGAGTAAAGCTGAGTAAGTGTTATAAATATAGAGAAATGTGAACGGCTAAGTTGCCTAAATAAAAAGATGATATAAAAAAAGCTTGAAAATATATAAAAATTAGAATGTATAAAAATTTGGCTAGAACTTTTGGATATTATCCAAGAGTTGTAGCCAGTGCCGCTTCACCAATATTGATACGATATACCGAGGATATCTACACAGCCTCGCTTTAAGAACCCTTATAGAATAAATTGATAAAGCTTTACTATCAATACAATATTTTATTATTTGTCAAGATATAACGATTATTATTGATTATATAGGTATACGTTATAAAGCTAGACTTTCATAAATAGAATTTGCAACATGAATAAATTCAATAACATATAGTGTTTCTTTAGTTCTACGCTGTATCCCGCACATACCAGGGGGCAGGCAGAGGGAACCTGGGAACCTAGTGTTAAGACACTCTATTTCTATTAAGACACTTCCGTTCTCCACTAATCTCCACTTTCCTGTGTGGGGAAAGTGGGGAAATGATTTTTAACATAATAATGCTTGATTGCACACTCGGTAACATACATAAAAAAAACTATTTGTAAACACAAAATGTACAAAGGCGTCATTATCACTAAGAGTAAACGTTTTAAATATAACTTTAAGCACCATTTCCGATTGTTATTAACTTGCCAAGTCAACGTAAAGATTTTTTCATATTTAACTTTATCGTCGCCATCATTGGGGTACCTGCGAACGATGAAATCTGCTTTCTAGTCGTAAACAGCGACGGTACACTGTTTACGAAGTGAACTAGTAGTGGTTGGTAGTCAGCCGACCACCTGTTGAAGGTACTCTGCTAGAAAGGCGCGTCGGAACTTTCCCATCAACGCAGTGCCACTGGCCAATACAAACGACATCATATCTATCTCATTGTTAATATTTGAATGAATGAATTTAGTTTAACAAAAAACTGTGTACACTTTAATATATTACATAGTAAACGCAAATATTTATGATATATAGGTATATCCTCCTGGCAACGTGGGTGTCACACCGCACTTATAAATACTTTTACGATTCAGTTTTCTTTTTGTTTTCAGCAAATTTTAATATTCCTCCAACAACTTCACCTAAAGACTAATAATGACTAAAAATAACTTTTATTTTTTCTAATTTATTGTTATTTATGCTGTTCTTATTTATTTGTAAGTCTTCTTATTTTATTTGTCTGTACTAAATGTGTCGTAAAAGTTGTTACCTTAGGTATCACATGTGATATTGGCCATATCACATGTGATACCTAGGGTAATTCCAAATATAAATACCACCCAATTTTAATGATTTAAAACTTGTATACTTCGCTTTTAATTTCTTCACTTAATACATTTGCAACATCAGCAAGCAATTTGGCAACATAAAGCAAATTTTAGACCCTATCCTGTTCAACCACCACAAGGCACTTTTAAAAACAGCCATGTTTCTAATATTGAAAAATCTAATTGATACATAAACTTTAAAAAAAAATGGGAGCTTTTACAGAAAAAATATGCTTTACATCCCATTTATGCCATAAATTATAGAACTACTATGTTAGACAAGATTAAAAAAAATGTTGGGCTTTAAGCACAAGATGTAAGTTAGTAGCAACTCTAAGGACTAGAGAGCGTTACTGAGTTTAGTTCACATTCAAAGATAGTTAACGATACAGAAGTACCAGAATCTACACAATCAAATAATTGTACAGAATCTTAATAAAATATCAAGAGTTTAATTCATATTTATTTTTAAAATATCATTGAATTAAAGAAATTGCATTAAATTAAATTTTAAAGCGGAACCGAAGGAAATAAGTGTTTCATTCTAATGTATGTAATGTATCAGATTTGATATCACCTGAAAGTTCTGAAATGCGTAATTGAATAAGATTTAATCGAAAGTTTTTATTTAATGTAAAGCCAAATTACTTCAAAACAAAAATGGTGCTTTGAATCCATTAATTAATAATGTTCTAGGTCGCAGCACGATATAGGAAAACATTTGAACACATATTTTAATATATTATAAATGACGCCCATCCAAATCATCTCTTATAACTAAACTTTATACCGTCATCATTATTTCCATATAATATTACTAATGTACGTTTTCTGAAGGAAAATATCTAAATAAAACACATCTTTTAAAATAGTACATCGCTTGTTCACTAGTTACTGCTACTGCAGCGGCCAGGTGTCGAGCCGTTCGAGATATCACAACACTTATGCCTTTAAGTTTCACTTTCACATTGTTGACCGGTGACGAGCGGCCGTAGGTTCAAGGCCGGGACTCGCCTTAATAACTTCGTCATTATTAATGGCAGCCTCATTAATATTAATTCTAATAATTAAAGTTAGAGTAAATGCAGTTGTAATTACTAAATCCATTGTTAGGTATTACTTATTGCTATTAAATATCCAACAGCGACCACGCAAGCCAATGATGACAATACTCGACTGAAGGCAGTCTACACAAATGGCAAGTAGCGCTCAGCCAATACTTTAGAATGAAACATAGAAATCACAAATTCCATACAAGTAGAAGATATCTTACGATGTATCCGGGTATCGTTAAGCCGTTAACACGTCTAGATAAAACATATACGTCGCGTTCAGTTAAAAGCGGTATACAGCTCTAAATGATAGCATCCGCTAGTTTCAAGGAAAACGGTGTGATATGACAAAAAGTTCAAAGCCGTTCATATAACAGTAACTAGTGGCAACTAACAAGCGACACATGGCGTGAACTGAGACCGAGAGAAGGCGGCCTTGTGTTTGTAACCGGCGACCGGCGATCGGCGCGATTAGAAATGATTGCTAGCTCGTTTTAGTCAATGTGGAATAAATAATATTATTGTAAATGTATATTTAAATTCACCGTTTTTCTCTCACTTTCAATTTATTAAACAATATATTGTGTCGTGGGGTGGAATTCCGCACGTAATCTTGAGAATAAACACCATATCGTAAACTAGCCTCGCCTGCGACTTTACCTTATTAGGCAAATGGAAATAACTAAGAGCTCAGTAATAATGCTTCCTACAAAGAAAAATAGTGCTTCTAAAACATTTTATTAATAAGGTAGAATTGACTTCCTCAACGGGATTCATCCGCTGATATGATTGCGGAAGGAATTATAGAGATATGAGCACTATACGAGCGGAAAACACGGCTTCGTGATGGGGACTGTCGCGGTTGTCGCCATTCTCTCTTATTTGTAGATCATTTTTTACAACAGGCAAAAAGAAGAGGTGTTATAAGTATGACCTGTGTGTTTGTATGTAGCACCGTAGCCCCAGAATGAATGATCGGATTTGTATGCGATCTTTTTTTTCTTCTAGTTGCGGTACCTAGCTTTGATGCACGAAAATCTGAATGATAATTTAAATACGATATACACTTTTTTTTTTAAAATAAGGTAAATTTCTGAATGGACGTATTTTCTAATAAATATTTTTATTTTATTTAATTAATTACGATATGCATTTGAAAATGCAAGTACAATATACGAATTCAAATGGAAATTAAAAGTAAAACGCGGTATGTAACTATTTTAGCAAAACATAAATATTATATATAAGATTATTTACTAGAAACATCTACAATGAATTAACATTTCTATAAAATTATCATACATACTGCGTAGGATATGACCAAACACGTGTATTTACGTAGGTACGCACACGAACTTAGTAATTGATCATGACGAATTTTCTCCAACACAATTATTTACATTCATTATTCATGAAGACATAACCATCACCATTAACGCGTCTGGAATAAGATCTCTATATAGCTCGACAATAACTACCTACAAGGAAATTAACAAAATATGCTGACAAAATTTTATATTACGGAAAAAATATGAATAAAAATTGACAGACGCACGACATAGCGATAAGAGTTCAAGACACTCGATTCTTACTGCCTAATGCCACAGAAAGAAGCAAAAAATAAATAAATAAAACTACACATAAATAAAAAACACTTTCCCGTACCGGGAATCGAACCCGAGCCTCCTGGGTGAAAGCCAGGTATCCTAGCCACTAGACCATACGGGATGTAATTTGTACATTGAAATACAGTATCCATTTGAAATTATAGCACTTAAAAATGACAATTAACATTTATTTATATTATTAAATAAATTTATTTAAATAATTTTTCAATTTTATTTATGCAAAGTACCACTTTTGTATCGAAATTGTTTTTCTAATATTTAGTTCACATTTTACTTCTGTTCTAAAAAATTACAAGTCAATAAAAAAAAGATATTGAACTTTGTAAACGTACAATATCGACCGTTGAAATGATTCATCGCAGATTTCGACTGTTGTCGGACAGTCGGCGTTTAGAACCGGTTTTGGCGCAAGAATGCTTATTATTAACCCACTTTAAAAATAGCCACTTGTATCTATGTGGATTGTTGTTATTTTTTTATCTGTGCAGCTTTTAGTTACCACTAATGAATGAAATGTTCTACGTATATTCATTAATAGGTTAACAGGATATTTCTAATGAAATATATGTATTTTGTACTTATATAATAATAATTAATAATGTGTGGCGTCTTTTAACTTTGACTTGTCGGTCTGTCTGTCTTTAGCATCACAGTTTCTGAATGAATGGACTTTAAGCTTTATTTGTTGCGGGGATTCTTGGCTATATTTTATGAAAATCGGATTAGCAGTTTGGTAGCTATAAGTACTTTGCCAAGATGGGCTATTTAATTTTTTTGTTATTGTATATTATATTTTTTTTTGTTTTATTCTATTTTATAGTCTATATCTAATTACCAACTACTAATATATAGAACCAAGTCTTTAAGGTTTATTCTCTTTCTTATTCAATTACTTACTGGAAGCCGTGATGTCATCAATATATATAGATAAAATAATTTATACTGACTCACTGCAACTTTCAGCTCTTCTCTTTACGCGTGAAGAGAAGAGCTGAAAGTTGCAGTGAGTGAGTATAACTTCAAAATGACCATAAAGTTGTAACTCTATTGAACTTTAACCCACTGAACTAGATGCCCAGTATATGGACACTTTGATCATTAAAACTGTTTGTTGAGCGCTCTCTGAGCGATTGATGCGTGGGACATATTCGTGTAGTTTAGATAAACTGCCGCTTATCTCGTTGGGAGATAAGCGAGATTAGGTCAATAATCCGTGGAGATTTGTTTTTATGTATAAATTTGATAGTATCGAATAAACTATAGTATAGCTGATAACAGTATACAGAACATAAAAAAAGTATGTCGGTTATAAAATGCATATAATAATATTAGTAGAGAATAAAGTAAAGACAAAATTGTGACATCAAAAATCTACCATTCATAGATTAATTAGAAAACACGGCCGTGAAATGAAGGGAAGTGAAACGGAAAGTTCTAACGAAGTAAACACGGCGTTTGTAAATGTATAAAGTAATTAATGAATAGAGTACGGAGCGCACAGTAATGAGACTCGGGCAGAGACTATAGATCAAACCATTTCGAGTGTAACTCGGGCGAGATAAGCTCCAGTTTTAAAGTTTAATTAAAATCACTACAGTCTCCAGTCGACTAGTCCATTTAATAACGAACTAACAATGGCAAACAAAAACTTTTTCTACTGACTCCTAGAGCACAACAACACAACCTCTTTTCAATATTGAAAAGTGAAATAAAAGTCCCTTCCTTTTATTTGCTTGAGAAACAAAGTCAAATGACAATTAAAAAAAAACTATTACTTTTGTTACATTTTGAGCTTTATTCAATCTGGATAACAGGACATAGAGCGGTACTTTGTATAATATTATTAGCCCAAAAGTCATAAAACATCCTTATGATTGACAAAATGAAATTAACGAACCGATTGGTTTGCGGTTTTTTTTAATCAAAAGCCTTGTTTATCAAGTTGGTTCTTAGCTGTGTTATATGAAAATCGGATCAGTAGTTTAATTTTGCACTTTGCCAAGCCAAGAGGAGGTAGTGATATTTAGTAAAATTCTCTCTCTCTCTCAGCTTCACACTATATCCCGCACATGGCATGGTAGGCAGAGGGAACTTGGGAACCTAGTGTTAAAACACTCCGTTCCATTTTTGTTTCCCACTTGTTTAGTAATATTTATTTCAAGATTTCTTAGGTAGTAGTATAAGCATTATTTATAAAATTCATACAACCATTTCAATCAGTCAGGTATTGAAGCGACATGGTCATAGGTATCTATAGACTATGATAGTATAGGACCTCCTGGCAACCACGAACCTAAACAACCAAGTGTATAGGCTGTACCACCCGTAGTGTTTACAAGCTCAGTGTTTGTTGGTAGACGATATTGCGCTATATTGTACGTCAGTCGGCTGAGCCAGTGGGAGTGGCGAATGGCGAGTGGCGACCCATATTGAGGACACGCATCATTGGAAAAGCGCTTGTTGCATTACGCTCTACTCGCTCTACTTCCAATATGTAATTTTGTAAATGTTGTAGCGCCCCACTTTGTAGGCGATAAACTTTATTATAGCCCTTTGAAATATTTTTAAAAACATTTATGAAGTATTTTAATATAAATAAAAAAAAATATTTTATATTGTTAGTCTGGAATCTAGAATTAGATAAGTATACTTAATGAGTAATTTCTGTTTATGTATAAAAGTGTAAAATATTTTGAAGAAAAAAAAATAAAAATTTACTGTCACCACCTCATTGCCTCACTTATTATGTATGATATGAATTGCGAAGTCGATAAGTAGCTATACATTCATACACATGTATATATATATATATATATATATATATATATATATATATATATATATATATATATATATAGCAAGGTAGGCAGAGCGAACCGAGTGTTAAGACACTCCGTTCCTAGTTTTCAGCTAGTTTGCGTTAAATGACGAAACTCAAAACCTCGCTTTATCTATCACAGCGTAGCAATGACAATAATAATCCCCCGAGTGGGGATCGAACCCGAGGCCATCATGTTTATAGTCAAACTCAGCTCAGCTTCGAAGATTCAATAAACTTAATAAACTAATGTATATGTAATATTCTCAAAGTAATAAACTGTTATATAAATTATAATTTTATTGAATATTTATCTTTAAATAGTTATGTTTCTATTAAGGACAGTATCATCACAGCTTCATTATCTACAATAAAATTTTAAATTGTCAGTGTTATCAAAGAACCTTGAAAGCTGCTAAAATAATTATGTTTTTAATTATGTTTTTTATAATATTTTATAATAACACAATATGATATTTTTTTACATTTTTAAAGTGTTATAATATCTGTCACCAGATCTGAAGATACATACCAAATCTCTTCGATCATCGAGAAGAGTGTAATATTTCAATTATCAGATTTGACCCACGACAACATCAAGCTAAAAAAAGTTGAACATATGCTGCAACACTTGTATATTACTGTTGGCAATGCAACAAAAACCTAATTATACTCTTACAAAATATAAATTTACATGTACTCAGTAATAGGTGCAGTAAGAAAATTGGCACAAATAACTATAGGTATTAGAAATTGCGATTTTAAACTTATAACAAAATGAATTATACGCGATATATTTATTCGAATATTACAAAAATGAACAATTGTTATTATTTAGTAACTGACGAACAACAAGTTTGTTTATTATATACCTACACTTATATATAGGCATTACTAAAATGTGAAAAACAATTTATTTTATAGATAGACTGAAAACTCTCGTAAGACAAATTATATGTCGTTCAGATTCGCCATTTCCTGCCTTACTTAAACGTAATCCCATAAAGAGAGATCAAACATTAACGACATATTTAACGAGTCTACAGTAAACAGTTACCAATACTTATTCAGGTAGCAATAGTAAAGTATTACAAACTATCGACGACGACATCCATTACATAGTTAACGAGACAGTTAGACGTCCGAGTCGTCGGCGCGGGCATCGGCTCCCCTTCTAATTCAATTCACACAGCGAATACACTAACTAAAACGATGAATGACTAACTTTGTACATCTATCGTTTAACTAAAAAATGATATTTCTTTTATTATCAGCGACATTTTGCGGTATCTATAATTGTGCGTCATCAAAATATGATAACGTTACTTCAAATATTGAGCTGTTAGTTCATTTACTGTTTGTTTATTGCATTTACGTCGTCGCCCCAGAGTTGTACAAATCCATTATGTACCTATGTATAATATGACGCCGCTTTAGCCGCTGTATGACGGTGGCAGATTCGATTCCCACTCAGTGAATGATCATATTCCCCGTTCTAGTACATGAAGTGCGGCATTGAGTTACGCCATCTAATATCTTAAAAATTCTGAATAAAAATTAAAGAACGTAGGGCAGAGACTCTGCTTCCTCTACTAAGCGGGAAAATCTACTTATTTAATTCTTAATCATTTGTTTACAAAACACTGAAGATTCGCTCGTGTCCTCGAGTGATAACAGCTATATAAATACACATTATGGTTTTTATCTTACCACTGATAACTAATTATGATTACTTGTTACGATGAAGCCAACTAACCAAATAGTAATTGAAGTAATAGTAATTGAAGTTGAAGTTGAAATTGTAATTGAAGTTACGAGTACAATGACACGTTAAATATCTTACCTTAGCCTAACACTCATATGATGACATTAAATGGAAATAATTAATATTTTCTATCATCGTTACTATAAACTGGATCTACTTAAAATAATTTCATTAACAATTTTATCCTCCTCTGTGACTCTACTGTATTCGTTTCTAAAGTATGTATATTTACTTTTTATGTAATAAATGAAATAATAAAGTTATTTAGATTTAAGAAAAAAAAAATTAATAGAAAATTGAAAGTAATATTTTTTGCGAGTCTATTATTTTGTCTCGACAAAATAATAGACTCGCAAAAAATATTACTTTATATATCTATATATCTTCTATTTTTCTTAATAGACTGAGAGAAATTTTATTTTTCTCAGTCTATTAAGAAGAATAGAAGAGTCTGAAGGAGAGAGTGTGTTCCCTCCGCCTACTCTTCTGCATGCGGCAGATGGAGTAAAGGTAAAAGAAAAATTGGAAATAACATGGAAAATTCAATTGTGGTATAACTAAGTACGTACTCGTACTCGTATATATATGATTGCACGAATTAGTTGTCGGGAGTTTCTGTTACGATTCGCGACTCGCCGGATAGTCGCAGATGCAATTGATTCGACCTCCGCTGCGCTCCCCTCGCCCACGCACGCCGCACCGCTACGCAAATAAACGGCCCCACTAGCGATACTCACAATGTATAGACAATTGTACCTAATATTATCATTATACAACTTTTATTTACTCTCTGTCGCCGCCTGTCTCGGAAAGTGGAGAAAGGAGAGTTTTACCACTAGGCTCCCTCTAGCTTATTAATTGAACTTTTATTTCTTAGAAATGATTGTCACAATAATTTTTGGAATGAAGTGGAGAAATTAGTAAAAAAAACAATTCAGCGTCAATACACGTCATTGTAAAAAAGCGGGAATTACCATATTACATAGAATACACAGATATGTTATCGTAACAGAATTATTGTTACAAACTGTAAAATAATATAATTTTTTTTAGCATACAAGAGCATATCTACGTATTTTCCATTCATATTATATAGTAATTATAAGTCATTAAAATAATTATTACATTTGGAACATTTAAACTAAAATGAATAGAGGTTGTCAAACATTTAATAATGTCTACGATACCATAAATTTATAGATAAAAATAAACAGAACATTTTATAAGCTGTTGTCTTTAATAGTATCGTTAAGCATTTAGGATTAGTAAATGAAGTAAGTAGAGCCCACTAACACACACATGTGTACGCGCATCATGTGTTTAGGTCACACTAAGACATATCACTTTGCTATGTTGCATTCAATTGGTGCACGGTGCAGGGCTCGCGACGACGCACTGCGGATTCGACCTAATTCCGCCGCCGTCACTTGCACCAGCTAGCGAGGGCGAGCCCCGAACCCGCGACCGACGCAATGCAGACGCGACCCAGATCGACGGCCCCGCCTCGAGTTACCTATTTTTAACGTTTTGGCAAGTGTCTGCAATACTATTTTAATATGAAAATTTACTTTTGAAATGCATATATGAATAATTTGGCGTATTTGTGAAGCAGCTGAGGTCTGTCATGCATGTTACTTTGAAATAAACATAGCTATGCCTTAAAGCGAATTCTAATTTTGACCTAAATTTCTTTACCACGAATACATTTTACGTTATTTTTAGGTTTAGTTATTTTGTTTTTAATTATGCAGTTTTCTCACACTCATTTTAAAACCTATCTTGATATGACCAGTGCTTTTTCCATAGAAAATACTATTGTTTTCACTTGCTTCTTTAATTTAATACAATATCTGTCCCAAGTAATGTCAAATGGCTAGTTTACATAACCATAAAGTAACAAAATACTTAAAATATAAATAAATGAAATAAAACCATAAACTAAAAATCATACGCAACGTTTGCGTGTTGTACCTACGTCGAGTACGTCACGCCATTGTGACGTCACCGTGGAAAACGTTTTTCACGTCGCGCCTACTGAAAATGTACCAGGCGAGCATGAGTTGGTAGCAGTCGCACAGTCATTGTTGCGGGAGGCGGGGCCGCGGCCGCGTCGACGCGCTGATAGCTTATCAGTGCAGACTGCAGATACTGCACGAATGCCATGCTTTCCTGGTAACGGCGGTGATAGCTTACTTTATGCTAAAATTTACATTAGGCAATGGAACGGCAAAAAAAATATATATTATTTACTCATTGTCCAAAGGCCTCCATTATTTTTTACAAAAGATAAGGAATAAGGCCAAACATAAAATAACGTTGAATAGTTTACAGTATACATATATGTTGAATAAATATATATTTTTATTTTACTGTTTTAGAACAACACTAGGCACATTAAATTAGGTATTGACGAAACTCATCGCGTTTTGTGTATCAAGGGAAACAAAAACAATATATACATTCCTGAGTGGATATCGAACTGACAATAATAATATAAATACACAATAATATTATTATTATTAAACTTCACACTGTGCTGCACGCATGTCACATAGAAGGG
This sequence comes from Eueides isabella, assembly GCA_019049475.1. NCBI lineage: Eukaryota > Metazoa > Arthropoda > Insecta > Lepidoptera > Nymphalidae > Eueides > Eueides isabella. Next base: position 16,435,620 of record CM032390.1, on the reverse strand, counting down.
TAAGCAGAGAGAACCTAGGAACCTAGTTTTAAGACACTCCGTTCCACTTCCCTTCTCCAATTTCCACCGAATTTGAGGCATTGCGTTTTGAGTGGCTCAACGCCGCGCCTTGCCTTGTTACCAAAGCGAACAAATGAAAACATTAAATATGTAATTTGAAAATATTAAATATTTTATTCTCTCGATTAGAGTCTGTCCTGTCGTTTACAGTCACACGCTTGTGCCGCTGCGCCGCGACCGGCCTATAACATGATTAGATAGAAAATATTCGATAGTAACGTCGATAAACCCATTAAAGTAAGCGTATCGCAGTCACACGCACAGCGCCATGTTCCATTGAAAACGACAATATGCAATTAACAGCCGAGCATTGTGGCATTCCGAGAATAGAACTACATACGTCGCTCCCTTTCAATCATTTTATGTTGCCTTGCCGTTCGTTCGTGGTAGTTTTAAATACTGTACGCTTCCTCATTTGCATATAACAAACGATTTGTTTTTTTTTTTCGACATGTTTTTCGCATTTAGCGCACAGTTTTAACCATGTATACATTATTTTATTAAGAATTATTAGAAACCAAAACTATATTTAATCAGATATAATTTAATTTAATTTTTTTCAGGTTCACGCTGTATCCCGCAAATGGCAGGGTGAGTAGAGGGAATTTGAAAAAACCTAGTGTTAAGACAATCCGTTCCGTTTCATACTTTCCGCTGAATTTGAGGCATTGCTTGTTGAGTGGCGGAACTCGCCGCGTTTTGCCTTGTTACCAGAGCGAATAAGTGTTAAATTTTAAATTTGAAAATATCAATATTTCATTTCCTCGAGTAAAGCTCGAACCCACAGACTGTCGCGTTTACAATGGCACACTTGTGCCCCTGCAACTCGACAGGTCCGAATTATCTTTAATAGTATCTAAATATTAATAAATTAGTAATATTTTTTTAAAATCTATTTAAGCAGGGAATTGGTTTTCAATTTGATAAACCAATCATATTTGCAATAAATCGAAAGCGTAAAGTGAATTTGAAGTGAGCTACGGATACTGTAATAAATTCTGTCCGTCTAATAGAACAATACTAATGCACCTGCACCACCACAGACCTCTAATATCTAATCAGACACTGCTCTCCAATGCAAATGCCCCAGAATGATGTCAAAATCCAAAAATGCTCTATTTTGAACATTAGATAACACACCAACGCTGCACAAAGGGCATGCACCGAGAGATAAGCGCCAGAGGACGACGACCTCAGGCTCAATGCCGCATACGAGCAACTACCGAAGACACACAAAAAACTATGACAGCACGCGATGCTATTTTCCGAGTCATCGTACACACGTAGAGTGCACCAGTGAGGTGTTTAATAGAGGGACGATCACGGTGTCGGGTGTCGCGAGTCGAGACCTATCACGTTACTGCATTCAAGTCTTCCATCCGCATTATAATACTTGATGATGTCGATCGAACTTACTATTCAGTTTGTACTAATTATATATCTATACACATATATATTCAATATAAAATTAATTTTACGACCATTATGGCGCTGTAGCTATCTATTGTGTGCAGGGAATGGTTGTGGGTTCGATTCCAACGAAGCGTATTGATTGTAATTTAAGATGGATAACTTAATTTATTTGGTCCTTTTCGTCGTTTCAATTAACATACAATGTATATCAAATGGGCAGGAATAAATCAATATTACTTTATTTTTTATTTTTATGAAAAAGACAAGGTAAAGGAGCGTACAGGTCACCTGATGGTGAGTGATCACCGCCGCCCAAAGCCCCGTGAGGCCCTTGAGGTGGAGGTAGAAGCGGTTTTTGAAGGTACCCATGTCGTATCGACCTGGTAGTAATGCCCAATATAATAATAATATATAAGCTCCCTCTGCTTACTTTGTATAAGCAAGGAATCCAAGAACAGCGTGTAAAGCTACTAAATATAATATTTTATAATTCAAATACAAAACATCCAAATATTTGTAGGCTGAAAGACAAACAAGGTATACAAAGTATAGTTATATGTAGAGGTGTGAGTAAACAACAGTTAGCTCGTTTAGCACCTTCCTGTCTCGTCAAAGAGACTGCGCCACCTGCCCAAACAAACCGTTACTATCCGTACATGGAGACCGCGCGTTGCCTACCAGGACCAGATGAACTTCAAAGTATTTTAACTTTAATTTTATAACGCTTTAAAGTTGTACACCACTCAACAAATTATTACTATTGTGGATATTTGCTCCCTTTTTACTCAAACTACTGAACACATTTCTATGAAACTTTACAGTAAGTAGTTTATACATTAGATAAATAAATCGGGTATAATTTATGTGAACTAACTTATATAGCAATAAGTTAAAGCGGGCCAAGCCGCGCGAGGGATTTGTATATAAAGCAGTAAGAACCTAAAATTTTGCTTCTAACCCTTTAAATACATAATTTGTACCAATGTTAAGATTATAAAACTACACTGTGATCGTAATAGTAATTAGTTTCTTTACTTAATATCTTATACGATTTGAAGATCAGAAAATCATTTCTATTCTTCTATAATTATATAACAACAGTAAGTTATTTTAGAACGTGAAACACCAGTTTACAAAGTTGTTCTTTGTGAAGCAACAGGAACATTAACCCACGTTTGGTAACCAACATAAGTAAACAAAACATTTTTATGGACTATTACTTTAATATGGCGAGCATTCGTTAGGTACAGTACGATGGTTAATTGTACTGATTATGTATGTTAATTTATATATATATATATATAATATATATATTATATATATATATATATATATATATATATATATATATATATATATATATATATATATATATTTATATATCGTTCTTTTTATGTTTAGATTGAGTCAATTTAGCAACTTAACAAAGAATAACTGGAGCCTATATAAAGAGCCTATATAAGTATGGAAAATCTATATTCAAATTCAAATAATTTTATTCAAAATAAGAAGTTATAAGCTTTGTTTTTAGAACGTCAATTAATTTACCACCAGTTCACTGAAGTTACTGCCTCAGACCTCACAAGGACCGGCGAAAGAAACTCAGCGGGACATGATTTTTTTTTATCAAAATTTTATATTATATAATCCATTATGTGACAATGGTACATTTGAAATAGCCTGCAGCGAGCATTTTATTCCTAAGGCGCATTACCATTTATAAAATCGTTAATTTGGTACCTTTAACACACAGACGTCTTTTGACAACTTTGTAAAATAGAAAATTTTCGGAAGTTTTCTGGGATATAGTGGCATAAGTCTAATTTTAAGTAATATTAATGTATATATAAAAAGACATGTATGTTTTGCAACAAAAGGTACGGACCCTGAGTCCATACTGTAAGAAATACTTAAAGTTCATAGACCCAACACTAAACAAAATAAACTGTATGATAAACCCTTTTGTCAGCAACTACGTAGTTGTTACGTAAAACATATAAGTAAGAACCAGTTGCGGTCACAGCTCGTAGCTCGGGTTGCATTGCATCGCGCCGTTTACAGATAGCATCATCGGATAAAAACTCGATACCAACATTTCTTATGATATTTGTGAGTTAATTTAGCGTTTGCTGCCTTTTATTTAATATTTAGTACCAATATATCCCACAACTGTAAGCAGTTATGGGTTCACATCATTCAGTGAGTCGCACTCGGGAGAGTGAAATATGTAATATTTTTTACTTCTCCGCCTTCAATCCCTTGGGATTTTGGCGATAGGTAGGGAAAGGAAGTCTTAATGGGGACAGAGAGTAAACCTTAAGAAAAATCATCCTATGCCATAATATATAAAAAATAACAAAAAGTACAAACAAGCGAGAAATAACGAGTTTGTGTTTTACATTCATAGAAAAGATTTCTGAATAGCTACAAATATCAGACTACTCTTGCTATGCAATATTTAAATAGATATTGTCATTGGCCAATTTAGAATCATATAGCAGCTTTTCTGTCTATTCAGTAAAGTTAAAAAATTATAAATATTTTCTTGTTAACATTAAGTAAACGACCAAAGTTACACAAAATCTTTACTCATGTTGTACCAAATATGTTATTCCTAAGCTATATAACTGTAAAGTTTGAATTTAATCTGTTTAGTCGTTTTTACGTGAGAGTGGAACAAACTTTCACAAACTTCCATATATTATGAGACACTAGATTTATTTTTATATAATCACCAAAAAAAGATTAACATTTTTGCATTAAATATAAGCCTATGTTATTCAGACGTACAATCTATATTACTGTGAAGTTCCATCTTAATCCGTTCAGTCGTTTTAGCGTAAAACTGGAACAATCTTTCTTTTTAGTCTTGGTAAACAAAGATTGTCCCAGAACACTTGATACAGTATGCAATGCTAGTTAGATATGTTACATATTTCAGGGCAAACACCAGTTGTTAGAAGTTGGCGAATAGCTCGAGGCCAAATCCGGAATCCAGCTAACGAGTAAGCGCAAAACTTAGTAGTATAAGCACTTGTATGACGTGCGTCGTGTATTATTATAATACAATATGTATATGAATATTGCACGAGTGGGCGGGTTTCATAAGCAATGCAGAGATGCAAAGAACAGCGCGACCCTGACATCGTTACTGACTTATTCTATAAGTTCATTTTTGCAATAAAATAACTTTCCTTTTTTAACTTCACGCCAATAGCAGAGAAGACAGAGGGAACCTGGGAACCTTGTGTTCTTATTAAGATACTTCTGTTCCTAACTTTTCGACAATGCCTCGTTTTGTAGAAAGAGAAATAAAGGTACTAAATATTTTAAATAAAATAGATGTGATATATTTTAATAAAAATCAGAAAGTAAGCGCATCAAAGCCCTTGCAGGGTGGAGATATCAGTAATTTGTTCCATTGTTAATTGTATTTTGAAGGTATGGTATGGTATGGTATGGTTCTATAATTATGGCGTTCCGAGCGTGTCAGTTGAGCACATATCACTTCGCCAATTTGTTTTTTTATTTGGATTTACTTTAGATAAAATCTCAATTTGACGTTGACGTTCCTACAAAAAACATACTTGTTTAGTAGTTAGTATTGGTTGTTTAAAATTTCAGCTTAGTCAAACCTATAAATAGAATTATTTATATGTAAATGCCTATATTCAATCATTTTAATATCTTGATAAAATACAATGCCGTCATAAAAGATTGTATCGTATCAAGCCGTAGGTATAAACAATAAAAGATATAAAAAATTAACAACGATAAGCTGTAATCATTCATAACAAGTTTAATTCCGGCTAATCAAGACTTTCGCATAATTAAAAATGGCTTTTCGCCGCAGCGCCCTGAATACCTAGTGACCTATTTGAGGCAGAGCGAGCTTTTGGGTTAACTGCCTCTTTTGTATTTTTTTTTCAGCAAGCACGTACAGCTTGGCAACACTGTAACTAACTTAAAATGTTTAAACTCGTAAGGTTAGGTCGGTCGGTAACCTTGGTATTTAACTAATCACAACTCTGTTTACTAATGTTATAAACTTCACAAGTTTCCTACTGCATTACAATTGTTATATACAAAGTATGTCAAGCTTTATATGTATTTAAATATTTCTATAACGACATATAGATACTATCCTATGCAATTTAAATTTAAATCCAAAATATCCCTAAATCATCTCGGCAAAGTGTTTGTAGCTCTTAAACGTAACTAAGAATCACAGCAACAAACAAGGCTTTCGATTTAAAAAATAGCACTCAAGTCGGTACATTCATTCAGGAGCTATGGTGCCATAGAGGGACACAAAGTCAGGCCCAAGTTATAATTAACTGAGGTAAATAATTTATATACTAGCCCGTTAAAAGATACGTAAACGAGGTACTTGTAGTATCATTTTAAGTAAATAAAGAATCAGCGAAAAATCACGCAACTGTACATTTTAACCCACTTTATGAGCACCCGGAAGACAATCGACCTTGCAAAAATAAATCTACCTAAGGAAGTGCTTCATTATGCTAAAGTATTTATAATTTACTAGGCTTCACGGGGTCGCAGGTATTGAGAAAACTAATTATGGTCTTACATCCAACTAATATTACAAATGGGAAAGTTTGACAGGTGGATAATTTATCACTTTCTATCAAAAACTACTAAACAGATTTGTATAGAACTTTATAGTAATTTATGTGACATAAAGCAAAATATTGCTGATGCGATAATTCTTAACCTAAACTGACTCCGTCTTTTATACATTTTTTTTCAGCTCCACGTTGTATCTCGTATGTCGCAGAATAAGCCCCAATTTCAGGCGAATTCTAGATTCATTGCATGTATTTTAACTTCACTCTGTATCCTGCATAGCGTATACTTTTATTTCAACTTTTCGTCGAATTCTGGAGGCATTTGTTGAGTGGCGGTACCCTTTTGGCTTGTTACCAGAACAAGGAAATAAAAATTAAAAAAAACAATCATTTCCTCGAACCTACAACCTGACGCGTTTACAGTCGTTTAGTTTAACCAAATAAAAATATTTTATAATTTCAAAGGTAAAGCTAAGGTAAGTGCTACTAACACGAGCAGCGCGCACAAAGCGCTCGCGTCATGCCGATTGACTCACTCAAGTTATTCAACTTCAAGTCCACTATCGCTATCAGCAATTTTCAACAGCTGGACGCAATCAAACTCTGTATTGTAACTTGTGAACGTTAATTGAGGCCGTGTAGAGCAATTTACTATGCTCGAATGCGTTTTAAGTTTTTTTTTTTTATATAGTATATATATATATATATATATATATATATATATATATATATATATATATATATATATATATATATATATATATATATATATATATATATATATATATATATATATATATATATATATATATATATATATATATATATATATATATATATATATATATATATATATATATATATATATATATATATATATATATATATATTGGGTGAAATAAAAAAAATAATGAAGGCAATACAAAATAGTTAACGTTAGTATTAAAAGTAATAATTTCGTATCTTTTATTGGGCACGCAATACCTATTTATTGTCATACTACAGAAAATACTTCAAATCTTCAGAGGAAATCAAGACATTGTCCATTAAATAGGTTAATATGCTTTAGGACAAAAGACGGCATTTATCTCGTTAGGGCAACTTCGAGAAAGTTCGTTACCAACGTGTCCACCACAGCACCGCCTGAATCATGCGGTGACGCAAGCGACACTTTATAACCTCAATGTTCCGGACCCCGGACACTTCATGTGCTGAATATTATTATGTACAAACTACTATTATTAAATTATATTGCCAATAAATAATAAGCAGCTTTAATAATAGTACGAAATTTGATGCCAGTGATGTTGGTGATGGTGTGTCATTTCGGCTATGATCCTAGCCATTTCTGGTATTGACGGGGTACATCGTAAAACTAAAAAAGTAAGCCATAAGTGAAAATAAAAAGGAGACCAAATTTTACGAAGTTTAAAATTAATTAAGCTTTTGGTTTATAAATTTTTTACGTTGTTTTGTTCCATATTTTATCTAAGAACGACAATAAATACTTTTTATACAGTTAAAAAAAAAACTTTGAATAGACCTGAGAATTACTCATTATTTTAAAATAGAACTAGAAGAGTATTTTTATCTCTTTCTTGCTGATAAGTAAAAAGCTGTAACTAACTGATTAGTAACTTCTTATTAAATACACAAAGAAGAAAAAAAAAGTTAATAAATTAAAAAAATACAAAATTGAAAATATACTTATATGGTTCTATAGAATGTATAACTCTAGAAGTATTATGTGCTAAAAAATCTTCATGTTATACGTAATATTTATCAAAATTAACATTTCTATCAAAAATAATTTATCATAATTTTTTTTATCGTTTTTATGGAAATTCAACTTATGCCATGAAAAAATCATTACCTAAAGAGTACCTGTGCGAGGTCTGGCTATTCAACGACTACACGTTTAATATAGGTAATTGTAAACGTATCTAAGGCCAGTGACAATGCCCTTGACACTAGAGAGCGAGCTGACATAAGATTGGAGGCATAAAACACTTTGCAAACACAACATTAAAACGCATTACGTTCCTTTTCAGTGATGTTCACGGCGCGGCGCAGTGAATGCAAGCGAGCGAGCAGCGTCGCGACACACGCCACTGGCTCGGAAGCTCCCAACTACTGAACGAGCTTAATGTGCACAAAACATATACATTTCAAGTACTTTGCTAATTAAACTAGAATATGCGTGTATACAAACGTCTCTTCTATACAAAAGAGGCCTCTCGTGGCACTGTGGTACAAGCGTATTAATGTTAATACCACAGGTTGTGGGTTCGATCTCCGCTCGAGAAAATGACTTTTTTTATTTCATTCGCCCAAGTAACTAGGCAAAGCGTGGCTTTGAGATTGGTCTCTCAACACGCAATACTTCAATTTCAGCGGAAAAAGGCAACGGTATGAAGTGTCTTAACATAAGGTTCCCAAGTTCCTTCTGCCTACTCCGCCATATGCGGGAAATAGCGTGAAGCTAAAAAGAATTCCTTTATAAAACCAAATAAGTTAATTATTATTACTAAAGGAATCGCCACGCATGATATATGTATTGTAAAATAAAGAAACGACAAATAATAATGACTCATAAGAGGTTGTGAAGGTTTTCACCGTAATAACGCGTCAATGCACAATAATTGGTGGTTTTGTTTGAATTAAATACGGTCTTATTGCTAATAAGGGTCGGCTAGCGGCGGGTGCCGGGCGGCCATTGTTTCCGCTCAGAACGACGAAGAGCTTTGCTTTTTGAATTTTAGCTTTTGACTAAAACATAAAGCATTCATTTGTTTCCTCGTGAAAGCACGAAACGTTGAATATAATAACGAAAAATGCCTCTGCACTGAGAGTTGTTATATCTGCCGAGAGAACTACTCGGATTATTTTAGAATAAAATAAGGCAATATGTTTTTTTAGCTTGTAATGCGCATATAGCAGGGTAGACAGAGGGAACCTGGGAACCTAGTGTTAAGACACTGTTTCTATTATGACATTTTTCGTCGAATTCTGGAGTCGTAGCGTATTTGTTCAGTGAAGGAAATCAATCACGCGAGCAATGAACGTTTCACTCCCCGAGCGGGGAACCGAACCCACAACCTATGGCATTTACAGTGGCAAGCTTGTGCAGCCATACAAAGATTTTAGCTACTGAGATATTTTATACAAAGCAAGGCTTAAAAGTACTTGTAATCTTTATAATAACAACAAAAAACGAACCGTTGTAAAATTATAGATCACTGTAAATTACATAAAGCTTTTATGTAATTGTCTATGACAATGCAACGGTATTACAAATAGATCGTAGACGATGTGGCAATAGTTTCATAGATATAACACGTGTAGCTAGTTAGTTTACTGTCTATGTCTACGTCTGCCGTCTAAGCTTTAATAAAGCTGGGATAATGGGGGCGTCTCCGCGGGAGCGAACGAGTCCAGCCAGTAGGAAACTAGCGCCCATTACAGACCCGCTCGAGCAGATACACTCGCTTTTCATGAAACGCTAAACAAGAAAGTTGCCCTTTTCCTTTTTTAAACAAGCATCTATAGAGAGCATTTTTATACCTAGGGTACGCTAAAAAAATAGTTTAGAGCTTCTTTTCTAAAATCTTTCTCTCTCTCTCAGCTTCACGCTGTACCCCGCACATGGTAGGGTAGGCAGAGGGAACTTGGGAACCTAACTAAGACACTCCGTTCCATTTCCTTTCTCCACTTTCCATCGAATTTAAGGCACTCCCTGTTAAGTGGCGGAACTCAACGCTGCGCTTTGTCTTGTTACCAGAGCGAAGAAACAAAAACATTAAATGTTTAATTTGAAAATATTTCAGAATTCAGCATTATATAGAATAGATTAAATGTTTAAGGGATTTTCCATATAACACAAATAAGTTTTTCCTGTTTATAAAGATATGGTGGTGCAGAATGGTACCAAACCCTATGTGTGGGAGTACAACTTAGCGGGCTTTTTCTATACAGCAGCACCTGAGCAGAGTAAGGTCGACGGCCGGTCTTATGAGTGACGCAGTGTCGATACACTGAACGTGTACCATGCGCCGACTGCATATTGTACATGTATGTACAATATCACATTAACATGTAGTTAATATTAATTACATATTAATTGATAAATAATTAAGAAATGGCTTAATTGAATGTAAGTATTAAAAGTATTAAAAATATCACTGTTGTTAAATTTAAAAAAAGAAATCACATTATAAATAAATATTGTTATTTTAAATTATTGTGTATGCAATAAAGAAGTAGAAGATCATGTATCTATGCATAAAACAATGAACTTTATTTAAACATTATCAACAAACCAAAGGACATGATAAAGGTAAATAAAGTATTTAGGGAAGTTCTATATATGTAATGTACAAATGAGTCATTTCCTACTCATAAGTAATCAAGGCTCTTTGATTAACAGCAAGCAGTTTTTATCTTAATGTGAACACTTATTAGACTACATTAATTAACTTTGAAATTAACACTACACAGGATATATTCTTAGGAAAACTGTGTTTTTTTGTTGGTTGTGGGTTCAATCTTCATCTAGTTTTGACACTCGGAAACAAAATGATATTTTATTTTAATTTTGAGTGGCATGTACTTAGTATCCTAGTGTCATCTGCCTACTCTGCTTTGTGGGAAAAGTATGAAGATGCTGCTTGCAACGATAGATTTATATATAGATAGATAGTTAAAAACATTTCTAATTCTCTAGATGATATCATAGATAGCTGATAAAAATGATGTTATTGTCCATGTCTCATATGTGAAGTACTCGGAAATGTATGAATATTTATAATACAAACTCATGATATCTTATCAGACCAGTAATAGGAAATAAAGGAAATTATCAAAAGTTGTACTAAAATCAGTTAAAATAAAACTCTACCCCAATTTAATTTAATACCTAAAAAAAAAGAATTTTCATTGTTGTTTATTGTTTGAGAGAAATTAATAAATCATCAAGTAATTGTAAATCTTAACCAAAATGTATAGCTTAAATATTAATTAAACTATATAATAAAAAATGTTTATTCCGATTGTAATTTACTTTATCTGATAAGTCTTAAATTATTGTAAATCATCTTTTTATGATGATTTTGTAAATATAATACATAAACAATAAGCAGAACAGCATATTTAATGGCCATTAAAGATATGATATTTATGACTTTTTATTATATTGTCTATATGTAATGGGTAATCTAATAAAAAATATTAATATAATAACCATTGACTACATATTATATGTTTCTATACAAATATGGTTGTGAGATGAATACTGTTGAACCGTAACTATTGATCAAACTGCAGTCCATTGTTATGACTTGTGAAAAAACCATTGTATGGTAATTTTGAATGGCCGACACCACTCTCTACTGGCTTATATGTTACAAAAGCATATATCATACTTTTTAATTAATATAATTCAGTTATTTTGAAATTATTATGCCTTCATCATTAGTAAATGTTTGTTGACTAGATCACCTTGCAAGTAACTATTAACTTTCTAGCTATATATAAATAATAATATAATAAAATAAGTGTATATTAGTTTTCAATGTTTTGGAAAATAATAAATATATATCGTGAAATATATTCTTACCTTCTGGATATGCCTGTTTGTTAGCGATGAAGTCAATGATCATGTGAGTGGAATTGTAAAGGTGGCCCATGGCTCGCATGTCGAATTCAAACTTGGAGACGTAGGTGGCATTTATGACGGGCTCGGAGTAGTTCACCTCGGGCATGTACAGCACGCTAGGGTCCCGCAGGTTGTCCGTCAGGTCGGGCAGCCAGTCCTGGCCGGCCGCGAGGCCGCCGCCCAGCGTCAGCAATATAAGCAACGTCCACATCATGACGCCTTTAGACTGACATCCACATCACACTGCACTGCACATTTCTTGGCTAACACTATTTTAATAACTAGTTCGCGGGGTAAGCTATTTGTTTGCAAAACAAACACACAAAGATACCCACTCACCAAACATAAATAAAAACCATTAGCGTTGAAATCGCTCACGAAAGGACCGTACTTATCCTTTTTAGCTTACAATGACTACTTGACACTGCACTTTACAATATTTGATAAATATTTTCTGTCAGAATTCCATGTTTTGTTAAATATATATTTGGTATAACGGGACGCGGGCGCCACACAAGCGCCTCGGTCGATGGACGACGGTGAATGATTACGTTACGTTTACGAGCTGCGAGAGTGCGAGCTGCGAGGCCGAGCGAGATGCGATCGCGCGACGAGAGCGGAAGAGCGGGACACGAGAGTCGCCGCAGATAATTAAGATCTTGAGAACGAACCGATTACCACCGAATAGCGGCCGAAAGCGATTCGTCACTTCTATCACCAAAAAGTAAAGTAATTTATACTGTCTTTCTTTAATTGTTTATTTTTAGTTCATTCTTAAAATTATTTAGTATACATAATATATTTATTATACTTAAAAAGGTGTTTGTTTACATACACAAGCATACTTATATTAAACACGAGCGAGCTCTACTATCAATGTTATTATTATTAAAAATTAATTATTTTTAAAAATCATATATATGTCACTCTCACACTGGCAACACTGAAATGATTGTTTCACGTTTGTTCTTAATATTTTTTATGAAAAAGATTCCTGTCACTGCCCTCTATTAAAGCGATACGCTGTTAATAGTGCCTCGTTCAAACTTAATCCACAAGATGTCACTTTCACAATTTTATAACAGCTTAAAATAACGTAATTGTTATTTTTTTCTTATTTATCTTTACTTATAAAAAAATAATTATATGATTTCTTTATTAAAATAATTTTAAAAATCTTATTAGTAACTGTTAAACATAAATATGCCTGCTAATAGTGATCTCTCAAATGGATTTTCGTAAGACCTTAGAATAATATGAAACTATTATAGCCATAATGAAAATAAAAAAAAAAAACATTTTCTTCATTTATATTATGTTTTTTTTAGTTAAATTAGATGACATATGCCATCTTGTGTTTCGTGTAATTTCTGTCAAAAAATGAGATTCTGAAAAATAACATTCTTTTAAAAAAATGTAAGTAGTAAAAAGATTTAATTAGTAGTCGTATTTATTGGTAAGAAGTTATTCACTGGACGAAATGTTTTACACTTATATGTTTTACAGTGTGCTTGTTGAGAGTGCATTACTCTCACACTCAGCTTTACGCTGTATCCACTCATGGCAGGGTAGGCAGAGGGAACTTGGGAACCTTGTGTTAAGACACTCCGTTCCATTTCCGTTACCCACTTTGTGCCTCATTTGAGGAATTGCGTGTTGAGTGGCTGAACTCAATGTAGAAGTATATTAAGAGTAGCGATTTATTTATATTTGAGTATGTCTTGGTACGAGAAAGCATAATACTTTTTGCAGGGTCACAAGTGTGCGACTGTAAAACGGGTTACCATTCACCTTCCACTAAGCAAAGCGCGGTGTTAGGTTCCACCATTGAATACATAATGCCATGTAAAATTCAGCCGCAAGTGTCTCATTGTCGTGCGTAACGATTTGTACATTAAAAAAAAGAAAATAAACTTTAAAAGAACATTTATATATTTATTTATAATTAATTAGTCATAGTATGATTTCATTTATAAATTAAATAGATCAAATTACATTAATTATTCATAAATAAACTTAAAAAGTATTTTGTTAATAAAAACATATGTATAACTAACAATAAATTTATTGTAGACATAATATCAATATTATTTAATTTTCTTACAATATTTTAATACTATATATATTATATTTCCTTATCTATAGTTAACATAGTTATTTGTAGAAATTAACAACTGTTATAAAACTAATTACGATAAGTGTTTTATTTGTATACAGTTATATATTATTTACATGAATTAGGTATTTAATTCCACTTCCACTAGTAACAATCTTTGGTTCGTTAGTTTGTTGTGTGTGCTTACGGTGCTTTGGCATAATGGCGCGGGCGAAAGAATATTTTTGTTTATTGAAGTAATCATGAAAATTATATTGAAATAAGCAAGAAGAAGTAACATTATACTCGATAGACGAGCAGCAGTGAAGGATTACGGTGGTTGTGGTGCCATAAATTTCAAGACATGTAAAATTGAAGAAAATAACAAGCTATAACACAATGTCAGCACAATGTGTAGAGTCGTCTCATCAGTCATGAGACTGCGACTGCTACACGAGCTCCCGGCCGCCGTCCGCCGCCAGCAGCGCCACGTGCTCGCCGGCGCCGGCGGGCGCGGGGGGCGCGGGGGGCGCGGGGGGCGCGGGCGGCGCGGCGGTCGCGGCGCGCAGTGCCTCCGCCGCCGTGCGCGCGTGCAGCGCGTGCGCCGCCAGCCCGTCCAGCGCGCGCAGGCGCCGCGCCGTGCGCGCGCCCGCCTTGTAGAACACGGGCGCGCGGCCCGCCTCGCGCAGCTCGCGCAGCACGCGCGCCAGCACCTGCGCGGCGCCGTGGTCCAGCAGCGCCAGCTCCTCGCAGTCCACGAGCAGCGCGCGCGCGGGGCCGAGCGCCGCGCGGCGCAGCGCGGCGGCGGTGTGCTCCGCGTTGGCGTACACGAGCGCACGCGGCGCGCGCACCACCACGGCGCGGGCGGCCGCCTCGTCCCACTATATCAGTATAACGGTTCGAAAGGGTCAATTGTTGACTAAAAATTATAGAAATTAAAGTTAAATGTTGAAGAAATTCATCTACGAGTAATTCAGAAATTCCACACAGCAAAAGATTTCATAAATAAACTATAATAAAGACTTTAATAAATGTCTCAACACAAGTGCACACCTTGTCGCCGGCACGACCGGGCTCGGTGCGCAGCCGGCACAGCACGGGCGGGCGCAGCACGTCGCGCAGCAGCGCGCCCAGCGAAGCCAGCGCGCCGCCCAGCACGGCCGCCTCCACGCCCACGCCCACGCCCACGGCCCACGTGCCCACCACCACCAGTGCCTCGCGCCGGCTGCTGCGCCACAGACGTACCACTATGCCGAAGTCAATCTGAAAATCCCCATATCAGTTAAACAACAGATTATTCATTTGTATATTCTCACTTGTGTCAAGTTTCCTGAGAGTAGTCCCCTATAGGTTTTGATTACGCGGCGAATTTAATATAAAATGCTGCAGACTCAAATACTTGTATTGTAATCGTCGCTCACCATGAAGACGACGGCGCAGATGAGCACGGCGGACAGGCAGGCCTTGGGGATGAAGTAGAAGTAGGCGGTGAGGTAGTTGAGCGCCAGCAGCGCCAGCAGGCCGGCGGGCAGGCCGGCGGCGGGCGAGCGCACGCCGGACGCGTGCGACACGGCGGAGCGCGTGAAGGCGCCGCACGTGGGCATGGCGCGCGCGAGCGCCGCCAGCGCGTTGCAGGCGCCCAGCGTGAGCATCTCCTGCGTGGCGTCCACGCGCCCGCCCGCGCTGAACGCCTTGGCGATGGCGATGTTGGCCAGCACCATCACCAGCGGCAGCAGCGCCAGCCCCGACCCCAGGCGCGCCGTCATCTCGAAGAAGCCCAGCGTCTGGTTGTTGACGACGGCGCTGAACGCCGGCAGTCCGAACTTGGGCAGTCCCGGCTCCACTTTTCCTATTATAATATCGCCCAACAAAATCATTATGATGTTTGTGAGTGAACATAAGCTAAGTCAATCTCGCATATGTACCTACAGTCGAAGATATATTAAAAAAATCTTACAAGGAACGTTGATTAATGTAATAAGTTCATTTTTTTTTTTAATTTTTATTTGTTTTTAAAATGTTTGTTTTATTAGTGCGTACTAATATCAGAATTAATTAAACGGTTAAACAATAAAAAGAGTTATATAAAATATTGTTTTAAAAAGTGGTAATGTGATTAGAACAAGGAAGTGATTAGGCACCCGACAGCTTGAAGAGCGGCTGCGCGGGGTCGTGCGTGCAGTAGGCCACGCTGGACGCGCCGAGCACCACCAGCGCGTTGCGCGCGATGGACACCAGCCACAGCGCCTTCTTCAGGCGGTGGCGCTTCGGACTCACGCGCACGTCTTTCAGCTTCTGCACAAGTATGTGTCCACAATGAATACCTACGTTAATCATGTTAGGAAATAACACGGTACAAGTTGTTTTCGACGCGAATATCGATCTTTTCGAGTGTTTTGTGATTTTTTTATTATAATACTTTGTTGTAGCAACAACAATTTTATAAGAATTCAATGATAGTAGTTTTGTATATATCCATCAGCTGGTACAACTATTAAATTAAGTTAATTAAACGTATCAAAAGTAAAAAAGCGTAATTAGTAGAATTCGTAAATATGAAATAAATATATAAGTGACCCTGAGCAGCAGCAGCAGCACGCAGCACACGGCGGCGAGCGCGGCGTCGGGCGCGCGCATGTCGCGCCAGCGCTTCGCGATGTTGTACAGGTTCTCGGCCGGACTCTCCGCCACGAAGCTCAGCCCCACCAGCCCCTTGAGCTGCGCCACCACGATGATCATGGCCGTCGCGGACGTGAACCCGCTCGTCACCGACGGGGAGATCAGGTCCACCAGGAACCCTGCCGCATCACGTATTACGTATTCATAATCCGACAAGGAAGTATTTTATATCGATTAAGATAATTGAACTGAGGCATGTCGTGGCGCAGCGACACAAGCGTGTAACTGTAAGCGACAGGTTCTGGGTTCGATCCCCGGTCGAGGAAATGAATTGTTTAATATTTTCAATTTAAATATTTAATGTTTTATTTCTTCGCTGTGATACAAGGCAATAGGCGTTGTTGAGTTCCGCCAGTGGGTAACAGAAGTGGAACGGAGTGTCTTAACACTAGGTTTCCAAGTTCCCTCTGCCTATCCTGCCGTGTGCGGGATACAGCGTGAAGTTGAGTACTGAGTATAATTGAAATTTAATAATATTCTAGTAAAATAGCTTATTTTATATGATTACTTTCAATGTACGTGTAGGTATCATGTTTTATAGGTGAATTTCTTAATTTTCTCATAAACTATTTAATATGTCCGATGAGTTTATACACTTAATAATTGTAAGTACCTATAAGAAATGTGTTATTCATCCATAACATAAAAATGTTATTACAAAACTTAAGTAAAGATATCTTCTTTACCAATATAGGTACCTACGGTATGAACGTGAAACGTGAAACGAACGAAACGAAACGTAAAAAACCAAAGATATGTTGTTGAAAGTTAAAGTTATTTTTATTTATATAAATCAAGGATATTACACAATTTTATGAATTTGACTCAATTTAATTCGCAAAAATCGCACTTATTTTTCCTAATTTGTCGTATGCCATTATTTATTTTCACATAGCCTAATTAAGAGGTCACGGAATTATTAATAATATTTCATAGTTTTTAAATGTGTAAATAGAACTGCCGTCGTCGAGGTTTCAGAATAAATTAATCTTTTGAAATTGTTTGTTTGTAATTTAGTATCGTGCAAATAACTATCCATATTTAATAATAAATACGCTGTTAGTTTGAAATAACAGTCAGACTTTAATTTTATTTATATTTTTAGACAATAGTTAGTAATGAAACACAAAATACTGAACCGATTGATCGTGAAGATCAAAGATACATTAGAAATATCTATATATTATTTATGAAAATAATGAAAAAACAACTTAAAAGTATTCAAAATGTTCATGGCGAAGCCGTGATCTGGTCGTTAATATAGTAATAATGTAATATTAGCTAATATATTTTCTATTTAAATTTTGTATTGATTTGATATTGAGTTTCTATATAAAGGCAGGGGTTGAATGGACATCTTAGCAATTATTATACTTACAAGTACCGACTAAACGCGTTGAAAGGAACGTCGTTAATAACAGCGCGTAAGTCTAGCGAAACCTGTCCATGCATATTCATGCGGCGCCTGTACACAACCTATTAACTATTTAAAATATACGCTTTTTGCTGTTATTTTTATCATAAATAAACTCTATGTAGTAAAAATAAAGAACAGATTAATTAAAAACCAGCCGAATGCGTCAGACTTCAGGGTTGTAGGTCATCAGGAAATACAACTTATAAATTATATAATTTAAAAGTTTGCACGTATTCACACATTTTATATTAAATGAATATATATTTGTAATGATTTTGATCTAAGAAATACCTATAAATGTTCACTTTTGGAGATTTTCCCATTTTATATTGTAAGCTCACTTCCAGGTCCACGTAAGGCCACAGTTATTAACTATAGTATAGGACTTGATTTCAAATAGAATGCAGCATAAACGATGCAACAAATGCATCATCATCACAAATGCATGCAAATTCATTATTCGAAACTAATATTGGAAATAATGTTACAGCATTTTGTTTCAATATGAAGTTTTTGAAAAGACAAAGCAAACAAACGAGCGTACGTGTCGCCTGATGGTCATTGATTACGTGGCGTTAGACTTCGTGTAACACCAAAGGAGCTATAGATGCGTTGCTGGCATTTAAAGTGGAGGTAGACTCGCTTTATGATGGAACTCATATCGTATCGACCTGGAACTTCTGCAGTAGGTAGAACATTCCACAGATGTGGGGCTGGTGGAAGTTCTTAACTTACGAAACCGCATAATAGGAGAGTGCCAGGTATCCAGATGGTGAGGATGATATTTCAGCCTGTGACATACTTTGCGGTTAGAAAATTCGGTGGCAGGAGTAAAATCAAACAGTTCTCCAGAACATTCTGTTATGCGAATGCGGTAGGGAACGCACAGCGACGAGACGTTTCTAGGCAAAGCCAAAGAGCCAAGTCCCTCACAGATCATCCCAACGATTAAAACGGCTCTACGATATATGCGATCAAATGGTTTAATACTGAGATGCACCAGCCCTGAGGTGACAACAGTACTCTATATGAGGTCAAACTGCACATATTTTAAACGAAGCTCTTTACTAGGATTCCGTATAAACAAAAAATATTTTCTAATATTATAAAGAAACATAAAAACGTTTAGAAATTCCGCTACAACCGAAAAGTGTACAAAATGTTCGCGATATATGCTGGATATACAGATAAATAATCAATAAACAATTACTCTATTGTCCACTTTCTATTTCAATAACAAAATTCAAAAATAAAAAAATCTCGATCCAATAAATCACTTCCTCACCTTGACAAGTCCTTGTAGCTCTTGAATTGCTAATTTGATTTTCATAAAACATTCATCGCGATGAAAAATGCTTTAGATAAAAAAAACGCAATTAAAATTAAATCGGTACCTAAATTCAGGAGCGGACAGACTGGTAGTCAGGCACACGTCTATTTTATTTTATGGAAAGACATGGCAAACGAGCATACGGTTCACCTGATGGTAAGTGATCACCGTGGCCACGACCGTGTAACACCAGAGGAGCTACGGGAGCGTTGCCGGTGTGTAAGATAGATGGGCACCGGGGCCCGGCATTACCCAATGCGAAACGCAGTGGCCGAAGCCACTACTTGACGCAGGTATTAAATGCCGGGGGTGGTAATAGTCCGGACGAGTCAGCCCATGCGTGTTGTCATTGCTGACAACGTGACTTTACCACACGTACTTTAGTCGCCTCTTACTACACCATTAGTACCAGGGTGATCTAATTCTAATCCAGAATCACACGTCAAATCAAATATTGTAAACGTATAGTTAGTTTAAAGATAGATTTTTTACAGCTTCACGCTGTATCTTGCACATGTCGAGACTCTACGCTCCATTCCCCACATTTTGCTGAATTTGAAGCATTGCGTGTTGAGTGGCGGAACTCAATGTCCCGTTATGCCTTATTACCCAAGTAGCTATCTATTTTTAATTAAACTTGGAACGAAAGCGTCTTAACACTATGTTCCCAAGTTTTCTCTGGCGACCGTGCCCAAGTCCGGGATACAGCGTAAATAAAATTGATATAAAGTGGCAGCGATAGCCGCGGCGGCCGAATACGTCGCCGCAAGGTCGCTGTCATCTTTATAAATTATAATTCAGACAATCTAAATACTGTAAATATTTTGAAGCTTTTAGTAAAAATGTTGAGCAATTACTTATGTGTTGAAATTAAGTGATATCTTATCTGTGTGTAAATGTTGTAAATCTTATGAATGGCGACAACTATTTACATTGGGAAACCAGTTTTATGTAAATGTTACATATATTCATGTGATTTATGCCATAAATCACAACTGTTTTATTTTTTTTACATAAAAACCTCATTAAGTATAGATGTTTTGTGCTTTAAATCATTTTTTTACAGTTTCATGGTCAACCCTCACACATGCGGCGTGGGCAGATGGAACCTGATAACCTAGTACCGAGACTCCGTTATCCATTTTCCGATAAATTCTAAAGCTATTGCGTTTTAAGTGACGGAACTCAACACTGCGCTTTGTTTCGTTGTCAGACCGCGCAAAAGAAAATATCAAATATGTATTTCATTTTCCCAATTGGAATCGAATCCACAAACTATCGTAGTTAGAATGGCACGCTTGTACCACTGCGCCACGATAGGTCGCTAATTAATATATATAAAATATCTATTTAAATTATACGACACAATAAAATATGGCGAAATTGGCAACATCTTGCAAATGGCACTAGTCTAGTATAAGTGGACACTGACCGAGGCGCAGCACGCCCATGAGCAGCACGATGAGGCCGGACAAGAAGGTCAGCAGCACCACGAACTCCACGGGCAGGCCGCGGCACGTGTGCAGCGTCAGCAGCGCCATCAGGCTCGTGGGCCCGATGCTCACCTCCTTCACCGTGCCCAGCACCACGTACAGCATCGTACCTGTGTACATACATACTCGCAGTTACAGTCGCCTGGTGTACCGACTACTTACTTAACGTTATATAATATTAATCAGTCGAAACTCGATTATGATACTTTTTACGAAAAAAAAGTAAGCGAAATTGTCATTTATCACAAACTTGCCTCTTGACTGTTACAAACCTGACCGGAACAGTCCACATAAAGTTAAGTGTTACGGTAGTTACAAATAAAGCCAATTTTAATAATACTTACTCAAAATCATTGCAGTAAAGACGCTGCCGTACATTGAACGAAAATCGAAATGAAATATTTACTTATTTATAATGTGTTTAAAATAATTAATTTTTCAAGCACGAATTTTGTGAAAAAAAACAATATATATAAGAGTGAATTAATGAGTACGTAGTTTTGGTACGTACCGACGAAGGCGGAGTAAAGTCCATATTGCACAGGCAGGTTGGCCAGCGAGGCGTAGGCGATGCTCTGCGGCACCAGCGTGAGGCCCAGCGTGACGCCCGCCACCGCGTCCGCCGCCGCGCTGGTGCGGTCGTAGCCGCGCGCCCAGCGCAGCACGGGCAGGCGCCGCTCCAGCAGCGCCCGCAGCCGCCGCCCCAGCCCGGGCCGCGGCCTCTCCTCGGCCTCCGGGCGCCCCAGCGGGACCAGCTCCTCGACCCCCATGTGGCGTGGCAGGCGTGTGTCGGTGCAGTGCAGTGCAGGCGTACGCGCGCCGCGCGGCTCGTGGCAGGACTAGCGCGCCGTCTGCGCCGCCGCGGCGATTGTCTAACGGCCAAGGAGCTGATAAAGCACCAGCGCGACCTTTGTGCGCAAACAACGCGAGATAACGCCGCTCGTCCGACGTCACGACGACGACCTGCGGCTCCGCGTCCCTGTCTGCACGCGGCGAGTGTGGAAACGGTCAGACGCATTAGTCGGACGCATTACGGCCGAGTCCGAGTCCACATTGTGTCATCCTCGTTAGCCAATACAGGTCCCGATGATGGCTCATTATGATGTGCCGCCGCTGTCAGTGCGTACCCGCTCGTTGCACTAATTAATAAAACTCAACGTATTCGAAAGTGCCGCGCGAGCGACGTCCGCCGCGTCGTCTTGTCCGTACAAAGATTTTGAACAAAATGTAGCTTCAAGGATTACTTTGCTTATATGGTATTTTTGTCATTCTCGCAATAAATAATGAACTAATAGACACTTTATTTAGCGTGCTATTCGAAATGTTAAATGCTGACCTCCCGGTGTCTGTTACAAAATTAAAATTGAAATAAATACGAAAATTTAATTAACATATTGGAAATAAGTAAAGAAGAGGAAATTAATAACAAATAAGACTATGATCATATTCTATTTCTTTACTACATCATTATATACCTATATCGCTGTGTACTCGTAAGTCGTATGTATGGAACGACTGGAATGTAAATGAAACAACAGAATAAAATAAAACACAATAAATTTATTTAATTATTTATAAAAACCAATAACTCTACAGCATTCTGTCCAGCACCAGTAGTACAGTAGTAGGCTACTACGAGCACATCACGTGTAAATGCACCGCCGCGACGTCACCGCGACGGCGACGGACGACGTAGAGTCAATCATAACAATATATATATTAAATTTCATAAGCTCAGGTACTTACAATTAAACATTATCAATATATATTTATGCTATAGCAACATTGCAGTCTACAAAATGGAAATACAATGCCAAATAATGTCATAATTAATAATTACATAAACTGTGGAAGAACCAAAGGGAAATGAATATAATTACTAAGTATAAATCCCGAGCAGTACCAGACCCGAGTCCGGTCACACCGGTGCACGATGATTAATAACATACAAATAAAGTGATACAGAAGTAGTCCTCACTCCCGCAGCCCGCAGCCCGCAGCGCGCCGCCGCGTCTAGCTGGCCGCGCCCGCCACCTTCTGCATGATGATGTCGATCTGCTCGTCGATGCGCGGGCTCGTGCCGCTGCGGGCACACAACAGCGCGGTTAGGGCCGGCGGGGGCTAGGAGGGCTGGGGGGCTGGGGGGATGGGGGCACTCACCGGAAGGCGGCGGGGTCGGGGCCCACCATGGCCACGAGCTGGGGCACGTCGTGCGAGTGGTGCACGAGGCGCGCGAGGGCGGCCAGCGCGCGCCACAGCGGCTCCTCGGGCGGCGCCCAGGCCACCAGCTGCAGCGCCGCCATGCACAGCTCCACGCAGATCTCGTCGAACACCTGCAGCACAGTGCAGTGCGCGCGCGACGCTGCGTTAGCTACCATACTGCCTCATTTACCAATATAATCATATTTTTCTAACAAATATGACAAAGTAACATGTATTCAAATTAATCTCAAAATAGCAATAGTAGAACAAATACATATATGTACTGTTTAGCAGTACATATAAAATGATTGTGATTTAATTGAAAAGAGAAATTTAAGTATTAAATACAATGATATGAAAAATCTTACATAATCTTTATAATTCTTAAACCCTGTATCATATTTCAATAACAAATTCATAAATTTTGCGTAAGAAAAAGTATTTCAAGTATTCCCGAGAGTATTTAAACACGATCGACCGCTAAGCGCTGACCGGCAAGGAGCCGGCGCCGGCGACGGAACTCGTTTAGACCAATGACACACTGAGTTATATATATTTATTATTATTGCCTTATTGATTTCCCTTTCTTTTGGATTGAGATATAAACGAATATTAATTAAGCCACAAATATTGTCATGATGTTTATGAAATAGCTTTTGCTAAATATTTGTAAGCGCTTTATAATATATCCTTATATATACAAATAATTGAAATGTACAAATATATTTTTTATTATTTACAACTTTCTTGGAAGTTTATGTGATTGCGCGCGTCTGTGACGTAAGCGGCCGCCGCTCTCTAGATCTACTTTTATGCGACATACCTACAGTTAACCGGAACATTCAAGAGACAATACTCCAGGTACTTAAATACTGTAGCGCGGCAATAAAACAACCAATTTGCGAAATTAAAAAGTAAAAGTGCCTCAAGTAAATAATCCGTTTCCAAATTTCGTTAACGCCATAACCGTCGTCGGCCGGCGGCGGCCTTCTCACTCCCCCAAGATATGTTTCATTGAATTAAAAGTGATACATCTATGTTTGGTCAGATTGAATGATCGCTATATAAATACACAAGGGGGTGCAGGTATTTTCGTTCATGTACGTGAGTAATAGTCATTGTAGTGTTAAGGTCGTCTCCTTGTCTCTAGCAGCTAGCGGCCGGTCCGCGGCGGCCCTTTCGGCGCACTCACTTTTACTTTTACATTGCAAATATTCTTAAAAGGAATTGCTAAGGTTTTCTGCATAAATCGATTTATTCCTTTTATGAAAAAAATATGTGTAATTGTTGATACATTCATATTTAGCACAGTCCAATTGTAATAATGTTATACTCAGCAGTAATGTCTCATATATGACCGTTGTTAATTACGACATACAATCTGGTAACTCTTATTAAATCTGTTTCATACTTGAAGT
The DNA here is from genome assembly GCA_019049475.1 of Eueides isabella. NCBI lineage: Eukaryota > Metazoa > Arthropoda > Insecta > Lepidoptera > Nymphalidae > Eueides > Eueides isabella. The sequence continues at coordinate 16,411,271 of CM032390.1, read as the reverse complement.
AATAAACCATTGAATACAATATATATAATCAAGTTTAATCCAGCGGTGATACCGCCAGGTGTTGATATAAATAAGTACACAGTAGGATGTACAATACGTAGTCAGTTATCTTATTTATTTGTGTACTATATCTTTAACTGACACGAGGTGACAGCGGCGGTGCTCGGGCTCGTAGCGAGTCGCGCCGTAGCGCCTGAAACGCCATAAAGATACGCGCCATACACGCAAACAAAAACCTAATGAGATGGGAATAACAAATAAAAGTAGCCTTGAACGTACCGTAAACGTTGTGTGATACATTTAATTATAAGTGGTACCTACATGAAAATAAATGACTTCATTTATAAAATGTTGAAACGGTTGATTTTTAATTTAGTATTTATCGTGGGGTAGGGACTTTAATATTTAATATTTCCTCGCTTTGGCTCGCTCTAGACCGCGGCGTCGAGTCCCGGCACTCAACACACAATGCCTTAAATTCGGCGGAGAGTGAAGGACGGAGTGTCTTAACACTAAATTCCTAAGTTCCCTCAGCCTATGCTGCCATGGGAGGAGAAACAACGTGAAAAAATACTGCCAATACTGAGTAATATTTTTGTATATAAATTCAAAGAACTTTATCGTAAGTTACAAATGCGCGCGTTACACAACATCTCACGTCGACTCGGAAATACCTTGTTATTCGATATTTATTAAAATCAACATTGACTTACAAAACATTATTATATTCTACGAAAATATTTGTCCTAAATAATTTTAAAAACAGCAAGTATATATTTCACCGGCCGCGACAGTCGTGGGTTCAAATCGAACGCAACAATTCTTTTATTATATATTAAATAGTTGGTATAAAAAGTAGCATGCAATGTTTCTTGTTAAAAATTGTAAAGCAATGATAACAAATTAGATTTGACCGCCTCACAACAAGCGCACAGACGCACAAACAAAAATGTGTAAACGTAAATATTAAAAAATGTGCAAATACGATTTATTAAATTATACAGATATATATATTTTCAAATAATTATTACGTAGCATATACACATGCACATATGCACACGCACGCACACGCACGTACACACGCACCTATATTGCGTATAAATATTTATATCGCTGGAAATTGATCATCAATAAATAATCACGTTTCATTTGAACGATCACTTCATCTCTACATCCTGTTCGATATTTCTGGGAGTCATTGATTTATTTGTTCATTCCGCGATATCAAAATTAATAGTAAATATATTGTATGAACATACGTACGATCATTTTCCCGTCAGCCATCACTGAGAACATGAAGTAAGACAGAAGAAGCAAAATATAGAGTGTCAACTTTTGATGAAAATTGTTATACGAGTATGAACAAGACACGAAGAACATAGTTATTTAGTTCTATGAAATGGTGGGTTAGAGCAAGGCTCCGGTGGCGCCGGTGGTGGCGGCGGTGGTGGTGGTGGTGGTGGCGTCACCTTGAACTTGGTGCCGGGCTTCAGCGGGCGGCGCAGCGTCGCGCAGAGGCCCAGCCGCTGCAACAACCACACTTCTGCACCACACATCTACGAGTATGCGCTATCGCACTCCGCCTGAGTACTCGGCACTCCTCGGGTTTACATACATACTTATTTACAAGTCAAGTTATTGAACAAGTTAGCGAGAGCTGAAGAATTTTAAAAACACCCCTATTAATTTCATAGTTTCTTTATAAACATATGTGCGCCAAACGTTAAGAGATATTTTAGTATTGTAAACTATTTGGATTTAAATAAGCCATTAAGGAAAATTGTAAGTTTGAAGACAAATATAAACATTAAATGGTAATAGATATAGATTGGTCGGCATCAATTCTTAGGAAAAATGAATTAGCTCGTGCAAATAAGTCGGTTATCACATATGACGGAATGCTCTAAACACACTACAGTACAGTAAGGTGTTATTTATACGTAATACAATGTTGACGACCGTCGTGAGACGACGACACGCGGTGCAGATAACAGCTCTGATGGACAAAGACTCATTAATCAGAATAAGATCTACGATTTCAGCGATTATTATACATTTTAAATGAAATATTTTCAAATGGATAATCGCGTATGTTTAGTACTACCGGCTCGTTCGTCTGCATAAACTACACAATTAATGCTACTTAATCATGGTGGAAACCCGACGTTTTGAACACTTTGCAGTAGTCCGTGATCGCACGCGACAGCAGACTGATGGTGGCTTCCTGATAGTAGTCAAATATACGCTATTATCCACTTACAATAGTTTAATTTAAACTCGTAAGTCGTTATTAATACAACAAAAAGATGATTGTTGCAGGCTTAAGTAGAAGATGTCGTAATTAGATAGGAATATATTGTTGAGGTTTGAACAGACTGTACTGTATAATATAGAACGTATAATGCATGCATGTACGTGCATGAGAACAATGTGCAGGGTCAAACGATCGGGAAATTTAAAGGAAAATCAGTGTAAGAATCACTATCTCATTTCGCAAATTACTTCTAGCCTTTAAAATATTCATCTGATTTTCACACGACCCTCAGTACCAGACACGATACCCAGTATCGTTCATTAATTCAGGAGCGATGATGCCACAAGTGGCCACACGGACACAACACAACAGAAAGGCAGGTAAGGCCTATATCACCAGGGGTTGCTATAAGCTTTAAGGATTAATAAATTAGACCAAGCAACTGATATAGGTTACATAGTTTTGTTTAAAGACTTTATTTAATACTGGCGCCCCTCCAGCAACTTAACCGGGTAGTAGGCCAATATCTATTTATTGCAAGCTAACATTTCAGGTAAATAAATAAAAATGTTGTAGCAATTTTGTCAAATTTACTATTTTAAATTGACCTAACTTTTTTTATTTTTAGCCGATTATAACAAAACCAACGTAAAATGCTGTGGGAGCATTGCCGAATTATAAAGTTGAAAAAAATATTTAACTCTTTTTAACGGTTTCTGAAAATAGCCGGTACAAACGCATAGAAAAACAGATTCTCAGCTTCACGCTGTATCCTGCACATGGCAGGGTAGGCAGAGGGAACTTGGGAACCTAGTGTTAAGACTTTCCGTGCATTTGAGGCATTTCGTGTTGATTGGTGGAACTCAATGCTACGTTTTGACTTTTTACCAGAGCGAACAAATGAAAACATTAAATATTTAATTTAAATTTAAATATTATTATATAAAATATTTCATTTCCTCGAGTGGGGATCAAACCCACAACCTGTCGGTTACAGACACACGCTTGTGCCGCTGCACCAGACACGCCAGAAAAACAGATAAATAGAAAAATATTAAAAGCCAATATTTTGGGTCCGTTTACACTAATAAACGTCGCATATATGAGTTCTTTTTTTAATTTATATTTCATGTTTAGACAGTGATTTGTTAAATATTTATTATAAGTATAGATTGCAACAATAATAAAAGGTCAATTTATTTACAAATAAATTTTGTTTTGAATTAAAAGACAAACGTGCATCAGATATCTTGTCTTAAGATATCGTCGCTGCCCACGACAGAGAGGACGTGAAATGTGGAATAGCACTTTAAAAATTTGAATAATAAATAATATTAAAATTTTCCGCCCCTAAATCATACATCTACAAGAAGCACAGAGCACAAAGCGGACGCGTCCACGAACACAACTAAGGTAATTAACTTTAAGACTAAATGTCAGCTGAACGACATTTTCATCATAAATATTTATAACAAAAATAAATTCGTGCGTCATGTTATCGATTTTAATTCACACCCATAAACTATGTTAAGCGTGAGAGAAACACGCGAAGTCGACCATCGTCGTACAATCTGTATACAATTAATTAAAATTAATCATTAAAAACATCTTAGTTTTTCTTTAGCTTCACGCGGTATCTCGCACATAGCTGGGACGGCAAAAGGAACCTGGGAACCTAGTGTTTCAAGACACTCCGTTCCAGACTTTCCGGCAAATTGTGTGTAGAGTGGCGGGATTTAACACTGGGTTTCTCCAGTACAATGAAAATAATAAATATTTCTTGAGCGTGAATCGAACTCAGGACCTGCCGCGTTCACGCACACACATGCTCGTGCTCCACATCTAGCCTCTAAACAATATACATTCTAAATTCTAATATATTGATAACCGAATGATAAAATTTTGCACAATATTGCGACGTTGAATGTAACATTTAAGTGTTTTTTGTTGAGAAATAAATACATTTTATTATAACAAATTGTATCGAAAATAATAAATCTTCAAGTCGAATAATTTATGTAAATTTTAGGCGTCTTCATTAGACACTGGTCTGTTTCTAAACTGAACATGACGCGCATCCATTTTAATTTGTACGAGAGGCTTGTCGTGGCACACACCCACTCGTGCAGGTACAAACGTGCGACAGTTGCGGGTTCGATTACCAGTCGGCAAAATTATACATTTAATATTGTTATTTCCAAGCTATGCTAATAACAAAATGCAGCGTTGAATTCAACACGAAATTCCTCAGGAATTCAGTGGAAAAAGGAAAATGAATGTAACGTAATGAGAACGGCAAGTTACTTCTGTCTATTATATATGTATAATCGGACTTGGACAGTTTTGGAAGAGATGCGGATTTAAATCCCGCTACGTTCGAATTTTTATTCGTTTTACAAAAAAGTCAATTTTTAATGACTGAAATGAAATTTCTTCGCTCTGATAACAAGGCAATGCGCGGCGTTGAGTTTCGCCACGCAATAAAGTAATGCCTCAAATTCCTAGGATAATGTGAAACGCAACGTAGTGTCTTAACACTAGGTTCCTAGGTTCCCTCTGCCTACCCTGCTACGTGCGCGATACAACGTGAAATTGAAAGGAAATATGTAATCACAACGTTTTTCGTTTTCTAATATCAAAAAACAAAGTGTTCAATAGATGGTTCTTTATGTTAAGACAAAATAATTATGTTTTACTAACTTAGCGAGACCGGGTTTGTTATATGTATATAAATAAGTAGAAAATATTTTTTCAATTAAATGAATTGAAAACCTCACGTACAAGTAAATATATAATAATTGAGTATTTTCGTGTAAGACGTAAGTAGTAAAGACAGAAGTGTCACCAGATATGAAAGGGAATTAAATGATACAATGTTAGCGCGTTGTGGCGTCATCAACACTCTCTCAGTCATATTTCATTGTATTTTTAATTCGAAACAAGTATATATATTTTCCTAGAGTTTATAAAAACCGTAAAGTATCTAAATCTTTTAAAATAAAAGAAACAAATTTAAAATAAATAAATTCATAATTCTTCCACTAAATCCATTGTGAACTAAATGTTTAAAAGTTGTTATCTTATATAAAGTAAATAAAATATGTTTTCGCTGCTGAGGCCATCCGTAGCAAGGGCACAAGCGTGTCACTATAGACACGACAGGTTGTGGGTTCGACTCCCGCTCGAGGAAATGAAATATTTAACATTTTCATTTTCCTCGCCCTGGTAACAAAGCAAAAAGAGTTCGGACACACGATGCCTCAAATTCAGAGAGTGACGAACGGAAGTGTGTTAATGGGAACGGTAACGGAACACTCGGTAAGGTACTTATAAAAATAAATATATATATAACAATGACTTTGGTTTTCGCGATTGTTATACATTTTAAATGAAACACTTTCAACCGATTTAATCGCGTATGTATATTGATTGGTAAACATTTTTGGAACCTCAACGTTCACAACGAACCCCAACGCAGTAGCATTGCAAAGTGTCCGAAACGTCGGAGTTCCAAAAATGTTTACCAATTAATATACGCGAATAATCCGGTTAAAAGTATCTCATTTAACATAAATATACATATTTTTATAAACATATCTATTTGTCTGTTAAACAAAGACAGCCCTCAGCTTACAGGCTTACCATTTCCGACATGCATTAAGAGCTCCGTGACAATAAAGACCACATCTGTCACGTCACGTCAAAAGTGTGTAAATATTTGGTGCAGGATGTTTGGCGAATTAAATGTAACATTATGTAAGCTTTGAGAGAATAAACAAAATTTTAAAACATTATCGTAATGGCAGTAGCTTATGTAAATATCATATGTTAATTTTGTTTCATATTTGAACGAACATTATACTATTTTAGCTTCACGCATTCACTCCACGCTTCACGCATGTATCCCGCACGAAGCAAAGCAGGCAGAGAGACGACCACTAAAAACATAAGTAGTAAAGACATTGCGTTACCCACGTTCTACAAATTTACGAGATATTGTGTGTTTAATAGCAAAATTCAATGCTACGTTTCCCTTTGTATTCGCGTGGGCATCGAACCCTCCAATCGCGTTACACGCTCGTGCCGCTGCGCACGATGGAATTTATACAATATTCGATAAAAAAAAAAAATATCGCTGTAGATTCGAACCTGTTTTCATAGATCGAGTCACAGCTTCCTGGTAGATAAACTCTCAATTTTGCTATTAAGAAAACAACAAATGGCTTTAATATGTGAATTTTTATTTTTTGTTTCTCTTTATAATTAGTTAATCAAAATCTAATTATTCTTAATTCAATTAGGCCATTACAAGCACTTTTGAAATTTCAAGTTACACAGAAATGTCTGTAGTGTCAGTCCTACAGAAGCTACCACCGGCTCGGAAGGCGGGTCTGCTGAGCTAAGTGGATACTTTACAGTCGCTCTTTTCAACATATAATTTATTATAAATGTATCTTCCTAAATGAACATTAACAGCATTCAATCCCACGCACTATTATCAATACAGAAGAATAGAATCTTCCATTGAGTAAGCTTTGCCTAATAATATATTTTTAACCTTTATTCTAAATGCCAAGTCTAAAATCACTTTTGGGATTGTATAATTCATACGTGTAGCGCGTCCATTAAGGATTTGGTAACTTTTTAAAAATGAAAACTGGCAGTGATTAACTTGTTTTAATATCGTATCATCAGTTAATAGTTAATTAAATTAAATATAGTAATTGTCTCATTATAAGTAAGTAGCATTTGTTATTTTTAAAATTCAATGTATTGAGTTACTTCTGTTATATTTTGTGTGATTCTTTTCAATAAGTTCAACTGAAATGATACACGATGCAGTTAGCACATATGAATATACACAGATTAGTGGGTACGGTGACGTGCGAGAGGGAAGTGTTGCCATACATACTAGACAAGTTGGGTTTAGGAACGTCATACAGCTTACTGAAAATTATTGAAATTGCGTAACTTTTATAGTTGGAGCGTACAAGGCGATGTCACAATTAATCTAAAACACTATTTAAAACGGGAAAGTGTATTTTTCTATTCAATATGTTACAGTAGGGAATGTTGTTAGTGAAACTCGACAAAAGCAAGTAGTGCGCGATACCGCGATACCGACCACGGACTTTACCTCCCGCGTGGCGATGTTGTAGAGCAGCGCGGTGCCGGCGTCGCGCAGCGCCGGCGCGGCGCCCAGCACGGCGTGCACGCAGGCGCGCGCGCCCGCGCGCATGTTGCTGAGCGCGCGCCCGCCGCTGCTCCACTCGCTGATGTACAGCAGCCACTCGGCCGGCGCGGAGTGCGCGAACAGGTTGGCCAGGAAGCGCGTGAGCGCCACCTGCTCGTCCAGCGACACGCCGCGCGCGTCCACGCGCGCCGCGTAGCCCAGCAGGCAGTGCGCGCGCCGGTCCTGGTGCAGCAGCAGCGCCACGTCGTCGCGCAGCGCCGCCGCCGCCAGCCAGCGCAGCGCGCGCACCCGCGCTGGCTCGCCGCCTGCCTCACCATACCACGCATTCTCACAATAAAATAGGAAACGAAAAAACCTTATTAAGGCACTAAGTATTCAACACTAAGTTCCCAGGTTCCCTCGACCTTCTTGCTAAAAATCTAAGCTAAACACATTTAAACCTACTACCCACCTAAATCTTCATTAAGCACGCGGTCAATGAGCGTCAGCACGCCGTCGCCCAGCACCCAGCTGCCCTCGCCGCTCACGAGGTACTGACGCAGCTCCTCCATACTCTGCTTGTCCTCCTCGGACAGCTCGACGCCTTCTAGCTCTTTAACGAACGCCTCGAATTCTGCCGCGCCCTAAAATAGATATTGCAATTATATTTAACACTTTATTTTTATATTTATTTATTTTATTAACTCCTAAAGAAAATTTATTCATTATTTTAATTTAACTTTGTGTTTCTTTTTATTTAAATATTTATAAAAACTGTACATTACAAAATGTAACATTTACTTATTATTTACAATAACATTTCTGAAACTCACACAACTTCGTTTATATAACAGTAAATTATAAGAATAAACAATATTTTAAATTAAGAAAAATACTTCGACCCAAACATCACTAGCTTTTTTTATTTTTATTGACAAGACACGGCAAACGAGCGTACGGGGCACTTGATGGTAGGTGATCACGGTCGCCCATAGCCTCGTGTAACTCCGTTAATAACGTTAAATAAATCTTTTTATACTGTGCCCATAATTATAAAAATGAACTTAGTCAAAATAAAATGAAATCGTTTTTCACTTGTTTCATATCCCAGTATTTTAAACTTATTTTATTCAAAATATTTTTGAATAAAATAAGTTTAAGTCGTCTACCAAACGACCAGGTAGGCAGACGAAACGGAGAGCCAAACGCTACGGTCTCGGCATACCTCTTTCGCCTCGTCCACTGTCATCAACCTCTTCATACATGCCTTCCGGGGGGTCTTCGTGCGTTTTACGTGATCCTCGTTCAGTATCGTAGATACTGTGTTTTCGAAGGTCAACCGAGGTCTCCCCCTCACTCTCCTATCACTCAGTTTTCCTCCATAAATCTATTTTGCCATTCTTTCTTCACTCATTCGCTCAAAGTGCCCAAGCCACCTGAGCGCATCACTACAGGATCTTTCTTACATTCTTTCTCTGTAATATCCACGTTTCGTTAGCGTATAACAGCGTAAGAACCAATACTGCAATGTGTACGGTCAAACAAGCTAGGGTACCGTTATTTCAGTAACCGGCAGCTATATGCTTTCCCAAGTCAATTTATATTTTCCGTCTCTACTAAACATACTTCCCAGATATACCTCATTCAAATGTTCTATTTTATCATCTACGCTGATCTTGCATTCCGTCCTTTCTTCATTTCTATCAAATATCAGAACATTCGTCTTATACTGGAGGACGGAGCTATGAATACTTTTCACTATAATATATTGCCATAAAATGAACTTTTGGTAGTGCTTGTAATTTTAACGTAATACGGAATTAATTTAGCGTTAACAACGAAAGTGGTCTAAGTCAAACATTATAGCATTTTCGCGCATATTCTTCATATTCGTACAAACAACTACTAAAATACTATCTGTCTATATGTTGCTCGTATAGGACGAAATAGGTTACACTGTAAAATTTTCTCGATAAAAGAAATGTGACAGCCTAATTTTATTTCAACTAAATCAATAGAATCAATAAGAAGAACGAACATTTCGCGGGAGAATTTGTTTTTTGATTGCAAGTTCAATGAATGGGATTCTTGAAGAATCTTCTATAAAATTCGTCGTGTTTTAAATTGAAACAGTTATTTGTTATTTCGATCTCCCACGTCGTCCCACTCCCACTACTCATACAGAAGTAATTTAACTATTTATGAACAATAACTAATAAATAGGAAAACATTGGCGACGACGCTCACACCGTCTAAGCGCTGGCGAGGAACCAAGTGACTGGACGTTTCTGGAAGGTTGGATGCTCTATACTCAGTACTCTGTACACCATAATCTTATATCTCGTATTAAGAATGCTCTACGCTCTGCGCCTCGCGACTAACAAATATGGCTCACATTAAAGTGTCACACCCACCGTGTGACCGTACTCACATCATAATTTTAAATATAACATGATCTCAGTGTACACTAACTATCGATGCGCAATGCGAATCGATGCGCAATAAAATGTTTCAGTTTGTTTATATACATCAAATTTGACGGAAAGTGGGGAACGGAAGTGGAACGGTCGTGTCTTAACACTAGGTTCCCAGGTTCCGCCTGCCTACCCTGCTATGTGCGGGATAGAGCGTGAAGCTGAGTAGAGTAGCAGTAACAGTTAGTTAGTTTCCATTTACGGTGCTGTGCGTGCCATCTTTATAACAATATCACTAAAATTACGTATATGTTATAAACATCTTCTTTGCAAAATGACTCATAACAGCAAAGTGTTTACCATTAACTTATATTTACTTTTTTAAATTAATAACATTTTTTTGTGTAATTTATAACAATACCTAAAGATATCATTATACAAGTCATATCTTATTCAAACAATGTCAATGTTTAGCACAAACATCGGAATTCACTGTATTAACCCATTAACGCCCAAAATGAAACTAATTATATTTTTGTCAAGTTTACTTTAATTCTATAATAAAAATCACTAAATTAGAAAGGCCAGTTAGAAAAAAAAGAAAAAATTTTTTTTTGCCCGAGTTATAGGGGTGTACACAAGCAGGTACAATGGGCAGATCAAGTATAAAATTGCGCGAAACAAAGTTTGTTTACACAGAGAGTAGTTAAGCACTTTTGACAACGCCAACGTATATGATTCTTTGAGGAATATGTCCCATAATTATTACGGTCTACTTCCGTTACTACACTTAAAGAGGAACAATTTTTTTAGGTTTAGATGTACGGAAATAGACATGAGCGATGCTTATTCTAAATGTCAACTGGTCTAAATATTCAGACTTTTCTTTATTCTTCGAAATCAAATGTAGACGCCAAATATTTGATACTGGCACATCCACACGGTAATTAAAAATAACCTACCCCCATTATTTCTCATTATCATCAAATCGTCATATACCTATCATTACCACAGAAATAGTCTGATTGATTGGTTCATTTCATCAACACCACCCATCCCTTTGTTAAGCCTACCTTTTCTTTGTTTTGTGAACGCTAACTTTTAGATTTGGCTAACGGTTCAAGGATTATCAAAGTTAGTTCCCATAGTACAAACACTATTATCTTTCCATCTAACAAACAGTAATTCATTGGTTTTGTCGAAGCGATAGTCATGAGAAGCGAGGTTTATTTTTCATTTCTTTTACCGAATCTAGTGGATATTTCTTCGTTCTATTCTCTCTTATAATCCCTGAAGCTCTGAATCCATCCTTTCTCAAGTCATTCGACAAATTGGTAAATTAGACAGCGATTGCAGCGATTTGCAGGATTTTTTTTATCAACAGACACTTAACCACTCTAGATCCTAAATGGTCTGTGGAAGTTTCGTTTGACTTCCTACAATATATATCGTGTGGAGTGGAGTAGAGTGGTAAGGTTTTTCTACAATTAGAGTTCGCATTAGCAAGTCTCCAACGTACGACTGTGAATGCATAGGTCGAAATAGTAGTGACAATGAACCCTTCATTGTCACTACTATTTCCGTCTGTAGGTGATCTTTCACGCCGTACTACTTCAATAGTCCCTGGAACTTCTCTTGGTAATGTTTGTGTCACAATGTCGTCTTTTGGACCCTCCACTTCATCAGTTATTGCACCAGAGGTTCAGGCGGAACAATCAATAAGTAATTTTCGTCATCACTTTCTTCAGCAATAATAGAATTTATAGCTTCTTCTAATTGTATATATTGGTTTTGTACCGAAAAACCACGTCTTTGAAACATTGTCTATAGATAGCAATATCTGCGAAAATACATTATTTTTTTCACATATCTGCCCAATGTACCTGCTCAGGTACAGTAAGAAAATCACGTAGTTTTTATAAAACTGAATAATTTATTTATAGTTTAAGACAATTTACAAGTTAAATTAGTGTATATACTATTGTTTGACAAGAAATTTTCAGTCGATTTATCTGTAATAATTAAAAAAATAATAACAAATAAACTTGCGGTACCCACTTCGAGAAAACACTAAAACAAAACACTCTTTTTAAATTATTTAAAAGGTTGAACTCAGTCTTTTTCTGTCTACGATAGTAACCTGTACTTCTGTTAACAGTTCAAAAAACAAATGACATCAGTTAGCAGGTTTATTTAAAAAATACCTTTATTTTTGTCTGTGTACCTGCTTGTGTACAGCGGGCGGTAATGGGTTAATAATATTCTAGCACATCGAAACCCACTGGAGAGATAATTATGATTGTTTTGAGGCGTGTGGTGGCGGAGTGGGGGTCGGCCCCTACTCGAGGAAATGAAAAAATCAATGTGTTCATTTCCTCTCTCTTGTAACGAGACGAAACGAACACTTTAAGTTACTCCTATCAATATCAATGCTTCCAGAATTCGACAAAAAGTGGAGAACAGAAGGGTTTTAATAATAATATTTCTCTCTTTTGTATGTGGGAAGTGATGAGGATAAGTAAAATGTAAACAAGTCTCCGTAGTCGTTCGATTAGACAATATGTGATGTTGTTATATAAGAAGAATTGATAGCAGCAGAAACTTGGGAAACTAGTGTGAAGACACTCCGTGCCGTTCCGCGCCGGAACTAAACTGCGAAGAAATGAAAATTTTAAATATTTCATTTCCACGAGCGGGGATCGAACCCACGACTTATTGCGTTTACACGCCTCGCGCGCCACGACAGGTCTCATATAATTTGAAATTGAATAGAATCGAGATTGAGATGTTATGATTGTTAATATTGCAAGATTGTACATATGTGAGTGTACGAGACGTGACACGAGACACGCCAGAGGCATTGCGGCTTTGTGTACATTATGGTATATGGTAGGTAATACATATGAATTAATAAACATCTTATCTTTTACTTAATCATTCTCTTTGAACATTGATATTAGCTCCTTCGAATTCTCGAAACATTGGATGTTAAGTGGCGTTACTAAACGCCGCGCCGTGCCTCTTTACTCTCTGATAACTTTTGATTTAATTTTTTAATGTTTTGAAGAAATAACAACGACGGAATGGTCATCGCACACACCGCCTCTCACGCTTAGAGCGGCACATTGACAACAAATATAATAATATTAAGGTATCCTCACATCAATGTCGGTGAACAGTATGGGCGGGTAGCGCTCGCGGCGGCGCTGCTCCTCCAGCGCGCGCTCGTCCACCTCCGCCTCCAGGTCGCGCGAGCTCGGGCCCGCGCGCGCCGCCCCCGCCTCCCCCGCCTCCCCCACCGCCTCCACCACCTCCGCTACCGCCTCCGCCGCCTCTGCCATGTCTGGACACAGTACTGCTTATCAACAACTATTAAAAACACCTTAACAATTGTACTTATATTCATAACAAAAAAAAATCATTTATACACTTTATTTTCTTATATATCATTGTTTATAATTTAACATATGTAATAAAATTGAAAATCAATGATCATTTCACAGTTATTTTTTGAATGGAAAAAATAGTGATATATAGGAAAGTAACGTTCTCTAAGTGTGTAACATATGGAAGTACGTTAAAAAATTTGAAATGGGCTTAACTAATATAGTCAGTTGTCTACAACGTTGACTTCTTCAATTCTCCTTTCTTTTAAATATAAGATAAGTGGCGGTTTTTAATTTAATAGTGTTGCAATTGTCATGGAGTATTTTTACACAGAAGTGGTCTACGCGCTGAACTGTAGAGCATTGCCCGACTCGACCCAGCTCGCCGGTGCCGCGGGGTATTTCGGGCGACCACTAATCGACGCGTGTCACGATCGGAACATTTTATTGCCCTATTTTCTAGTTTGTTCGTGTTACCTTTTAGATATTTCCGACCTTAAATACATTACTAGTTAAAACATCGCGTCACAGCAGTATATCGGCCACATCGACACAAACACAAATACACACCTAACAGAACGATCGTTAAATGGAGCGCGATCTATTTGTAGTTACTGGTGGCGGAGCGACTGGAGTATCGTAACGTTTACAGTAGTGACTGCGTCGGTCTCGTACTGCAGTTAGTCGCACGTGGGGTACAGTGACACCTGGTGGGTCGTCGGCGCGGCACGTACCTGCTGTTTAACTACGCAAAGTGTCAGTGTATGTGCTAGCGGTACTGTCCGCGCGGCGACTGCGCGCCGCCCGCCCTGCGCTGGCGCCGCGCCAGCTGCCCCACCGCGCCCGCCCGCCTCAACGCAGAATATTTATAAAACGCTCCTCAAATCTAACACCTAATGAACTGATTGAATTGTGAATGTCCTGCATGCGAGGTACATTGAAGAAAAAACACTATCTTAGTGCTAAAGCTCCGCGTGACTTCGTTTGATCTTCCTATTTGGCTGGCGTTCACACACCTAGTTAATAATAGATCAGGTCACTGACGCTGTCTAATGTTTTTAAATTATCAGAAGAGCTTAGTATATTTGTTTGGTGTTTAGATAAATACATATATTTCAAAATTATAATTTATCTTTTTTTTTTATAAATAAGACACGGCAAACGAACGTACGGGCACAATATGGATGGGCACCGGGGCCCAGCATTACCCAATGCTAAACGCAGTAGCCAAAGCCACTACTTAACATCGGTTTTAAATGCCGGGGCTGTTAATGACCCGGTCGGGTCTGCACATGCGTGTTGCCATCGCTGACAGCGTGACTCTACCACACGATCTTTAGTCGCCTCTTACGACACCACCAGTTCCAGGGTGATCCTGTTCTAAGACGGAATCACGCGGCGGTGTTGTTGATTTCATACTAAGGTCAAAGTATACGAATATGTAAATATCATAAAAAAATCAGTCAGAAATTGGCACTACATGATTTCACATTTTTTAGTTTGAAATTTTTGTTACAGAAATGATTAACACACATTAACAGCTGTGGTTAGATTAACAATAATATTATCACCACTTTATCGAGTATATTTATTATCGGCTTCATCGATTTCCATAAATTTCGTTTGTTAGGTGCAAAGGGGTGATAAATTGATTTAATTAGGTTTCATAAAATACCACTATTTTCGTGTTTTCAGGCAATGAAAAATATTTCGCCACAGTTTACAAAGTGGCAGTAGCTCCGGTGGGAAACCAGGCGACCATAGAAACAGAAAACTTGGTTCTTTGTTTCGTCACATTATTTTCTCTTTTTTTCTTTGTTTTAATATGTAATTAGTATTAGCATAATTTCCAAACAATAAAAAAATCGTGGTATTTATAGTAAATATATGTTTTAGCAATAAAAAACACGGACAAAGCTTGGTCATCCGGGTGCCTTATACATATATATTTATTTATTGCTTAAACATATAACTTTACCTTCTTGAACATTATACGATCGCGGCTTCGCTCGGTAAAGCTTTTACAATTTTTTATTTACTTATCTCAATTACTTTTGTATTCTAATAAAATTGACAATTTCTAAGTTTATCAAAATGAGGCTTGTGGTATCGCAGCAGCACAAGCGTGTGACTGTAAACGACAGTTTGTGGGATCAGTCCCCACTCGTGTAAATGAAATATTTAATATTTTCAAATTAAATATTTAATGTTTTCATTTTCTTCGCTCTGGTTACAAAGCAAAGCGTCGTTGAGTTCCGCCACTCAACACGCAACAATTCAGCGGACTATGGGGAGCAGAAGTGGAACGGAGTGTCTTAGTGTGAAGACACTCCGTTGGTTCCCAAGTTCCTTCTGCCTACCCTGCCGTGTGAGGGATGCAGCGTGAAGCTAAGTTTACTAAAATCAATCATCTCATCTTTTATTTTATTTTTATTTTATTTAATCGTATTTGTTTCGGAGATTACAGTCAAGCAACAATCAGTTACAATTTTATTATATATATATATATATATATATATATATATATATATATATATATATATATATATATATATATATATATATATATATATATATATATAGAATATATACACATATATATATATAGAAAAAAATACAACGTAGTTAAGAGCATATAGAGGTACTAAATATTATCTATTTATTAATATTAAAACCGAGAATTCTATTGTCATAGTAAAACACGTTTTATATTACGATATATTTAGTTAGTCTTGCCATAAATATTGTCTCAAGGAAAACAACATTTTTTTATACGTTACATTTATTACTGTTATAGTATTCATTTCATATATTTATTTATATAAAACCATTAAAAACATATAAAACTTATTCCAAATCCACGATTTAATTGGTTGCAGTATAGTCTTTTAAACGTTGAGGTCAGTTATCAATAACAGCCGGCACGGCATGTAGGAGATTTCCGATATCCGACTTAAAGTCATGAGCATTAAAGTCATCTTTCAGAGCCTTACTCTCTAAAACGACCATTGGTCAAAATTCAGTAGATTATGATCAGCACTAGATGACGACCAGTCTTTAGAATCCAGCTTTATGGGGCTCACTTCAATTTAATATCACAAAATATTTTACATTTTATTCGCTTAAAAATATGAAAACAGGATGAAAAATCGTATGAAAGTGACAGATTCCAAATTCGTAAGTTATATTTTGTTTAATTTTAATTGTAACAGTATTTGTTGGCCGACTGAGTAGTATTTAATTATTATAATGACATCGGCTATGTATTTTACAATGTACATACAAGTCGATCGGATGCGTCAGGTTATCAAATGACTAGGTTGGCACAACTTAGTTTGGGCAAATAGCGCGCCTGTTCGCCTGTCATCGATATTTATAAAAGCAATGTCAGCTATTTGCTATGCAACATGTACCCACATATCGGCATAAAATACTTATTAAATATAATTTGTCCATTTCCATGTTTTTATTCTCGTACAGGCAAACAAAATAGACGTATATTTATTTTAAATATGACCCTAAGTATATAATATGACATACCGTCATAGCGACGTGATATTTTATTTAGATATTAATAAATTTACATCTTATATTAAGTTGACATGTCGTCTAGTAAGGTACACAGCGTTGTTCAAGCGTATACACAAGATACATTGTATCTGCCTTTAGTTTATTAGAAACAAATTGCTACTTTAGTAGCATACAATAAACAAAAACTTGTTATACACGATATAACAAATAATAATTTATTAAATATTGACACTTCCAGTTCTAGTTTAAACTAACTAAACAATTAAATTTAGTATACAACATCAAAGCATTCTCAAGACTTACAACCGGAGAACTCCAGTTATAATTATTTGTAAAATATAACTTTATTTAAAAAAAAATATAACTTTATTTTTTTTTGTCTCATCAAGCGCTGGGTGACAAACTAAAACATAGTTAACATAGAAAATGATAAAGTGTCAAGTGTGTTCGCCTGAGAGAATTCCAACCGCGGTGTCTCCTTAATATTGACATATCATGTCCTTAATATTGCGTGTAAGTCGCGACCTGACATTGTGGATGCTCGAATGTAATACGAACTTCTAAATGAGTTTTTTTTTTTATTTACATAAAGAGTTTTTAAAAATTTTATAATAAAATTTAGCGCTTATTGCTGCTACTGCTGTATATACCCACGGCTGCCCTGACTGGGCACTACATTTACTATACACAAATATTAAATGTGGTGACAAAGGTATTTTTCCCGACCTCATGAAAAACAGTAAAGTACGTAGTAGTAGTAAGTAAAGTACTTTGTTTAAAAAATGTATTATTATATAATATGATTAATATTTCAGAATGGAGAAAATATGGTTTTAGCAATTATAGATCTCTTATAGATCTTCATGGAGTGAGACAAAGTGACATGGGAGTGAAAGTAGGTACCTCGAATATAAATTGCCTGCTGTACGCAGATGATGCAGTGCTTATTGCATCATCAGAAAGCGAGTTGCAGGCATTGGTTACCACTCTGAAAGAAGGATGCGCGAATAATGGTCTAAGTGTGAATGCGAATAAGATGAAGGTTTTGGTATTTCAAAGAAATGAAGAAAGAACAGATTGCAAGATCAGTGTAAATGACAAGATATTAGAACAAGTGAATGATGAAGTATATCTGAGAAGTATGTTCAGCAGAGACGGAAGATACGAAATGGATGTGGAAAGGAGTATTGCTACCGGTAACAGAGTTAACGGCGTCTTATCTTTGTTTGCATTGTTGAGACGGCGAAACGTCAGCATAGCTGCGCGTTTGGCCGTACACAATGCAGTGTTGGTATCGACACTGTTATACGGCAGCGAAACGTGGGTATTACGTGGGTATTAAGAATGTAAGAAAGGTACTTACTGTAGAGATGCGATCTCTTCGTCGGATATGCGGAGTCAGTTTAGCTGATCGCATATCCAATGAAGAGATACACAGAATGGCAGGTACTAGCGTGGATGTCACAGTGAGAATAAAGAAGAACGTGCTCAGGTGGTTTGGGCACATTGAGCGAATGAGTGAAGAAAGTTTGGTAGTAGTAAGATTTATGAAGGAAAAGTGAGTGGTAAGAGAGGGAGGGGGAAACCACGGTTGACCTCCGAAAACACAGTACCGACTATACTGGAGGAAGGTCACGTAAAGAACATGAGGACCCCCCAGAGGGCATGCATGAAGAGGTTGTTGACATTGGAAGAGGCGAAAGAGGTATGCCGAGAGCGTAGCGTTTGGCGCTCCGTTCTCTCTGCCTACCCCGCTAGGGATATAGCGTGAAGCTAAGTAAGTATCTAAGCAATTATAGATCTTTATCCATATTAACATTTAAAAAAAAAATATTGTTGATCAATTAACTGTGTGTCCTGTCGTGACGCAGTGGCACAAACGTATGACTGTAACCGATGGGTTGTGGGTTCGATCACGACTCGAACAAATGAAATATTTAATATTTTCAATTCTGGTACAAGGTAAAACGCGGCGTTAAGTTCCGTCGCTCAACACGCTATGCCACAAAATTCGGACAAATCGGGGAACGGAAGTTGAACGGAGGGTCTTAACACTAACTACTACTAAAGGTTCCCAAGTTCCCTCTGCTTACCCTGTCATGTGCGGGATACAGCGTGAAGCGTGAAGTATTAACTGTGTATGTAAATAAACATAGTATTTTAAATGATACACAGTATGGTATTACTAAATGCAGATCTACAACAGATGCGGGAGTGGTCCTCCTTAATTACATTTGTAACGCTTGGGAAAACTCACAGAATGCTATCGGAGTGTTTTATGATTTATTTAAGCCGCCCAGAAAACTAAATGTATTGACTTTCCTATGCCGAACGTTACGATACGATAGAAGCTTAACTTAAGCGTTATTAATAAAATTCTCATGGTATGGTATGGTTCTTTGATTATGGCGTTCCGATCGAGCAAAAAATTTTCACTTTTATACATATAAATACATACCGCTACGCTAGACTCGAAATTTTAATGCGCGCCATCTGTCTTCTCTTGCGGGCTAACTAAGCTCCGCTGCGTACGTTGCTTGAAAGGTGAAGCAGCTTACTGATGTTGATACTCCTCGGCTAATGTACTTTAGTTATTTTCATAGTATATTGTCCTATGGAATATTACTTTGGGGTAATGCTGCGGGTATTATAGGATCTTTATTCTTAATTCAAAAAAGCGAGATCTGGCCATTTACAGTGTGGAAGCTCGGGAATCTCTGAGGGAAATTTAATATATAACAGGCATTTTCACGGATTCAGGACTTGCCACTTTAACAATTTAGTGCAAGTTATTAATATATTGTTCCGGACAACATATTATTCAATTCAAAACTAATACCATGATAAGAGTGAGTGGGTTTAAACGCCGTTGGTACTCACGCAGGAAGCTATTTATTTTATACATTTACTATTCATTCCAGACATACTGACAGGTGAAACTTGTAACTTTTCTCTTTTTGCGTCGGGATTTAAAAATAGAAAAGACAACATTTTTACTATTTAATTTCTACCTTCGCTTTTATATCGTCTCGGATTCAGGTGAAACTGTCGAACGCCTTGATACTAGGTCTCCTTTGACTAGCATGCTCTCCGGTTACGCAAACAGACAAACATTCGTCCAGAACAAACGATGCCTATGTAGTCAGGATGTGTTGATTTTGGCGCGTGATAAATGATATTGTTAGTTTTTAATTATTTCAGTTTTATTTAGAGTCACATCGTCGGGCTTATTCTTTCACAGACGTCTAGTTAGTTTTTTACTAACGGCTGGGCATAGCTGTATTTTAACGCAAGTAGCTTATGTACAAATTAGAATTTTAAAACCCTCAGACCAAAAATTCTTCACTCATCTTGGTGAAGTGTTTGTAAGTCTTAAGACATAGTTAAGAACCATCAAAATGAGCGAGTTTTTCGATTAAAAATTTCAACACACACACACACGCAACTAGACAATTAGGCAGGTAAAACCTATAATATTTCTTCCTTTGCATCAGGGGCTAAGAAATTAGAAGGGCTAAATATAGCAAGCAATTGTAGATTGAAGCCATAAAGAATATGAAAGTACCGGCGAGGTGTCCTCTATCTATATCTACGCGGGTTTTATTAAAAATATATATATTTACGGAAAAAAAAATTCGTTGCTTTGCTAATGCTGAGAATGCTAGTAAAGAACGCGACTAAAAACAATGTAAAATGTCTGGTTTTTTTACTTGGTAGGTGTCTAAGTGGATGGGGAGTACTCACCGTCGCGGTCGTGGTCGTGGTCGTCGTGCGCGTGGTCGTGCGCGTGCCGCTGTCGCTTGCGCTTGTTCTCGCGGCGGCGCTCCTTGCGCGCCAGCTTCTCCGCCAGCGAGTGGCGCCGCGCCTCCAGCTCCGCCGACACCGCCCTGCGCGCGCGGGGACATATGTCACAATGCCGCTCTGGCAAAACACTATATACATATACTATAGTAAATTAAGTTTATTAAGCATTTATTGAGGTTGAAATTACAAAAAATAGTAATAATTAATATACTTGAATATCATTTTAATTATAATAATGAAAAATTGAAATACTTAAAGAATAGCAAACATAATATGTAAATACAATAAAACTAATCACTTCTATTGTTTGTATAACGTCTCGGTTAAGATAGAAATGCCGTTTATTTTCTAAATATTGCTTTTTGTATGTACATGATTGATAACGGATCAAAGTCTCTTTCTTCCATTTATTCGTATTACAATTAGTATGTTTTTTTAACTACACTATTATACCCCATTAGCCTATCAGTGTAGATAGAGGAAACCTACTCTAGAGTAAAGACACTCTGTTAACGCCGCTGTCATTACCAAAGTCGGAAAATGAAAATATTTTTTTAAATTTCAAGTGGGAATCGAACTCAATACAGCCACATTTACAATCGCACGCTTGTGCCTTGCGTCAAGACGGCCACAACATTCTATATTATACTTACGGTATTTAAAATATAGCTTTCACTGAATGTATGTGGTAATTTCAATGTGGCAACATTTTAATAGTTTTAGTAGTTTATTAGATAATATTTTATAAAATTGTACGCTCATGCAAGGAAGTTTTATTTTACTATGGTTTTCTTTCAGGCTGTCAGAAATATAATTTGACTGGATAATTTTTCTTGTCATTTTACATTTTTCTCTATAAGTTGTGTTAAGTTTAATTCTTAATTTTATTTTTTTCTGAATATAAAACAAAATATGAAATATATATTTTTTTATATATATAAGGAGCAATTATAGTTTGAGATAAGTTAATTCAAGACAGGAAAAGCTAACTACAAGCAAACACCGAGTGGTACTATCATTGTTTATTGCATAGTTAGTAAATGTTACAAAGCGTTCACAAATAAAAAGACGTTCAGTGCAATGCGATCGGCGAGTCGTGGCCGCCATGAAGTTAGTCTCTCCAAGCTTTTGTGAATCATTGAAAGAAATATGTTAAAATTAAGGATGTGCGAATACCAAACGAATCGAATCGAACCGATAGTACTATTCGGTTCGAAATACAAATCGAATAATTGGAATTTAGGAATTATTCGAAAAATAACTCGTATTTTTCAAATAATTTGCATTTTTCGAATAATTTGAATTTTTCTAATAACTTAACTTAGCTTCACGCTGTCTACCCCGCTAGGGATATAGCGTGAAACTAAGTTAAGTTATTCTAAGTCTTCGAAAAAATCAAATGATTTAAAAACTTTCAGATCATCTGTATTTTTTTAAGAAAATATACTACTCTTTTTACCTCAGTATTCGATAGTCAGTAGAGATTCATACTAATGTACGTAGCTTCATATCAATGAAGCTAACTTTAAATTACTGTTTAAATAAATTAAATTATTGTAATGTGTGGGATTAAACTACTGTGAGTATAAATGACAGAACTGAAATGAATATGTAGATAGTATAAGAAGAAAAATACTACCAGTGCAAAGAAATTACTTGTGAATAATTTTGTGTTAGTTGTGTTAGTGATTGTTATTCAAGTATGTCAATTACGTCATCAAAACAAATAATATTTATAAATAGTTACAGAATATTCTTTTGTGCAATAATTGATTCGCGAATTAATTATTGCACAAAAGTGCAATTCGCGAATTGTTTCTAAACTTTCGAATTATTCGAAAACTAACGAACTATTTGAAAATTTTCGAATAGTTCCATTTTTTTTTTTTCGAACTTCGAATAGAATATTCGATTCTATATGAATAATTCTTTAGTTCGAATTATTCGCACACCCCTAGTTAAAATGTAAGTGTGCATCCATCGACAGCGACCAAGCCTCGCCTAGCTCGGTCGGCGGCGACCTCCCCGCGCGCCGGCGAGGCGCGACGCGAGGCGCACGAGGCGCACGAGGCGCACGACTGCGGCGAGTGCGAGCAGCAGCGCGCGCACGCTACGCGACACGTATCTATACAAGGGTGCCTGTTCGTTTGTACGTCGCTTCTGTGTACTACACTTACGTACCGGCTGTTACTGTACTTTACTTGTGTTAATTATTATTTCCCTTTAAAACGTGGCATCGCCTGCGATAACTTTTTGTTATATTTTAGTCAAATTATGCATTTTTTTTACATAATTTGTTGCTAATGTTGTTATTCTCATGTATAAGCTATATAAATTCGTTCAGTATTTTTTACGTGAAAGTGGAACAAACGTTTGTCTCTCACATTTATAAAATTTAGTAGCATATTTAAAAGAAGTTTCTATATCTTCGCGCTGTACCCGTGGAGGAGACAATAAAAACGGTTACGGTTTTTACATACTTCTATCGTCTCATCCACTGTCACACAATCTCACATATTCGTCCTCTGGGGGTTGTCATGCTTTCTAGGTGACTTTCTAGGTGAATATGCTTTTAGATAGATTTCGGTAAATAAATTTAGCAAAACAATATTTTTTCAATTTCGACAGATTAGTTCCTATGATAAGAGCTTTCAGACAAACAAACGCTTCAATTTTTTACTATAAAGTATACATAATGAATAAACGAGTGAAGTGTACGAGGGGGTTAGTTTAGTCGCACGTACCTGGCCTCCTCTATCTGCGAGTTGAGCGTGACGAAGTCGGGGCTGTCGCGGCGGTCGCGCCGCACGCCGTCCGCGCACACCTGCATATTCTATTGTTCGTTTAGATTGTCTAAAAGCTTATTCTTTTATATAGAAGCCAAGGAAAGGGCAATAAACAGGCATTGTATCTAAACATCAATGTCCGACCGGAAAAGGAGCCATATAGGGAAATTTTGGAGAAAAACGCCATTCCCTCCGGACTAGGTTAATCGGTCGAGGAATTATTTTCCAATAAGGTAATGATTCGAGACATAAGTAGTTCGAAATTATGTAAAGGCTATTTAGACAAAATACAGTCGGAAAAATTTGTAGTTTTTTTTTGAGTTTTAAATCTTATGTGTGACATAAAAATAAATGGAGTTTTTCATAAAGTGTTAAATATGTTGAGGTTTATTTGTTTTCTCAAGTTATTGTCATGGTGGTCTCAAAGTTGGTGGTAGTGTATATACCTGTCCGGGCAGCGCGTCGAGCGCGGCGGCGAGCGCGGCGCGCAGCGGCGGCGGCAGCGCGTCGGGCTGCGCCAGCACGTGCTTGGGCGCGCGCGCGCCGCACGCGAACTGCGCCACCTCGTCGCTGAAGTGGTTGCAGTTGTGCTCCAGCAGGCGGTAGGCGGCGCCGCTGGCGAGCGACACGCGTATATATCTATACTAACATTGTTGCTCTACGGGGACTTTGCGACGTTATCGAGCGGGGTCAACAAAAAAAGCAGTAGAAGGCTGCGCTCTGTGCACATTTGTAATCAATTTGAAACACTTTTTTTAAAAAATCACTATTTTGGGCTCTATTACATTAATAAACATCACCTATAAAATTATTTTAAATATATCTTCCATGTATAGACAGTGATCAGTTACTTTATATTCACAGATGTACAAGAATGTCGTTTGACTTTAAATTCGACGCTGTCTCTCTTCTGGCTAAATTCATACAACTCGGCACATACTAGATTCATTATCTGTATATATAGTGCAGTTTTTGTAACTACTATTTTCCCTGTGTCTACCCTGACTCTACTATTAATATAACGTAAAAGAAGAAATACATAAAAAAGTAAACTAGCAAATTATAAGTGAAGCACGGTACGGAGAGTCTTAACGTAAGCTTTCCTAGTTCTCTCTGCTTATTCTGCCATGTGCGGTATATGAATATATAAAATAAAATTAAAATATATAGTTTATAACCTTGCTATATCCGGCCCTAGTGAGATATAATACGCATACCTTTGACAATCTCATAACTTTGGTTCATAATTGTTTGATTACGGTCCCTCGTGATAATTATTGCTTACATTATATACAACCGGTATGTCAGTAGTCTGTACAGACTACCCGAACATATACACGAACTACACAATAAAATATGAAACATCATGTATTTTATTAAAAGGAATTTTAAGTCTCAAAGAATTTCAACGCGACGGTTGCGGATCGTACAATTCTCCAGAGAATTCATTATTAAATAGTTTATCTTCTTCGCTTTGACAATAAAGCAAAGCACGGCGTTGAGTTCCGTGATGCAATATTTCGAAGATTGGGTGTGCGTGGAAAAGAGAATATCTTACATTCCAAATGCAATGCTACTGCTGTAAATGCAAATATGTATATACTAACGTGTAGGTGGTGGTGGCGAGCCCCTGTATGTACTCGTTGAAGACGGCGAAGGGCACGAAGGTGGTCCCGAGCCGCTCCACCTGGTGCGGCGCGCCCAGCTGCGTGCTGCCCTGCAACACCGACACCGGTACATTATGAATCTGTGACTGATCGCTGTCTGTACATGGAACATATATAAGAGATGTTTTGTCTGTTTGTCTGTGCTAAGACAGAGATATAAGAATCTCAGAAAAGGTATACCACATTAAATATAATAATGAATTATTATATTTTAGCAATTTTTCTTTGATAATTCAATAAATTAATAATGTTCTTTATTTAAATCAGTTAATAAATAAAAAAAGCCGATTTAAAATATTTAGTTCAACAAAAATGCTTCAAATTTTAATCGATTTAGCTTTAATTATAATGTTCAATATAGATATTATATTAAAATTAATTATGTCATAAGAACAAAAAAGTAATTATCATTGGTAAATAAAATAGTTTAATTCAAGCGGGCGAAGCCGCGGCCGGCTCGCTATTTTAAAATAAAGCAGCTTCACGCTGTGTCCCGCATATAGGGTAGGCAAAAAGAACTAATTGTTAAATTACCGTTTTCTACGCACGGAACCCAACGACTCGCTTTGATTCGTTGTCAAAGCAATAACGTGAAAATATTTCCCCGAGAATCGAACTCACAGCCGTCGCATTTAGTGTTTAGACCTTCTTAAATTTTCCAGACCTTGTGTATGAAATGGCGGAGCTCAACGCCGCGCTTTTTATTCTTACCAAAAATGAAATGGCGTATATTCAAAGTAGAGGAAAAAAATAATTAATTTTAGCTGCAACTAGTGACAGCTTTAATATTTGAACGTAGGTGTTAATAAATCAGTAGTGAGTCACAAGCATAGTTAATTACACATATTTAATACAGATTGGTACATATGTTTACTTTCCCACACACTGCGGGGATGTCGAGGGAACTTAGGAATCTAATATTAAGACACTACGATCCTATTAAGACAACTTCGTTTCCCACTTTCCACCGAAATGTAGGCACTAAGTGTTGAGCAACATAATTCAACGTTGCCTTTTTGAACCTACAATCTGCCTCTTTTACAGTCGCACACTTGCGCCACTGCACCACGACCGACCTCTAGACAATTCCATATGTTTTATATAAACTGCGTATACCTACATATCGACATGAATAAACTGTTTGTTCCGCATCATGCTGGAATAGATTCAGTATAAAAATACAGCGACGCCCACGGACGCCCGGCGCTCGGGCGGTCCCCTGTGGCAGTTACGATGAGAAAACGAACGCGAAGTCACCTTTACGATTTGAGGGCATTCCTGTGCGAAACTATTTAGGAGGACATTAGCGGGCGTCGGACAGGGACACGCGTATTGCGTGATGGGCAAGTGTGAGCGGGCCGGTCGTCGCGGAATGGCTATTCCTGGTGGAAATGTAGAGCGGGAGGCGATGCGCGGCACATGGCATACCGCATTTGATGCACTTTTGTCTACAATTTTAGTCTATTTTTCGCCCAAACAGTCTCCACGTACAGACTGCAGGATCGGATGTAATAGTAGACGCAAAAACTGGTAATATAGTATATTTATTTTAATTGTTAAATAATTTCATAATTTAAATTATCACTAAAGACGATAATCAAATTAGTTTTTATGTTTATCTTCACGTTGTTTCAAGCATATAGCAAGATAGGCAGTAAAATGGGCTTGTTGTGGCGGGGTGGTACAGCGTGTGACTATAAACCCATGTGGGTTGGATCTCCACGTTAAATATTAATTTGAAAATATTGAATATTAAAATTAACAGAACGTCAGCATAGCAGCACCTTTGGCCGGATACATTTGTTGAGACCGTTGGGTTAGGCGCCCGTTCTCAAGGGATACCCCACGAGGAACATATCGTGAAGCTAAGTTAAGATAAATGTTTGAAATTTTCATTTCTTGACTTAATTAGGAAGGTCGCCAAAACCGCAGCGTTCTCTCAACACGCAACACCTCAAATTCGGCGGAGAGTGTCCCCACTCTCCGCCGGACACGGAGTATATGTTGCCAAGTTCCCTCTGCCTATCCTGCCACGAGTGAGATACAGCGTGAAGTCAAAAACAAAAACTTAAGTTCAGTTTATACAACAAATTACGTACGTATGTAATTTAAAATTACTACCCTTTATAAAATGAATAAACGCAAAATATTAAAAAAATTAGGCGCCATCTAAAAATACCTCATAAAGGGAAGATATAAAGAAATACTCTCGGCAATATTCACGCAGCGGCAATAAACAGATATATTTCATTGTTGGGTTGGCGAGTCGCCCGGTGTTAAATAAAATGTTTACAATTCGTTTTCGCCGATACAAACAATGTCCAAATTATCCTGGACTACGGAGTAGATATAACTGATTGGTAGATAGGTTCCGACACAGTGGTCGCCCGTCGCATACTTTATGTCCACGCGCAGGATGTTTAAAAATAGGGAAATCGCGTGAAAATGTATTTAATTTGGGAAGTCTCCATTTCACCAAAGCATACCAGCATGACTTCTAAGTCTTATTTCCGGCAATAAAATTAAGTCATAAACGAAATAATTAGAGAACTTATTCATTTTTTTCGTAAATAAATAAAAAATAACATTTCTTATTGAAGTTGGATTATATATATAGTATTTTTAAACTGACTGGTGACTTACAGCGGTTTTTATAGTGTTAAAATATCACGTATTCATCTAATCATAGCGGCAGTCTATCGAGTTTAATAAATAAGTGCATTCGTAGCGGGGTTCTTCCTCTAATTATAGTCGTGCCGGTGTCGGAGACATCGATCACTGTTGACGTCACACGGTGAATGCACTAATGCAGCATGCACAAGTGCAGCACGTCAGCGGTCGTCTGCCAACTGCGTGCGAGGAGCAAACGCAAACGTGTCCTTTATTTGCCATACCATTTATATTTACCGAGTGCTTCCACTCCGCAACGAATATATGCCTTTATTAGACCGCGAGACGCGCAGCTTATTTGTTCGGAGAATATTTGGCATCACATTCGTGTGATGTAAGCGACGCATCACCTTGTGATGAGGTTCAACAGTTATTAAGTTGACAAAAGTTTTTAGTTCACTTCAGTCCAGTGTGCCTGTAGGTGGGTACCTACCACAAGGTACGTACTACGAAAGTTGCGATTTTTATTTAGAATGTTAGGTGCCGTTAATTTTAAAATATGTAAGAAGCAAAGAATAACAAACAAGAACCAATTCAATCTGTCTTACACGAAGTTATTGGTGTTCAAGTACCACACCCGGAAGTAGTAAGCGTTAGATAAATTAACGATATTTAAAATTTAGAGCCCCGTTGTGGCGCAGGAGCACCATCGTGTGGCAGTCAACGTCGAATTCCATTACTCAACAAACAATGCTTCCAATTGGGCGGAAAGTTCTTAATGGGAATGCGGAATTTCTTGATGGGAATTAGAGTATCTAAACATTAGGCTTCCAAAATCTTTCTACCCACCCTGCGAAGTGTGTATACTTCACTTGTGAAACAAATTAAAACACTCCTACTCCCTTGTCATCTTTGCAAAATGTTTATAGATAGATGTTAAACTGCTAAGCTGATTTTTATAAAGCATAACTAATATCGCAGCGATAAATGAGGCTTTCGAAAAAATAAAACGCTCTCAAATCGGTTAATTAATTCAGGAGTTCCTGTGCCACGGATAGACACAGAGAGTTAACGAGTAGTGACCAGGCACTATAGTATAGGTGCACGTACCGGCGCGCAGGTGGTGACGCCGCCGCCGCCGTAGAAGTACTCGCGGTCGTACACCACTATGGAGGTGTGCCACACGCCCTCGATCTGCTGCCCTGTAATGTTACAAGGTTTTGAGAATTATGTCTAATATTATATATATTTTTTAGGCGTAAATGGTTACGGGTTGGTTTCTCATTCATAGAAAATAAATTATATTCATATTATAACTATGGTAACGAGAAAAAGTTAGGTTTCGCCACTCAACTTGTAAGATCTTAAAAATTGGACTAAGTTGTGAACACATCGTGAATCTTACACATCTACAAAATAACTAATGTACTAAAAGTTGGAGATTTTATTGTCTGTTTATCTTACAAGTTGTGCATGTTTATCTTAGAAACAGCTTAACATATTCAAATGATGTTTTCATTTTTGTATTTTATTAAAAACTTCCTTATCATTTAGTATTTATTTTATTTCCATTTTTCAAAACTGATCATATATACAAAAGTTATTTATATGAATATAGATTAAGTTGTTGGTCAAAATTTAGTTACTACATTTTTTTCATAAAATATAAATATGTTTCAATGATTTGGCTCAAACCTTATTTTGCAATGTGTGGATATTGTTTCTAAATTATAATATAATTTGGAGCAGTAAATAAATACATTTTAGGCTCTTGTAAGTACTATCTAACCAGATATTTTTTTCTTCACAAGCCCAAGCAATTAAATTACAAATATTTATAGCCTGTTAATAAAAATCTATCAAAAAGTATAAAAAAACAAAATCTATCAGAAGTTTATGTTGAATTTCTTAAAAACTTATAAAATTACTGTAGTTTTATTGCCCAAGCACTGAATCAAAAAAACATCATTAATATCATTTAATTATTATGAAATAATGTATCTATTTATGTGTTATCAGTTAAATAAAGAAAATTTATTTATCAATGGACATTCAATGGCATAATTTTTACAATATCTTATATTTTATCAACTGGCACGCTCGGAACGCCAAATTAAAGAACCATACTATATTTTATACATGAAAATAAAACTTGGAACACAAATTTGTAAATGTTGTAAACAAAATCAAACTGGCATTTATTTTCTACATTAATTGTAGTTATTGCCAAAAACACACTACTTAATTGAAAATATTTAACAGTCATGTTCATTTATAGTATATAAATTGCACCTCTGCACAAGGTTGCAACTATAAGCACAATGGTTCTGGGTTCGATATACACTCGGGGCAATATAACATTTTATATTTTTATTTTCTTGTTCTTTTAACAAGGAAAGGTACAAAATTTAATTTAGTCACTCAATATGCAACACATTAAGAAAATAATGTAGACGACAAAATTTTTATTATGTCAACAAAAGCTTTAAGTTGTATAGCAGTTTCAATGAAATTGCATTTGTTTGATTTTAATTCAAGAAATCTTTTGAATAACAAATAAAATAAAATAAATATGTTCTAAAATAAATAATGTAGGACATAAAGAGTGTCCTTGAAACATTTCTATAAATGTATGAATGTTGTTCCACTAAAATCAAACAAGTGGGTCACCTCTCCACTGCCATTGTGTACTGTAACTGTAACTACATGTAACACCTTGGCCACTTGACAACAAGTCATTAAATATACCTTACATTATGTGAATGACATTTTGTAATTACTTGTTAAATGTTTTTTTTTTATTGTATTTCCTATGATTTAAAGAATACAGATACATTTTTTATACCAGGTTATAGGTTCAAGTTACTGAGAATATTTTTAAGGGGTGAAGAATGAATGAAATATATGCTAGAAAATAAATTTGGCAAATATGGCAGGCATTAAATATTTCATTTGATAAGTTGGAGTATTTTATTTTCAATTAATTTGGCATACAGGTAATTCAAATTGATACTAATTATTTTAAAACTAGGCCTTAACAAAAAACATGTTTGGTTTAAAAATACAAAAATAAAAGTATATCACATAATAATTATATAAATGTTACCTATAATTGCTGGAGATAAGACAGATGCAAGTCCATGGGTCAAGTCATAAATGTACAGATCAACAGGCACTCCTTCCTCACTAGCCATGGTCACTGAATGTGGAGGTTTTTAATATCTATAGACGATACACAATTATTTTATTATTCCACTTAGTACCTAATTGACCAAATTTTCTGTAATAAATTACACAGTACAACTGTAATCGCTAATATTTAAGACATGCAACGCGCGGTGACGGCGATGCAGCGCGACGAGCACCTGTGCCTGCGCCGCGGCGCCTCGCCAGTCGGCCCTATCGTACACATCTATTCGCCGCCCACTGATTTTACATTTACTATTTATAAGCGCCAAGACACGTGAAACGTATCTCACGATGTTCACGTTATTTAGGGAAAATGGTAATAGTAAACGGTAAAGTAATTCATTGAAATTTAAACTTTTTAATAGCAGTAAAATATAAATTGTCATATTATTACCTGATACTTGTCGCAGTTGGAAATATCATATAAATCACATTATTATTATTTTATACATATTGATATACTTAAATTTACAAGCTTCCAATTTTTTATTTATTTGTATTTCACTTGGAAAACAAAAATTAAACAAGCAACAAACTTGAAACTAATAAATAAACAATGACAGTACATAAAGGACTTTGACATTTGTTAAGTTGTAATATTTCGTTCTACACACTTAATGATCAAAATTTTTTGTATTATTTCAGGCCTTTATTTATTAAATTTTTAAACTAGAAATTTAAATTCAATATAGAAAAATAAAAATATTTTATTTTTATGAAAATGAAAATATACCGTACTGTACACAATCTTGCTGTGAGTATTCGAAATTAAATAAATAGGAATTCCTGCCCCCTATATGAAAACTTTCCTTAAATAAATTAAAGAAATAAATACCGTACGGCATGGTTTCATATTAAAACATAAATTCAAAACTGATGACTCACGATATACAGCTAAAACTCAGTTTACGAACGTTAGTTGTTATTTGTGTCATGTCATTGTCAATTTGTAAAAAATATCATGTCAGTGTAGTTGTGTGTAGTTGATTTTATAATATAAAAATAAAATGTCTGGATCCAAAAAATTGGTAAAGGGATATTTTCGAATTATAAGATAACTGCCATAAACCGTTTCTATTTTCAATAAAACAACCCTAGTCCTAATAAAGAGGCAAAGACAATGATCCAAAAAATCCTTACAATATTATATGTCAACAAAATTTTGAATTTTTATAACATATTTACAAAAGTTTCATTCTTATGTAAATTGTAAAGAATGCTAATTCTCTATTATTATTTACGTTTTTAATAGTGGTTTTTACGAGCGTTTAACAACTTAAGTTGTAAAGATGACTTGGCATATTTGATCGTAGTTTGTTGTCACTAATAAGTTATATACAATTTTCTTATCCTGATAGATGCTGCGAGTGCAGTCGTCTGAGGGCACAGCTCGCGTCGAGTTGCTGGACACCGACGTAACAGCACGATTATTCGAGCGCGTATATGAAAGTTTACATTTAAGCACTTTTGGATTCGCGTTATATAAAGATCGCGCAAGGAAAGAAGAAATTGCGTCGAGCAAATCACGGCAGCTCCGAGAGTATGGTTTGCAACACGGAGATATGCTCTATTTGACTCCTGTCAACGGTGCAGTGCTCTTTGATCAGCCTTCCACCAGTGTTGAGGTATTACTACTCTCACTTTACAATGTCAGTGAAATTTGTTTTAACTGTACATATATTATAATTAGTAAATATCTTGTTTATATCAGACCAATGCTAAATTAAATGAAGAAACCTTGAAAGCTGATGCAGATTTAGAAGCACCAGTGCTCCCTTCCATAGACATCAATAATCTAGAAGAAGATGAAGTGGATATTGAACTGTACGGCCTCTCAGGAAAAATAGAGAGACAGCGAGATGAAAAATTGTAAGGATAACATTTTAATATCAATTTAATTATAAGTTCACATAGAGGTAGTTAGTAATTAAAGAAAATGTTATCTTTTAAAATATAGTTCAAACAGTGTTAGCTATCAGATTTAATTTTCTTTCTACTTACTTTTAAAACCTTTTCATACACATGTAAAATAGTTTTCATGAAAGGTTTAAAACCTATAATTCATTGTGTATATCTTTTTACTCACACAGTGAGTGAAAAAGATATATAAATACTATATATATAGCAGAGTTTGAACCTACACTTTTTTGGCCAGTTTTATTAGATATGTCATGACATAAGTATACATATATATTATACTAATGTATGTATTGGAACAAAAATTATATTATTGTAGATGTGATTTGACTGTCTTAATTATTACTACTTTTAATAATTATATATAACATGATTGGTTATGGCTATTTGAAGAGACAATGTGTTGACTGTTGTATGTAAATAATTAGATATTATCCAATAGACAGAAGTCACATTCTTGAGCTTCAGAGGAAGTGGTCAAAGGAAAGTAATATTTAAGATTTCTTGATCGATTATTTGAACAGTGAAATGATTTGACCAGTAAATAATTATTAATAATTGTGACAGCTCATGCCTTGAGTTGTGTAACAGGAGGTTACTGATCGTTAACTTCCTCAAAGTTTAACAAAGTTTCTTATAACAATCTTTGTATGTTAGATTCTACTAGTATTTTTTGCTTAGAATGGAAAAGTGTCACATCTGCTGTGTTTCCGTACACTTGTTTGCCTTGTCTTTTCCATAAAAAAATAAAAATGTTACTCCAATATAAACAAAATTAAGTTTGAAGATCCACAGGTGTAAGGGTTGTTTGTAAGGTAACAGTCTTAGATATATGTATATTTTAATAAAACAGAAATGTGTATTTTGTGCATAGATGTAATCACAATGCAAATGGTCGGTGTGTGCACTGCTCCCCGCTGGAGCCCTGGGATGAGGAGTACCTCAAGGAGCACAACATCAAGCATATGTCCTTTCATGCTTATCTGCGTAAGATGACAACTGGCAAGTTTGTCACTTTAGAAGAACTTTCATTTAAAATCAAACCAGGTGGGCAGCACATTTTATTATATTTAAGTCACTAGTTATTTAAACTTAAATCTATTGAATGATCACCTATTGAACCTACCATTCTAACTCTTAATATTTTTATTTGTCTCAAAAAGTAATTTCTTGCTAAATACTCCACTCTACTCAGCTTCACGCTGTATTCCGCACGAAGCAGGGTAGGCAGAGGGAACCTGGAAACCCACTGTAAAGACACTCTGTTCCGTTCCACTTCTGTTCTGTGAGTGGCGGAACTCAACGTCGCGCTTAGCCTTATTACCAGAGCAAAGAAATGAAACATTAAATATTAAAATTGAAAATATTCAATATTTCATTTCCTCGACTGGGGATCGAACTCAGAACCTGTCGGTTACAGTCACACTCTTGTGCCGCTGCGCCACGACAGGCCTCAAAATAAATATATTCTTGCTAAATACAATATTAAATTTTATTACAACTAAAAATGTTCATTATTAATTCATTCATTTCTTCAATTATGGCGTTTCGAGCGTGCCAGACTAAAAATGTAAGCAATCAAATAATATAATAGTTTTGTAAATATGATTAGTACATAGTGTGTTGTGTGTACGTGTGTGGCGTAGGGTGCAAGGAGCATCCGCCATGGCCGCGCGGAATCTGCTCAGCGTGCCAGCCCGGCGCCGTGACGCTCAACCGGCAGCGCTACCGGCACGTGGACAACGTGCTGGTGGAGCACGCGGCGCCCGTGGACCGCTTCCTGGCGTACTGGCGCGCCACGGGCCACCAGCGCGTGGCGTACCTGCTGGGCCGCTACGAGCGCCACCCCGACGTGCCGCTGGGCGTGCGCGCGCGCGTGGCCGCGCTGTACGAGCCGCCGCAGGAGAGCGCGCGCGACCGCCTGCGCCTGCTGCCCGACGCGCGCGCGCGCCTCGTGGACGCGCTGGCGGCGCGCCTGGGCCTGCGCCGCGTGGGCTGGCTGTTCACGGACCTGGAGGCGGCGGCGGGCGCGGGCGAGGTGCGCTGCGTGCGCGGCGCGCACTCGCACTTCCTGTCGGCGCAGGAGTGCATCACGGCGGGCGCGCTGCAGAACGCGCACCCGCGCGCGTGCCGGGCGGCGGCGGCGGGCGCGCTGGGCAGCAAGTGGGTGACGGTGGTGGCCACGGGCGACGCGGCGCGGCGCGTGCACCTGGAGGGCTACCAGGTGTCGGGGCAGTGCCAGGCGCTGGTGCGCGACGGCGTGCTGCTGCCCACGCGCGACGCGCCCGACCTGGCCTACATCCGCGACAGCTCGCCGCAGCAGTTCGTGCCCGACGTCTACTACAAGGTGACTCATGCTATATCTTACTTTCTTTTTACTAAAATACCTAATATTAATAGATCGCTAAATCAATTTTCACTATTTAATTTGGACACCTTAAAAGTAATAATAATATACTCTCTAATTCTAAATTCAATTAAAATAACATGAAATATCCTTTGCTTTAAACGCAATGAAAAATTGTTTTCAAAGGATAGTATGCAATTTCCGGTCCAAAGTTGCCCAGAAGAACTATTTTATCACTCAATAAAACTAATCATAATAATGTTGCTTCATACTAGTTTTAATCAAATAGTAAAATTTATATATAATTCTGTATAGCAATGTGCTGAGACTGAAGAAACTATTAGTGATTTTAAAAATGGTTTAAACAACTATAACATGAATATATACATATTATGACATTCTTTGAAACTAACTTTTTGTTAGTATTCTTACATTCATTGGAGCTGACAGAGACCTGTTATGAAGAGACTGTATATAAAGAACCAAATGTAAAAAAAAAGAATATCTATTATAGAAAATTATGTGTGTTTTCTTTTATTCTTTAAGTTGGGATATTTTTCAGAAAATTATAGTTACAAAGGTTTCATTTTTATCTATATAAATGTATTTTATCTATAGATTGCTAAGCTCTGCATTTGTGTGTGTAGGACCTCTTGTACCGACAGCAGCGTTTAAATTCATTGTTTGTCATTATTTTATATCGTTTTGTACTGTCACAACAACACGACAGATGAAAGTGAAAATTATGAACATGCAATGTCAGGGGTAGGTGAGTTGGTATATATTTTTTTATAGGTATCTGATAGTAAATTTATTTGTTAGTTTTTTTTTCTGACTTTACTTTTAGTGATAAATTCGCACAGTTGCTAAGCTAAGCTTTAGCCTCGCGAATTGTAAATAACAAATGACTGATAAAGAAAACTATTGTGCCAACTTACAATTAATTATATATAATAACCATATGGTAAACCATAAACTTTAAAAAAAATATATTAAGAATAAGATATTGATCTGGTCCAATAAGAATAACATTATTATTGGACCAGAATCTATTTATAAAACAATATCGTTATCAATATACAAAATAAAATGGTTATTATATTTCCTTGGTCGCGTTTACGATCGTACGCTGGTGCCTCTGCGCCGCGACGGCCTACGGCGGGTAGGTATGTGACGTCCAGCCCAGTAGTCGATAAGTATTTAACATTTACAATTAAATGGAGTTATTTACATCATTTACTTTATATTTATTGTTTTAAATTATTTTTATGTTTTAATAGAATTAAAAATAATTAATATTTAGTAGAAGTACAGTAGGTAGTGTTACGTTGCTATGCGAGTGACGCCGCGCGAACTTGTAGTGCTTTATAAAATTTGTATATTATACAGAACCCCTTACTACAGTATGAGGCTCTGTAGGCCAAACAATATAGATATAGGCCTGTATATTGAAACAATGAATTATCAATTTATTTACGTGTTTTTGCTGTGCCAAATTATATTTAAATATTAAAGTTATCTTACATTTTATCCAATTTATAAGATAGGAGGTAATGAAACACTGGCTACTTAGTTACATTGATTTATTTGACTCGTGTATCACGAGTCCATCTTTGACAGCATCACATCTATAAGTCGAACACAAAAAAATACAATGTTACGTCACTTAAAGGTACTTCGCTGAATGTTACAGACAGATTCCACTACAATACATTTTTTTTTACATCACACATACTTATTTACTTTAATAAATTTTATCGAAAAATAATCTTAATATAGTAGCCGAAATATTACTCTTACTGTTAGAACTCCGTTTGTATTGTTTGTGAACACGACGACGATAGAAGGTAATTCAATATACCTTATATATAAATATACATACATATGAGCAGTCCGTACTAGCAGGACCACTCCGGCGCACACAGCCTCTCCAACTAACATATGTACTCACAGCCGCTTTTAGTTTTTTTACATCTGAATTAGTTTTTA
This sequence comes from Eueides isabella, assembly GCA_019049475.1. Classification (NCBI taxonomy): domain Eukaryota; kingdom Metazoa; phylum Arthropoda; class Insecta; order Lepidoptera; family Nymphalidae; genus Eueides; species Eueides isabella. The sequence continues at coordinate 16,374,204 of CM032390.1, read as the reverse complement.
AAGCAAATTAATTCACAAAAATATTATTCTGTACAAGGATATATCTACGACACTTAGACTACGACCGTGATTACCGCAAACATCCGGGAGCGGCTTCGTTTACAAATGTATTTTTTTTCATACATAGTCATTTGTGACAATTTAACATTTGTTCTGGCACATTTACAATGTGTTTAACGCTTAATTCCTAGCAATAGCCATACTAGTATCATAGTAATACATTTTAAATTCATAACATTAAGGAGAAGGCCATTAGTAGGCAACAAAAAGAAAAGTAGAGAAAACGGTCTCTGCGACACCCGGGTGTACTCACAACTTACACATCAGAAGCCGGAGAATATCTAGTGAAAGTATCAAAAGTATTATATATGAAGAAACAGTCAGTTCGGATAAAGTTTACACGCTAAATCGAAAAAAATCTTGGTTCAGGAGTTGGACCGTAGGGCAGGAATTAAGGAATAAAGGAAGATTAATTAAGTTTACCGCAGTTTGATATAACTATGGTACTTTGCGGCTTACCGCTGCCGTCCCCCATTCGACTGATGCTGTCCACGAGGTCTAAGCCCTCACCCACGCACGCGAAGATGGCGGTGAAGTACCTCATCTCCTGGAGCATGATGCGGAACTGTGACCCCACTAGGCTCTGACTTCCGTGACGTTTTTGAATACGCCGCATGCCCACCGTGCCGCGCGCCGCCAGCATGATCGTGTCATCCGGCATAAAATGATTTTCTTCATAAGCGGAGTGCCCTCCGCGCCCGTTGTTGTGCTCGAAGTCCCCAGTGATCACGCTCTCATTTGCCCAGCACTGAAATATCTCGCAGCCTCGGTACCCGAAGCCCATCTCGCCCGTCGCCAGCATGGTGAAGTTGTCCGCCATGAGAGGCGCCACGTCCTCGTGCACCTCGATCACGACGCGGCCGAAAGGCGAGCCGTTGACCTCTAGTTGGAAGAAGAAGAGCGGGTACACCGGGGGGTTCTGCATCACCGGCGACCCCACCGTCGCGTTGGATGCGCCAGACGAGTCGGACACGCTGGTGACGCTGGTGCCGCCCGGGGACGAGCACGAAGTCCCGCCCTGCGTGTCGGGCTCCAGCGGCGTCGTCACGAGCAGCACCGGCTGCGGCTGGCTGCTCCGCGTGAACAGCTCCGTGGTGCAGTAGTTGGCCAGGAACAGCACGGGGTCGGCGCGCTCCAGCGGCGGCGGCGGCGGCGCGCCCGAGGCCATGGCGGCCAGCGCGCGCCGCACCAGCTCCATGTCCAGCGGGCCCGCGGCGCCGCGCACCAGCTCCTCCAGGCGCGACTGGCGCACGGCGGCGGCGTGGCGCGCGCGCAGGCGGTCGCGCTCGGCGCACGCGGCCGCCACGCTGGCGCCGCCGCCGTCGGGCTCCAGCAGCGCGCGCTCGCCGGCGGACAGCGGACCCGCGGGCGCGCCCAGCTGCGCCTGCAGGCGCGCGCGCACGGCGGCGGCGGCGTCCAGCGCGCGCAGCAGGAAGTCGCGGCGGCGCGCGGCCAGGCGCTGCAGGTCGGCGGCCAGCAGGCGCGCGTCGCGGCGCAGCGAGGCGCGCGAGGCGGCGTGGCGCGCGGGCGCGGGCGCGAGGCGGCGCGCGAGCGCCAGCACGGCGGCGTGCGTGGGCAGCGCGGGCGCGCCGCCCGGGGGCAGCTCGGTGCGCTTCCAGCAGTAGGGGCAGCGCTCGCCCAGCACGGCGCGCAGGCAGGCGAGGCAGAAGTGGTGCTTGCAGACCAGCAGCTTGGGCGCGCGGTCGGTGTCGTCGAAGGGGTTCCGGCAGTAGGAGCACAGCGCGAGCTCCTCGATGTCGTCGAGCTTGGCGTCCAGGGGGAGTCCGTCGTGCTGGTTCTGGGACGCCATGGTGGTGGAATGCTTCGATCGCCTTTTCTGTGCGAGTTAGTAGGCCAGTGACATGAGTTCGCCGAAGCTATAGTACGAGCACGATATCATCGCTACAGAGATACCACATGGTACTGCTGACGCTTACCAAAAGCAATAAATATTTCGTGATAAATTACAGCGATGGACGTCGAAGCAGCATCGTAATGTTTGTTGTGTAAACGAGCCTGGTTGTTTCACGTCTGCGCCTCACGTCACTCGATCAACAGATTCTAGTGCATCGTTATATCCTTGTATAGACGTCCTGCTAGTTGTATGATATTGTTAAAATATAAATAACTTAAATGTTAGTTTTGTTTAAGATGGTTTTTAAATTTAAATTATACCTATAACTTATGTTTTAAATGTATATGACTGACAATAGACAAAGTATATATTTTTTGTACATATCATTTAATAGTATATAATAGAATATATAAAATTATCTATACTATAATAAAACAATAAGTAAATTATGTTTGTACATTGTATATATTTTCCTAAAAATATATAATATATTTTTAAAATAACTTATACAATATAGTATAAAACAAAATTCAAAGCAAAGCTCCACTGATTTCAAGATAACCATGTTTTAGGAGAATTTAGTTATTTAGGCGATACTAATACACAGACAAGTATTTTTAAAACGTTTGTTTGTCTGTCTTTCTGCTTGTCTCGGCTAATCTCCAGAACATCTGAACTACACTTTCGATAGCGAAAGGTTATCAACAACAAAAACAACAAGGCAGTTTTTATCGTGGAATTCTCTCAGATTTTGAATATACAACAAAAATGAATGACAAAAATGAAGTATACCGCGTGCGCGATTAGTAAAAAATAATTAGTTATTTAAATCTCTTAGATTTAAATAACTTGATATTTTTCTATTAAATACGAAAATTTATGCAAAATTGAATCATCAATCAAATCTGATAGTCAGTTATGGTCTGCCCATGAAGAACTCGAAAACCTTTCCGGACCAACGGTCTTGATTCTTCTTACAAATCTCGCCCTATACCATTTCAACTACTAAACATATTTTTTTTGTTTGCTGTCTATCTTTCTGTTTCCCGGGTGCTAAGTGTATTAACATTACAATTGAATATAATAATTGCCTTAATATACTAAAATATTAAATAAAAAGGAAATAAGCGAAGCCGCGCGATGACCACTAGTGTTTTAAAAATTCTATCGGTTAAATTAAAAGGTCAAATTGATACGTTATTATTAATTCCGAAACAATTTCAAAATAATGCTCGTAATAGATAATATACGTTCATGTTGTGAGATTTAGTTATCATGTTATAGACATTATAAAAAAATATTATGAAAATTCAAGTAACATAAATATATGGAGGGACGTCTCTACAACGTCACGTAGTAGTGCGACGTCCCGCCTGCTGCAACTTCAGCTCCCGCCGGGCCGTGCGCTCGGCGGGCAGCATCGATCGGTGCAGGCAGCGCATCCTCTGTACGTGTAGGCACCTGGACGCTTGCGTGCAATCATGTACTCGTTCAATTGAAATTATGTTATGCAATATGTACGGTGTCATACCGCCACCGAGTAGCACCTTACCCCCACCCGCCCGCTCATTAGCCCGGCAGCCCTCCTTCAATGGAATTATGACGTACTTTGATGGCATTTTCGTTTGAACTTTTTGTTATTTTTTGTGTCAAGTTTTGAATTGTCGGGCTATATAAATGTACATATACGCATACGTATATAATAAGTATTATATATTGATATTATATTGTCACACATTTCATTTTATTTAGTTAAAAACTTATTTATTTTTAAAAACTTAGTCAGCACTGAGGAAATAAAATTGCTTATTTAGAATAGGCATAAAAATTTGAACGTAGCGAGATTTGAACCCGCGCCTCTTATCTTGTCGTTGGATTTCGACTTCGGCTCAGTGGTCCGAGCGCTTGGAGGCGCGTCTTCAAATCCTGCTACTTTAAAATTTTTAACGCATCTATACTCCAATTTTTTTGTCAATTCAATGCTGAAATTTCATAATTTGATTTTAAGGTTAAAAGCTTTCAACTTGATATGAATAGTATCTAGAAGTGAACAAAAACACTGTTTTGTGTATAAAGTTGGTTCACGGATGATTTTTTATTGTGATAAGACAACATTGATGAAAACTTAACTGAACTAAACTTATATGAATTGAATAAATTAGCACCGACACTTTGACTGTGTACCGACTAACAACGATAAACAACACCCAAGACAGGCATAGGAACTTGATAAGCTAATGTTAGACACTTGTCTAGGTTCAGTTCCACACTCGACGCAAAATCTGAGGCATTGCGTGTTGCTGTTGAGTGGTCTCAGCTCAGATTCCTCGAGCGGGGACCGTCTCACGACCTGTTGCGTTACTGTAGCACGTGCTCTTGTGTCAAGGGAGGCCTCATCATCATTATTACTACTACGAAAACGGGAAAACAGAACTTGTACACTATTCAGTTGTTTACTTCGTACCTCTAACGTTAATAGACTATTCAAAGAACAGTCTGGTTGATGTTCTGCTTTTCTTGTGTAAAATCTTTCATCAATGCCTCTGTACATATGTATATCTGTATGTATAAATCTCATTTTCGTATATTTTTTTATATTTAATGATGTCACTTTAATATATGTATGGTTTTTACACAGTAGGTATATTATAATATTTCCAGGAGCGTGACGCGTACGGCAACGAGGTGAACGTGTCGGCCAAGCGGCTGCCCGTGGCGTACCTGCTGGTGGACGTGCCGTGCGGCGTGGCGCCCGACACGCTGCGGCCCACGTTCGAGCCCGCGGCCGCCTTCCCGCCCGCGCACCGCGCGCTGCCGCAGCACGTGCAGTCGCCGCGCGCGCTGCACCGCCACCTGCAGCGCCACGCGCGCTTCCTGGACGCCGCCTCCGACTTCCACGTGCTGCTGTACCTCGCCACCAACGAGGCGCTGCCGCTGTCGCTGGAGCAGCTGGCGCCGCTGCTGGCCGCCGTGCGCGCGCGCGACGCCGCCGCCGCCGACGCGTGGCTCGCCGCGCCGGCGCCCGCCACGCTGCTGCGCCTGGCCGCCGCCGCCGCCGAGCCGGCGCCCGCCGCGCCGCCCGCGCCCGCCGCGCCCGCCGCGCCCGCCGCGCTCTGGACGTGCCCGCTCTGCACCTTCCACAACGCGGCCGCGCACGACGCCTGCGAGATGTGCGCCATGCCCAGGTACGCCTCCGCCTCTGTTGATCACCATGTCACCATGTCACAATCACTGCATGGTAGACATATTGACATTGCACTTTATGATGCTATTTTAGGGAACATTCATTTGAAAATTGACCCGTCCTTGCAAAAGCCTTTGAGAAGACAAAATAATGTTATTTTATGTATGTTTTTCCAGGAATGCGATGTAAATACGAGCATTGGCGAGACCACCCCTCTGTCCGGCGACCGACGACCGGCGACACGCGTGTTCTATTGTTTACTGTAAGACATTAATTAATAAACGTTATTTTATGGTAACCACTTCTTTTGTCATTACATACTATACATATACATCGTCACACAAGTCCATCTGTGACATCGTCGATCCTGAATTAATTAATCTTTTTAATGTAAAGTAAGAAAATATTATCGCTTCTTTCGCGTCACGTACGTAACATTGTATTACTGCTTAAAAACAAAGTAAGAAATATTTAGATAAAATTCATATAATATATCAAAAGCAGGACCAGTACAGCGTAAAGTGAACACTGCCGTGTCGATTGTGCGACTTCATTGATTATTTTTATTTAGTCTAAATACTGAAAAATAAATATTTATTTTGTAAAAAAACAAAATGTACGTTACTTTTTGTTTTGTAAAAATAAATCATTGAATATTTGTTAGTGTATATATATAACATCTGGAAATTGAAATATCTAAAGTTGAGTTGAGTTCTGTCGTGGCGCAGCGGCACAAGCGTGTGACTGTTAACGACGGGTTGTGGGTTCGATCCCCAGTCGAAGAAATCAAATATTTTATATTTTGAAATCTTTGCTCTGTTAACAGGGCAATGCGCGGTGTTGAGTTCCGCCACTCAATAGGTAATGTAATGTAATCAAATTAGGCGGAAAATGAAGAATAGCCTTTCTGTTCTGTGTCTTGACACTGGGTTCCCTCTGCTTACCTTGCTCTACACTACTCTAACTAACACAGCGTGAAGCTGAGTGAGTGAGTGGAATATATAAAGAGAAATTAGCTCCAGTACAAATGACAATATATAGAGTGTTTAGTAAGTTTACGAGTTGTTTAAACTGTATTAGAAATATTTTTGTGCTTTCGCCTTGTTGAGAGGACGGGGACTGTTCAGAACTACATTTACACACGTATTATTCTATTTCAACTTGATGTTCGCAATGTAGCCAGAGGGAACCTTCTAGTGTTAAAACATTGTAAACACTTGTTTACAGCCACACGCCACTTGTGGGTTTGATCTCCACTCGAGGAAATGAAATATTATTTATTTTAATTTTGTTGGCTGGGGGCGCGCGGAGTTCAGCTCCGACTCAACACGCAAAGATTCAACTTCCGCAAAAAGTGGAGAACAGAACAGAGTGTCTTAACACTAGGTTCCCTAGTTCCCTCTGTCTTCGCTGCCATGTGCGGGACACAGCGTGAAGCTGAGAGAAAGAGAGAGAGTGAGTAAGTCAACTAGAAGTATTTACAAGTGTGATAACACTGGTCTGAGTCGGCTCGAGTCCGCATCTTTATGCACTCATTTTGTACGGAATGAACTACACATATATATTTGTAGTTCACTTTATTTTTTATTTATGATATATATATATTTTCTATGAAAGCATTGCATGTGTCCGCACGTCGCACGGGAACCCGACTGAGATATCTAAGGTTCTAACGTTGACTTTCGAGCGGTTTCCTTAGAAACGTTCTCATATAAACTGTGTAACGTAGTTTGGTCTTTTCTTCTTGAATGTCTTATATGTAATGCTGTTCTTCTTCTGTAAATAAAGGAATAAATACCTATTATTATTTTTTTTTTTTACTTTTTCTTTTATTTGTATTATAAGTTGTCACTTCCTGTCACGTACCAGAACTGTCGGACCGCGGGAAGTGATAAGTTTTGGTTACGCGGCGAATTCCACTAAAATACAGCAAAAAAATCACATAAATGGTGCTGCAATCCTTTAATTAGCTTTGATTTGGAAGCTTAATTTTTGTATGCTCCAAAGAACTACAGACCTGACTATTTAATACTGAGTTCATCTTGTTGCCGCCGCGCGAGCTCGACTTAAAAGAATCTTGACAGACGGACAACACAGTGATCTTATAAATGTTCCATTTATGCCTTTTGAGGTACAGAACCCTTAAAATTACTCAGCTTCACGCTGTATCCTTCACATGGCAGAGTAGGCAGAGGGAACTGTGGAAACTAGTGTTAAGACACGCCGTTCCACTACCGTCTCCCACTTTTCGCCGAAATTGAAGCATTGTGTGTCGAGTGCCGGAACTCAACGCAGCGCTTTGCCTTGTTACTAGAGCGAAGAAAAGGAAACATGAAATATTGAATTTGAGAATATTAAATATTTCATTTCCTCGAGTGGGGATCGAAGTCATAACCTATCGTTTACACATACACACTTGCGCCACTGCGCCACGACAGGCCTCTAACCCTGAAAACACTTTGGTGTTACAGTATGACATCGCGCTTGTTTACATTTACCTCTAAACTTAGAGCTATGAAGCCTTTCATTATGTACATTTAGCACCATAACATATAAAGTTGTCTAGTGATAAATGGACGCTGAAATATTTGTTAAGAAATCCACCCGGAACTAACACAACGTAAGGTACGTCGAGATACACCTTGCTCTTAATATATGTGAGCATCGATTATTTCGCGCGCATTTATTTATTTACTGTTTTAAATTTAATAGATTATATTTAATTTAATAAATATAAAAATATTTCAGCTCAGCAATTTAGTTCAAGTTAACGTTATATATACAATTGTAAATATTCGAATAACAATATACTTTAATTTTACACAAAAAATATATAGACATTTCTTCTATCAATACTATTATGTAGTACTTATACTGCATTGAAAAATAACGTGTCAGCCAACATATAAGCCGGGTATTTTGTAGCATTTATAAATAGATATATTACATTACATTGATAGACAGTTGTGTGTACAGACAGTCTTCTGTTACAATTTTTTTATAAGTATAGGTAGAGATAATATAGTAAATTATTAGAAAACATAACAAGCAAGTATGAACATTAACAAAACATAAGAGTTTGTGTAAATGATTCACAATAACTTTAGTTTAATATTTCCGATCAACTTTTATCTATTTTGTGTCGAACGTGCAAATAAAAGTTTAGTAGAAAATATTTTTTATTTTGTTTTAATTATTTTTTGTATATCTTTATCCGGGTTGTTGTTTATGCAATATAAACATTATTTCTTTCTTTGAACATCACGCTGCATCCAGCACAGGCGGGGTGGGCGGAGGTAACTTAAGAACCTAGTGTAAGATACTACGTATCTATTACGGCTCCTTTGTTTTCCACTTTCCTTCGAATTTCAGGCATTGTGTGTTGAGAGGCAATACTCAACGCTCTACTTCGTTATTAGGACGAAGAAATAAACGTAAAGTACGGCGGTGACCAGTAGGCTCCATCAGGTATCACGGTACCCCCTCGTTTGCCTTTTCCATAAAGAAAAAATATGGAAAGACATGATTATAAAATGCAACGTGCTCCTTCTCTATATTATTATAATTCATTGTAATTCAGTGAAAGTAATTTAATCACATTAATTTTAAGTCACAAGTGGAGAACGGAAGGAAGTGTTTTCTTTTTAATTTTAAATTTTAGGTAATTTACAAAAAAAACATTAGTGACAGTCTTATATCTTTATTTCAATATAACTTACCCTGTATTCATTAATGTTTGATTAAATATGTGAGTATAAAGCTGGCAACTGCGCTGTAAACGAACAGGTCTCACAGTATTCGCTGAGTCTTATTTTACCATTTTTTGTATATATATTCTGTTTTTAATTTAGGATGTTTAGGAGGATCTTTTTAATTTCGGAAGCAGCACTTTCCAGGGTACGTCTCCTCTCTATCCCTAGCTGTGAGGCCCTACTCTTGATTCCTATATGAATCCCATTTCGACAATCATTCCCCAATAGGTAATCTCATGGCGATGTAATTTTGATACTCTTGAAACCATTAACCAATGTTCTCAAAGTCGGATTACAATGTTATTGGCCAATCCTGAAGCCGTTACAACAGACAGTTAGTGTTGGAAACTTTATGCCGATAAATCGGTGATACACATGAAACACTCGTTACTCCTTTAAATCATTTATTTACATGTACGTACATTTATCTTAATACTTAATAGTAATTACAAATCTAAATATTATTTTAACTCTTTTTTAAAGTGTTATTCCACACTTAGAAAAGAAAATACTAAATTTAAAAGCGTATAAAAATTTTGAAAGTAGCAAGTTTTAATGGTGTTAGGTCCAAACTATTATACAATTTTTAAATTTTATATTTAGAAAATTTAAATATTATTTTTTCTCCATCTATAAAGGAAATCTCAAAATAATATTCCACAGTGTAATAGTAGGTACCTATACTTTTATAAATTTATTTCCACAAATATAGTGTTTTGCTTTGAACGCCAATGATTTACTTAATTAAACAACAACAAATAAAATACAATCATTTTTTTTTTTTTACTATGTTTTTAAAGTGTTATTCCACACTTAGGACAGAAAATACTAAACTTAAATTTAAAAAGCGTATAAAAATTTTGAACGAAGCAGGATTTGAACCCGCGCCTCTGGAACCGTTCCAGCGCTCTGACCATCCTGCTTCGTTCACCAAGAACGAATGCTTAGTTGGTCAGAGCGCTGGAACGGTTCCAGAGGCGCGGGTTCAAATCCTGCTTCGTTCAAAATTTTTATACGCTTTTTAAATTTAAGTTTAGTAAAATACAATCATCTCATACAATCATCATCAGTCATTAGTTAGTATCATTCTTAAGTTACTATTTGGACATGCAATAATTTTTACTTTCATTTAAATTTGGATAAAAATTTGGTCTTATTCATGTTTTCCTCAAAACATCAGTTACTATAAATAAATGTGCCATTTTATTAACTTTTCCATCAAGAGAACATAATAATCAAAATATGAATATTCCGAACGGATTCTACAATATGGTTTAGTTCACACAAACTTGAATCAGACGGCGGTAGTGGACTTAGTAATATTGCGTTCAAGAGATTGATTCTTGGATACTGGTTACAAGCGTAGCCCATCTGATCAGAGATTCCTTCTTCGCGTAGTAAATGTAATGTAAAAATTGACTTCTCTTGACGTCCTTCATAGATAGGCAACGAACCGTCCTCTACGAAGAGTGTATACCGGGGTACGGTACGTAGATGTGTTAAACAGCAATATGTAAGACTTCATTAATACTATCGTAGTATAAGTACAAAGTAGATATATTTGTAGACTGCAAATTAAAAGACTGGCGAGGTTTTGTAGAAATTTATTTAATATTTACAATTTTATTTTTAAGCAGCTGACGAGACAATCACAGCGACACGCCTCAGAGTGGCACATTTATATAATAATAATAATAATATAATATAGTAATTCCGACATTAGCAAACACCGGCCACCCTCGCTGGTACTTGATATGTGTGCGCCGCGCCGCCTCACGCCGCCTCACGCCTCGTGGCGGCGTCGCTCGTCATTTTAACGTAGTTTTTAATTTTTTTTTGTATTAAATTTCCTCTGCGGCGGTCGGGAATACACCAATAGTCTACCACATTCACTCTCTTTAACTTCCGTCCGCACACACACACGCACACACGCGCACACACGTACGTACACACACTCGCGCACACACACGGCGGCGCCTCACACATTATATTACATTAAAAGTGCCTACATTATGTACAAGTACGGACGCGCACGCGCGCGCCTCGCTGCCACCTCGCGACGCTAAAACATTGAAAAATATATATTTGAAGACGTGAAGTGTCAATTTGTTACATTACAATAGAATACATTGAGATTACCCGATTACCCGGCGAGGCGCGGCGCGCGCGTCCGGCCGGCGGCGGCCCGCGAGGACCGGCTCCGTGGAGTCGAATAAGCTTGTTTTGGTTTTTGCACACTCATCCTCAAGTACGCGACACTCAATTGAGCTAATATTCAAACCGACACGGATCGGTTTGAGAACTTACATTTACAATACACGCGCCCGCGAGCCGACCTCGCCGGAGGACGCTCGCGGACCTCACAATTTTTACATTCAAAGTAGATCGTCAAGTTATATACAATTTTTTTATGAGAGACATCATGTAAGCGGACCGCGCTTCCCAAACAAAACACACTCGTGCATGTAATAATTCACGTGAAACATTTCGGTAAGTGCGGGGTCGTAGCGTGGCGCGGCCTACTGCGGCGGGGGCGCGGGGGCGGCGGCCACGGGGGCGCCGGCCGTGGGGGCGGCGGCGGCGGGGGCGGGGGCGGCGCGCATGGGCGGGAAGTGGCGCGGGTCGCGCAGGTCGAAGGCGCCGCGCGGGGGCGAGCCCGCCAGCGCCGCGCCCAGCTCCGCCGCGCGCTCCGACTCTGCGGACACACGCGCACCGGTACTGTCTAGTGAACGAAACGAGTGCTTTTAGTTGTCTTGAAGCCCACGCCCACGACTGGGACTGGGACTGTTGTCAACAATTACAAATTTTCTTTAAGACGACTAAAAACACGTGACTGAATATTTTTGTCGAAGGCAATGAACCAACTGCATTGTGAAGAATTTGCTAAATATGAAGTTTAAGCAGCAAATGTCTAAAACCAATAGGTACACTATTGATTTAAAGAAAAGCGTGGCACAGTGTAGTAAGAAGTATGAATTGCTCGTGATGTAAATAAATATCAATAAATTGATTTGACATGACATTGAACAATGTTACATATAAAATTATTTTAAAACTCAACTCAATATTTTAACGTACGAAACGACAAACTACATACATATTACATGCCAAGCGATGTGAATAAGCTGATAACATCTGTACATAACAAAAAATATTGGTTACAAACATAAAACAACACGTAAGTGAAATATTGTTGAAAAAGTGGCTAAAAGGCTCTGCGTACCACCTCCGGCCGGCGCCGGCTCCGGCACCTCGCGTCACCTACCTCCACGTTACCTGTGCGCCGCGCCGTCCCTCAGCTCACGCGGCCCGTCACGCGTCGCGCGCCGCCTCTACGCGCAACAAACACTACGTGAGCGAGCAATACTTACGTCGTGCGTCAGCTGCGACTTATTGCAGTAAGTGTGTGACGCAGCGTGCGGCGGCGGCGACCGCGGCCCTCGCGGCACGGGGCCGCGAGCGCGCGCGGCCGCCGGGCGCCGCGCCTGCGCCGGGGCGGGGAGCACGGGGCGCGGGGGAGGAGGGGGATAAAGCGAACAAACAAGGTTGTAAAGAGCAAACGCAAGTAGGTGGGCGACGTCAATACTGCCGGGGAGGTCCGGGCGACCGGGCACGGGGGCGGGGTGTCCGGGCGATGGGGGCGGGGCGCTAGCTACCTGTCATGTGGTCCGGGTGTCGCCCGCGCAGCGCACCAGCGTAACTGCAGCCCGTCGCGGCTGCGGGGAACAACTCGTCAGGGCGTGGCCTCACGGCCTCGCGCCTCGCGGCCTCGCGCCGCGCGCCTCTCGCCGCCGCCCGCCTCTGTGCGGCGCAGAGACAACGCACTCGTCACAAGCTCTTATAGCGGAGTTCGAACCGATTTTCAGAACGCCTGGCGTCCGTTGTAAAGTAATACTGAGACTATTTATTGATGTTTAAGAGTTTGAAAAGAGGCGCAGGGGCGGCGGCGAGGCGACGCGCGGCAAGGCGAGCGAGTGCGGCGAACGAACGGACCGCCTTTGCGGAGACCGTGGTTATAGTTATAAGTCGATACATATAATATACTAATAATATATTTAAATAAGTAGCTTATGAGATCCCTAACAGTTATGAGAACTGATCGTAGAGGACACTGAGACATGTGTGACTTGGGGCCAATAAATAAATAAATAAAGTAAATAATAAACATAGTATATATGATAAAAATGTAGAGTACAAATGCATGGACGGGAGCGGACGCGGGTCGATGTAGGGGGAGTGCGAGAGGAGCGGGGCTGATACTGTAGGGCGCGGGCGCGCGGCGGGCGCCACGAGGCGGCGTCGCGCGCCCTGCCCGGGCGCTACGGGGCGCTAGAGCGCGGCGCGGGCGCTGCGGGCGACGTACCTTCGTCGGCGGGCGGCGCCGGCGCGGCGTCCAGCAGGCGGTGCGTGCGCAGCAGCGCGCAGTCGCCGCCCTCGGCCGCGTCCAGCGCGTACACGTACACCACGCCGTCGGCCGACGCCACCACGAGGCGCGGCGCGCGCGGCCCGCCCGTCACCGCCGCCACGGCGCGGCGCGGCGCGCGCGGCAGCCGCGCGGCGGCGAAGGCGCGGCCCTGCGCCAGCACGTCGGCCACCTGCGCCGGCAGGTAGCCCGCGCCCGCCGTCACGGCCTGCGACAGCCACTCCATCCAGCCGGGCTCGCCGGCCGCGGGCGCGGGCGCGGCCTCGGCCTCGGCGCCCGCGCCCGCGCCCGCCTCCTGCAGCCGGAACACGTGCACGGTCTCGGTGTTGGAGGCGGCGGCCAGGTACGCGCCGCACGCGCTGAAGGCCAGGCAGGCGATGGACACGCAGCGCTTGACGCCGCGCCGGAACTCGTAGAGGCGCGCGCGCTCGGGCACGGCGAACACGCGGATGACGGTGCCGCGCTCGGAGGCGGTGGCGAGGCGGCGCCCGCACATGGACCAGGCCAGCGCGGCCAGCGGGCTGTCGTGCGCGCTGAGCACGCACTTGGCGTTGAGGTGCACGGCGTCGAAGATCTGCACCTCGCCCACGGCGCTGGAGCCGGGGTAGGCCACGTAGCAGTGCTCCACGCTGGGCGACAGCGCGCAGAGGCCGCGCGGGTTGGGCGGCGTGTCGCGGATGGTGTGCAGGATCTTCATGTCGCGGATGTTGTGGATGTGCAGCGACTCCTCCAGGCACACGATCAGCCGCGACCGGTTCAGCTTCACCGCCAGGATGGTGTTACTGTAGCTGTAGTTACATATTTCGGTACCCTTCTTGTAGTGGCATACTATTAGTTTTCTGTAACAAAATTTACTCCATAAATTGTAAAGTTTTAAACCAAATCACTCTGTTCCAAGTATGGTCAAGGGTCATTCACAAAAAAAATAACTACACATTTTAATAAACAGATAACAGTACGGATACTTAGAGGTAGATTAGCTTTAGTTCGAGATTATTTTTTGACTTTTGATAGAAAAACAAATTCATTGAGACTAGACTGATTGTTACAATATGTTTAGGTGAATTTTTACTTCTTGTATAAGGAGAGTTTTACTTGATTAGTTTAGCAGAGCTCTTAGTGCCATAAATGAGATTTCCGTTTGTTCTACATATTCTATAGAAGAGGTTGAGCCTCTTACTGAGTAACTTTTGTTAAGACATTTCCATTTCTCTCAGAGATTTTGCCAACTCTTAGAGTTTATATACGAGATACACCAGAACTTCAATTTTTGTACATCAAAAGAAAAGTCCGACGTTGAATAAATTTTTCAAAATAATATCTGATGGGAGAAACTGTTCTCAGCATGGTCACCAGTTACTCCAGATCTTCGATGTTCGTACATTTAATAGTTTTCACCTTAAGTGGGCATTAAATCTTTTCCCTGTATCAACTTTCAACACTCTAGTTATATGAGAAGTACTAGTACTATTTGATCAAAGAGTGAGTGAGTGAATCTGTCGAAATAGTGGAATTTTGCTTTCGTGTAGCTAAAAATATAACTTTGTACAATTTTGAAATTTTGAGGTTCTAGTGTGTGTTTATTGTTTTCTAGATGACATTTGCTTTAAAGCTCTAAATTTATCCAGATGTTCTCACGTGGGGGCTCGAAATTACGCTAAAATGGTTCCAGAAAATGATGGTACGGTAGTGCTTTGCATTATGTCCGACTATTGTATCTATAATTAATGGAATCATATAACTAATATTAAACGAAACCTCACGACACGCTATTCCTTAAAACGGAGATCGGAGAACACACTGAGTTAGGAAATTGTTAAAACAACGAATATCTTCTGACGAGGTTCAACTACAAGTTAGGTATAAAAATAAGTAGTTAGTTAAGGTAGTTAGAATTTATTATTCAATTCAAGAATACTACAATAATAAGAGTGCGTGGGATTAAATGCTGTTGGTACTCAGTCAGGAAGCTACAGTCAGGAAGCTATGCTATATATTTACTTTAATGGATATTTTGTAAAGAGCAACTATAGAGTTTCTTGCCGGCTCTTTTCAACAGACCCGCCTACCGAGCCGGTGGTAGCTTCCTGTAGGACTGACACTACAGACATTTCTATGTAACTTGACGATTCAAAAGTGCTTGTAATAGCTTAATTGAATAAAGAATATTTTGATTTTGATTTTATTGAGTAGTTCGCGCACTGGAAGGACTCATGTTGAACTTTTATTTTGTAGGCAAAAATAAAAGTCCAACATGGGTACTTCCTACTGGAACTAATTGGTATACTTATAAAGAGGGCAGCTCAGTTTAAGTATCTGGGACGTATTGTTAATGAAAATTTAAAAGACGATAAAGACAAGGAAAGAGAGCGCAGGACATTGGCTCTAAGAGCCAATATGCTGGCTCGAAAGTTTGCTGGTTGTTCACGCCTTATTAAAATTACACTATTTATAGCTTACTGTCAAACATTTTACACCAGCGGCCTTTGGGGTAACTGTACCCAAAAAGCAGACAATATTCTGCGAGTTGACGCTCCCTTATTACTGTAGTACGTCAGGCATGTTTTCAGATGCCGGTGATTATTTTGCGATAATGCGTAAAAAGATGGCGTCGGTTATACAAAGAGTAAGGGAAAAGGTTAAGGGTGAGGGTAAGCTCCAACAGTATCCGAAAGGTATTTGCAGATAGATTGGATGGTCCGACCATGGGGAGGTTTATCAGGTTGTATGAGCAAAATATGGCCGGGACCATTTCAATGTGGTAGCACTTGGTTATATTTAAACTTTATTTATAATGTATATTTATTATAGGTACTTAATTTTGTTTTACTAACATAGTTCTTAAGTCATTGTATTGTACTAATCAACTAAGAGCCTATGTTGCTTTGCAGTAAAAGATTTTTATTTTATTTGTTTATTTATTGGTAAACGATAATTGTTGAAACTTCTTCCCGCGTCTAATAGAATGAACTAACACATATAAGAATAGGAAGTAATTGGGCATTAATAACCCTGTATGCTAACAAGCAACCTTGCATTGAGCGTCATTCACGAACGTACTCAATGAATATTGTTTTATCTTTTTATATATTTAGGTAATAATGTCAAAGACATAATAATTTATTTAATCATATTGTTCGCAAAAAATAAAGGTCCTTATGATAAGTTTTATTGTTTTCGTCCCCAAAATTAAAGTCTTCGCTTTTCAATAACCTTTGAAAAAGAAAAAAAAATAATTACATGTAAAAATACCCCATGAGAGGCAGTCATCCACAGACATAGTACACAAAATTTTAAATAAAACGATTTTGAACGGATTATTCGCATATATTGATTTATAAACATTTTTGGACCCGACGTTTCGAACACTTTACAGTATTCCGTGGTCACGGGTAGACTGAGATGGCATTTGATAGCATCTGTCATTTGATATAAATAATTATTATATCAAATTACCGCCAACGATTTCTTAATTGCTTCGCGTACTACCCTGGATTGTTGCAGAATGAGCTTACTGTATCTTGTCCTCTGGTGTGGTGTGATTGAGAATATATTTGGGAGTGGGTTCCAGGTGGTAGAATGTTTTCAACCATCTTCTCTAATGAAATTAGGATGTTTTTTGTATTTCAATAGCCTCGCGGTTAATTCTAGGGATATATCTATTCTCCCTAGCGAGTATATGCGGTTTACCAAACCTTTTTACGCTTCATTTATTCGCTGTATGCTTACACACAGCTGACTTTGATACATGCCCATTCTTGACTTCGGAGAAGATTCACCCTATATATGATATGCCACAGTCACAATTATGTTTGTATACGCCTACACATTGCAAAGGAATATTACTCTTCACTGGTTCCAAGCAAATGTGTACCTAACTATCGTGAAAATCAAAGATATTATTATAGTACACAATATTCACATATATAACTGTCATAGATAAAAGACAAAATATATAAACATTTATTGTGTATACTTTAAATTCGCGGAACAAGGAACAAGTGTTGCGATAACGTGACCAGATTAAATAACAACAAATAACATTTCTAGACAACATACTAAAAATTACAAATTCGATGAATATAAAATCAAAAATACGCATCAGGTGATGCTGCGCGTTGCGTGGGCGTCGGCGCGGTGGGGCGCGGGGCGGGGGCGGGCCGGGTCGTTCGCACGCACTGGTGTGACTTACACAAGTGCTATCATTATAAATATATAATTATTTAAAACTAATCTGTAATAGAAAGACGTTTACGGTGTGATGGAGACCAAGCATCTATATATAATAAATAATAATACGTTTAGTTTATATGTGATGCCACCTGCGTGCGGTGAGTGGTGACTACTGGCGACTCTGGCGAGTGCGGACTGCATCAGAATCAGACGCGGTGACGCCGCAGCCCGCGCGCCACGCGCCTCTACGCGCAATAACACGACTGTTGACAAACACGATCGCTGATAACGCGGCCGATACGGACGTAGTGCGTACATACTGCGTCATGCCATACTATATTGTATGTCGTATTTATTTCAAACATTACAATAATTGAAATCGATATATTACATTTTTTGATAGCTTCACGGACAAGACAGAAGGAACGTTCGCTTCTGTTTCCCGCTTGCCGGCGAATTGGTAGCCTATCGTGTTGAGTGGCTGGACCAGACGCTGCAGTTTGCATCTTTATCGGAGTGAATATGAAATATATCATTTCCTCGCATGGGGATAGAACCCACAACCAATTCTGTTTACTATCAGACGCTTTGCTCCCGCGCCACCTCGACAGGCATCTAAATATTATATCATAATATATTACTTTAAAAATAGTTATTTTACAGAAAATATAACGATTATTAATTCATTAGTAACATTGTCAACTCAGGATTAGGACCGTAATCAGGAACATGCAGGAACATTAAATTCTCTTAATGGATATATTCACATATCGCGGAACAGGATTGACCGATAAGTGAATTAAAATAATCAGACAACAATACCCTGATACAATATCAGACGTACTTATACAATAATATCCTATGAAACATTGTAACTATTGACGACCTTCATTTTTTTATGGATGCTCTGTTATGTTATCATAAATAGAAGAATACTTCCCAAGTTTTTTTTTAGCTTCACGCTGTATCCCGCACGAGGCAGGGTAGGCAGAGGGGACCCGGGAACCTAGTGTTAAGACACTCCGTTCCACTTCCGTTCCCCACTTTCCGCCGAATTTGAGGCATTGCGTGTTGAGTGGCGGAACTCAACGCCGCGCTTTGCCTCATTACCAGAGCGAAGAAATGAAAACATTAAATATTTAAATTGAAAATATTAAATATTTCATTTCCACGACTGGGGATCGAACCCAGAACCTGTCGGTTACAGTCACACGCTAGTGCCGCTGCGCCACGACCTCTCCTTTTTATATTTTACATAAAAGTGACCGTCAGTTTTCTGTAAAATTTATTATATTGGTCTCGCGTTCAGTTCAGTTCAGTCGGCGGTCACACGTGCCAAGTTGGAAAAGGTCGAATGTAGAACATTTCACATTTACATGAAATTACTTGCACAGTACGAGCGGGTCACCGTTAACACTACCGCCGTCTGTGATATAAACAAGTGTTATCGCACCGTCTGCGTCAGCTCGCGGTCGTTATCCTCTTTCGTTTCTTGTATCAAAACACTCATATTTTAATCCAATTCACCGATGAAAGTTTAAATAAAATGACAAACTTTCTCGTTTCCAATCTGTGCGTGTGTGTGTGTGTGTGTCGATGTACTTTAGCGTAAACATTTAAAATTACTTGTATTTATAAAAATAATTGCTTGTATACTGATTAAATACTTTGTTCCGAGGAGTATGTAATTAAGGCAATGACGATGCTGCATCGTGCCGGCGGATAGTTACTAACTAATGTATATTAGTCTATTTAATATGATTCAAACAGGTATACTCGTAGTGTTATTTAAAGGCGACAACCACGGTCCGCAGCTGTGTCACCATCACGGCCAAGTTCACGGCGCGCCCACTCACTCACTCACTCACTCACTCATGTACACATATTAACATTTAAAAGTTTCTAATTTAAATTTAAAAATCGGTTCTGGTACACTTCAGAATTTTATGTGTACGTTAGTTGTTAAAGCCGTGCTAATAGAAAACTATCATAATTATCGATATTTCCGAATTATTATATTACTATGCACCTATAAAATAGTAGATATCTTAGTTCCAAGAGAAAATTTTATTATTATAGAATTAAGTATTGATGTAATAGCTGTATTTTGCTGCAAGTTCATAAATAGTTAATCTTCATACAATTCATAAATATTTCTTTATAAATGACGATTTATTATATAAGTATATTCTAACTTTCCCAGAGAAAAGAGAAGAAAGGAGAGAAACGAGTCATCGTTGTTAATTTTTAGTTGTTTGTCTGTCTACAGAGTGTCGTCGTGCCATCCCTTGGTTTGGGTCATCGTGGTGGGTATAAACTATGTTTTATGGAAATTAATAGTTTAAAAGCTACAAGCACTTTGCCGAGCTGAGGAAGATATTTATTACGAGTATGTATCGCGTATTAGAGTATCACACTAGGCATTTACTATTTACTAGTATCTGTATTACACGAGCTAATGGTTACGTCTTTCCTCGACTTTCGTAAATGACTAATACAATACATCTATTGCATAATAACATGAATGTGTATGCAATAAAAATAATGTAAAGAAATAAGTTTAAAAATTATATTAATTTTGAACAATGCACGCAGTTTCACAATAAATAGGATAATTTAAAATTTAACGGAAAATCACTACATCATCTTGGCAAAATTCTTGTAGCTCTTAAATTAATGATCCGATTTTCATAAAACACAACAATCAACTCCGACGATACGTTAACGACCTATGAAGCCATACACAGACACACATACACACAAGTCAAATTTATAACACCCCTCCTTTGCTTTGGGAGGTAAAAAATAGAGATCTCACAAATTATTACTAATTACGATGCGTCGTAAGTGTGTCCGCGAGGCGAGTCCTGCACGCGCCCTATATCAGCATTATACAATCAAATCATATGTCATATGCATATGAGGCATATATAATTGTAGATTGTAATTGTTAGATTTCCTTTTTTTAGATATTGTTATTCTACATCCATTTGTATCATATTTATAGCATGAAAATATTTAAAAAAAAGAATGGTATTTATGGTATATTTATAAGAAACAGTAGCTAATAGGACATAATAATAACTTTTATAACTTCAACATTAAATTGTTCATATACAAGGCAGTTTTCTATGGAAACTTTTTATGATGATTAATTTTTCTCTTACTACTTAAAATTACACATTAATGATTTAACCAATAAATACACATTTCATTTCAGGTTTTTATAATGTAATATGTAAAAGTTTATAATGTATGTATATAATTCCATAATGCAAAGTGGCCGGTCTAAGTCCAGCACTATAGGAGGGCACTCTTAGTGCTTTATTTTTATCAGGGAAGCCAGAGAGAAACAATCATCAGATGGTACAGAGTTTGCACTGGCCCTTGTCTAGATATCATACAAACTGAGCTTTTGAAAACCAAGACAACTAAGTTCTGCCTCTCTCACAATGGTTATGATGAACATATATATTTCTTTAAAATATTTAGCTATATCTAATATATTATTAATAAGTTATACATTACTAACCTTGGGGCAGCTACTGTGACAATAGCAACCAAGGAGCTGCTAAACAGGCGGTCAACAAGGCAGGTGTCCTGCCCCGACCTGCTCGCATAGATCTCTTCAATCCCATCATCAGGCGTAAGTGCAAATAAATGGTACCCACTACTACTGCCTGCTACCAGTGATCTACAACAATATTATAAATATAATAAATTTAACTTAGATTCCTTTATTACCATCATTTTTATACTTATTAAATAATATGGATATCAAAATAATATGTTAGACAAGTCAATCTGATGTTTAATTACTGTTATGTACAAACTATTTACAAATTCTATACATAAATATTGTTTAAGCAATATAAATAATGAACTAAAAACCTCTACAAAAGTAAATAACCAAATACCTTACCTAATAAAAATCTACCTTATATAATAAAAAGAAAACAACAGTCAGCTGTTGGCAACATGAACAAAAACTTAGAAAATATAATCAAATGACATTCATATTTTATTTGCTTCATGACAAGCGCAAGTACAAGTTAGCGTCGTCTAGCGTCGGTTATTGAGTATAATGTTTATTTACAACATCTGATTTTTGCTTGTTGTTACGAAAACTCTGGCATTGACATATTGCATCATCGCGCAATAACGCAAGTTGTGTTTGTTACTCAAGGTGCTGATCTACGTGACTGTGTTAGAACAATGACCGTCAGCCCTGACTGTGCCTGTGCCTGTGCCCACGATGGGAGGCTACCTGTGGCCTTGAGGGACGTCAATCTATCTACAGCTGGATCTTGCGATTACGCGCCTTGAAGGGCGATAACGTCAGCGGCCACAACCCGTACTTGAGTTGGCTCTTTCACTTTCAACTCAAGTCATAATAATTACTACTTACGTGCAATCTTGATTAAATTGAACGAATATTCCTCCTGCATTGGTTCCCTCTGCGCCGTGACCTCCTCCCAAACTCATTGGACCGTTCGAAGTTGCAAGTTTGTTTAAATATTAATTGTTATGAACGACATACGCGCACTGCGACCTTTGCACAAACACTCACTGACTCCTTGTAAATAACAAAAGCTGTGTAATCGTCACAAGTAGAATTTTTTGACACAAAGGACGACCTTGTTAGCTGCTAAAAACAAGCCCCCTCCCGCACCACTCGATCCAATCCAGCCATTCGCTAATCGTGGATGACTGTTGCGCACAGCTCTCGCCAGATTCTTACTATTTACTACTAAAATTATATTAAGTATGCTACTAATGTTATATTTTAATACAATTGCGTTGCTTGTGTGCAGGAAAATGAATATAATAGTTTTTTAGATTGTATTACGATATTTTTTATCAGATATTTCTTTTTAGTTTCTTTCAATATTTGAGTATAAAGTTAGACTAGCAAACCATAGGCAGAGAATTTGTCCTCAATGGCAACATTGGTTTGTTTTGACAATTATCAGCTGACGTCTGACAACAACACTTGTCAAACTGACAACATGGAAATCTTATTCAATTGTCAATACTGTCAAAACAGAGAGCACATGTACATGTTTATTAAAGCAGTTTCGAACATTTCTTTATAATTTAATATATATTAAAACGGAAATCTGACATAAATAAATTTCATATTATTTGTGTTAATAAAATTAGAAAATGGGTCGCAAAATTCCTGCAAAAAAACATCGTGGTGTGAAAGATCCCGCAGTACAACAAGCAAGGCGGCTGCAAAGGTAACTTTTAAACGTAATTAATTATTTACTAATTAATCCAAAAATTGTTGATTTTATACTATGGTTGAAACTTTGTTCATCTAGCTTAAAAGGCAAAATTAACGCACCACCAAAAGATCCCGATGAGCAGCCAGTGCCCCGATCTCTCACAGAACTCTTCGCATTTGCTAACAAAGATGGAAATCTCAAAAAGAAAAAGAAAAGGAATATATTTTTAAAGGGTAAACTCAATTTTAAAATATTACTATTATTATTGCTATTTTTTTCTTTTATATCAGCTTGACGTTGTATTCCGCACATGGATATTCAGAACAAACATATTCATAAATACACTCTGTTCTATTCCCACGTTCTACCGAATTTAGGACATCATGTACTGAGTGGCAGAATTCAGGCTTAGCCTCGCTACCAGAAAGAAGTAATGAAAACATAAAAATTTTCCTTCAGTGGAGATTGAACTCACAACATGTGTTCTCACCAGCCACACGCTTGTGCTCTTGCACCACACACAATCCTTGTATATTATTAATATTATTATAATAAAAAATATAAATTTGCTATCACTTCATACAAATGATGTAATCTTAAATTTAACACTTTTCAGATAACAAAAACCAAACTGATGCTAAACACAATCCAATAGCTTCATTAAAAAAATTACCTGGAGAGTCGGGCCGTGGTTTCTCTATGCGCATTAATAGTGCCATTAGAACTTTGCATGATCCCATGGAACAACTGGACTATCCTGTAAGTATAATAAATAACAAATTGAATGAATTGAACTTCATTATAAAATTAATTTTAATACAAATCCAAGAAATTTGACGTCCCACTTGGTTCTGAAAGAATTTTTTAAAAGATGGTGCAGCATTGTGTCTGCTTTATGTCTGTGCTGGATAATATTCTCTTTATAAAATATTTCTTGCTAAACATGTATGTGTAACAACAAGCTTTTCTATTTAGTTAATGGAGTTAGGGAGTTTTATAATATTTAATATTCATATTCTTGTATCTAAATCAAATAATTCAAAAGGTTCATATAATTACTTCAATGTTATGTGGCTCTCATCAAAGGATAATTTTGTAATTTCTAATTACAAAAACGCTGGTGCCTGACTATGCATGGTGCATGGTCACAATGTCTTCCACTAATGCCAGGGTAGGCAGAGGGGACTTAGGAACATAGTGTTAAGACAGTCTGTTCCACTTCCATTCCCCACTCTCCGCCGAATTTGAGGCATTGCTTGTTGAGTGGCGTAACTCAACGCCGCACTTTGCCTTGTACCAGATGGAAGAGATGAAAACATTAAATGTTTAAATTGAAAATATTAAATATTTCATTTCCTCAAGTGGGGATTGAACCCACAACCTGTTGGTAACAGTCACACGCTTGTGCTGCTGTGCCACGACAGGGAACCCGGGAACCTAGTGTTAAGACACTCTGTTCCTTTCCTCACTTTCCACTGAGTTTAAGGCATTGTATGTTGAGTAGCGGAACTAGTTAGTAGAGAGGAATTAATAGATATTAACTCCAAACGTGTCATGTCACGCAGAGGAACATTTGCTAGTCAATGTAAAAAAGTAAAACTGTTAAGATTTTGTTCTCGCTTTTTTCATCACAACTGCGTTATTTATGTTTATTAGATGACATTGGTCTATTTGAATAAAGAATATTTTCTGTTTCAATTTGAATATGAATTTGTAGGGTCTAATACATTTATTTTTTTCAGCAAGATGTGGACGAAGAAGATGTAAAGGGCGAGCGTATAGCGGCTCAGAGGGAGCGTCGACAGCGGAAACATAAGAAAGCAAATAAAAATGCCCCTCCGGAGGAACCGAAGATCAGTCGAGCAAAGAAACTAGCGCTTAAGAAACAAGAGAAGAAAAACAAAGCTGCTGAGGTTTGTACAAATTTATAATATTTTTTAAAGTGCTGTAGAGTAGGCTGAGGAATTTTGTGTTCAGACTCTCCATTCTCATTAGTGTTTCTAGAAATATTTTCAACCTTCTATGTTGAAATTAGGATATTTTTATACTTTAATAGCCACGCCGATCATTTTAGGGATATATCTGTTCTCCCTAGCGACGATAATAAATGATTTACTGTTTGAACGCAATAAGTTGTTATATGTTTGTTTGCAGGAGTCGTCCCGCCCGGAGGTGGTGTACGAGCGCGTGGGGTTCGGTGACGTCACGCACGCGCCGCCCGCGCTGCCCGTCAAGCCGCGCCACGCGCGCGCCGCGACCGCGCCCCGGGTGAGTAAACTGTAGTAGCCGTAACAGACGACCGAACCGAACCTCGACCTTGTTCGCCATCGAACCATGGTTTCTAGGCGAACCATTCTCTACAGGATCGACATTGGTTCAATGGCGAACCATAATCGAGGTTCGAGTCAGTCGTCTTTTACGGCTATAACTTACTTACTTACTTAGCTTCACGCTATATCCCTAGCGGGGTAGGCAGAGAGAACGGAGCACCAAACGCTACGGTCTCGGCATACCTCTTTCGCCTCGTCCAATGTCATCAACCTCTTCATACATGCCCTCCGGGGGGTCCTCATGCTTTTTACGTGACCTTCCTCCAGTATCGTCGATACTGTGTTTTCGAAGGTCAACCGAGGTCTCCCCCTCCCTCTCTTACCACTCACATTTCCTTCATAAATCTTTTTTACCATTCTTTCTTCACTCATTCGCTCGACGTGCCCAAACCACCTGAGCACGTTCTTCTTCATTCTCACTGTGACATCCACGCTAGTACCTGCCATTCTGTGTATTTCTTCATTGGACATGCGATCAGATAAACTGACTCCGCATATCCGACGAAGAGATCGCATCTCTACAGCAGTCATCTTTCTTACATTCTTCTTCTGTAATACCCACGTTTCGCTGCCGTATAACAGTGTCGATACCAACACTGCATTGTGTACGGCCAAACGCGCAGCTATGCTGACGTTTCGCCGTCTCAACAATGCAGTCAAGGCACCGTTAACTCGGTTACCGGCAGCAATACGCCTTTCCACATCCATTTCGTATCTACCGTCTCTGCTAAACATACTTCCCAGATATACTACCTCATTCACTTGTTCTAATATCTTATCATTTACACTGACCTTGCAAACTGTTCTTTCTTAATTTCTTTCAAATACCAGAACCTTCGTCTTATTCGCATTCAGGCTTAGACCATTATTCGCGCATCTTTCTTTCAGAGTGGTAACCAATGCCTGCAACTCGCTTTCTGATGATGCAATAAGCACTGCATCATCTGCGTACAGCAGGCAATTTATATTCGAGGTACCTACTTTCACTCCCATGTCACTTTGTCTCACTCCATGAAGACAGCTGTCCAAATACAAATTGAACAACCAAGCTGACATGGTGCAACTTTGTTTAACACCCGATTGGATGTCAAACCAAGGCGACATGCCAGCTCCTACTTGCACGCAGGCTGAGTGATCTCTGTAAAGAGACTTTACAGTCTGCAGCAAGGGTCCGCTCACATTGTACCGGGGCAGTATCTCCCATAATCTCTTTCTTACAACCCTGTCAAACGCCTTTTCCAAGTCCACAAAAGCACAGAAAACTTTTTGGTTTACTGCCAAAAATTTTTTCGTAATCATGCGGAGGGAAAAGATCTGATCCATACAACCTCTTCCAGTTCTAAAGCCTCCCTGGGCCTCCCACAACAGCCTTTCAGATCTATCTTGCATTCTTCTCGCTAATATTTTAGCATACACTTTACTACCTAAGCTAATCAAAATGATAGCCCTATAGCTTGCGCAATCTATCTGTGAACCTTTGCCTTTATACAAAGGCACGATAACTGCACCTCGCCAATCGTCTGGGACCTCCCCGGATTTCCAGCATAAATTGCACAGGTCCAAGACGCGTGGCCCACCATATTTGATCATCTCGGCAGTAACTCCATCTGCTCCCGCTGCCTTACCATATTTCAAACTTAGTATGGCACTCTCAACTTCTTTTATACTGATTTCGCCGTCCGCTACACCAAGACTCAGCGTTTCGCTGTTACTTGAGGCAGAGGCGTCATCACATTCATACATCTCCTTGTAAAATTCCGCCCATCGCTGCAAAACCTGTGGTTGTTCAGTTAAAGCACCCCTTTCATTCTACAGGTTAGCGAGCAACTCCGGGAACCACTCACTTCTCGCCAGAAAAGCTTTGTGTTTTCCCGAAAGTTGTTCGTTAACCTTTCATCTCTTTCTTTCTCGGAGTTTTCACGCTTCATCTTTATCAGTACTTTCGTTTGGTGTTTTTGCAGCATACTCTTTCTTTCTTATCTCTCTCATGCTTTTATCCTTACCCGAGGCTTTATAATCCTGCCATGCTTTCCTCTTTTTTCCTACTGCATCTTTCACTTCATCATCCCACCATTCATCTCGCTTTTTGTTAAAGCCTCTTTTTCCTTTACCACATACCTCTGCCGCTATTTCCGTCATACAATTCCTTAGGTTCTGCCAGCATACTTCGATATTTTCACCTCCAGATTCGTAGCTGTCTAACTTTTTGGACTATAACTGGTTTACTTTTATCCAGCGATGTCCAACGAGAGCAAATTGATGTCTCATATCGTCATCTTGTTCTTGACAGTTTGCGTTTCAATTTGTAAATATTGTAAATATGAAGTCATTTACTTAAAGAAATTGTTAAAATACATATTAATATTTGATAACTAAAGTTCAACTTTGGTCCTTAAATACGAACTTCCATTTTTTGTAGTTTCATGTTGTATTCCGTCTATAGCATTGTAGGCAGTTTTAAGACACTTTGTTCCCTATTTAACCAGACCATATATGTTGATTCTTGAAACTCAACGCCGCGCTTTGTCTTGTTAACGACCAACATAGATATTTTTACGTTTTTAGTCTTACAATTACCTTTCTCTTAACGTAGGGAAATCTATCTTAAGTGTAACCATACATTCTAAGTGTCAATGGAATTCCCATGTTGTAAAATTTGTAGATAGTTGCGTTAAAAAAAATATCTCACTGAAGTAGCGATACTTATGTGTACGAGAAGCGCGAAGGAACTCTGGTAGACAATTTTCCAAAACATGCGCATAGTTAGGAACAAAGTGTCTCAACATTATATATTTAATTTCCGACGTAAAAGCAGGAGTAATTTATGGCGCCACAGTAGCTTCTGAATCAATAAACGGATTAGGTTTTGGTTTTTTTAATCGAAAGCCTTGTATTAGCTATATTTAATGAAAATCAGATGACTACTTCAAAGGCTTCATGCACTTTGCCCATTCGCTAGCTAGGAAACCTAAATAATGAATCCGCGTGTTATGTAACAGCCGGGACAGCGCGACCTGCTGCTCACGTCGCTGCTGCGCGCGGGCGGCGGGGGCGCGGCGGCGGGCGCGGGGGCGGGCGCGGGGGGAGGCGCGGGGGGCGCGGCCGACGCGCTGCGGCGCGAGCGCGCGCGCCTCGACGCGGTGGCGGCGTACCGCGCGCTCAAGAAGGAGCGGCGACTCCACGCCAAGTCGACGCCGGCGCTGAACGCCGCGCGGTAGGCGACCTCGTACCACTGTCGTGTATTATAGCTACTATTGATATGTGCCTCTTTATAATTATAAAGTCTTAATAAACCACTATAAAAGTACATTTTTTTATTTTTATTGATAAGAGCAATTAAATCGCATTTCAAATTGAATATAAAACACTAAACTGTGAGTATAGAAATACAGAAATACCGACCTCGCAAACGTTGCGTGGATCATTATCATTGAAATTTTCATACTTTGTTTACAAGACACGCACATACAGATGTGCGTCGTTCGTCACTTCATGTGGTGCTCGCTGCGGTCGCAGAAATTGAACATTTTAACAATATTTAATATCATGTAAATAACTATACTTGAAGAACTTGAAAAAAATCCTATTACTGTTTTTATTCTCATACACACACTCCAGATCTTAAATTTTTATATATTAATGAAAAGTGGTCATTGTTTTTTATACTTTGGCTGGACAGTTATAGTTGTTCATTACGTCACGTAGACAAATGTCAAGAAAAATCTCTCAGCACTCTTCATCGCTCGCTGAGCAAGTTTAAGCTTGTGGATAATGCGGTGAAGGATCGTATCAAAATAAATTAACACCGGCAACGCATAAAACATGGTCGAAAGATTATTTTGCATGCACTGAGGTACACTGGACTGGACTGTAATTTTCTGAACGCAGCCAAGTTGGATTCTACGAGTGATCTTTCTTTTTGATGGCTTTCGGGTTGGGTTTTTTACTTAGCCATTCGGATCACTAATCCCTGGTACGAGTACTTCTCAATGCCTCAATGTGGTCCATGGTACTGTATGTGTATCATTTCAGAAACTTCTTTGTTCGGGAGGCTGAAAGCAGTCTAGCCTTCGCGCAATACGTTTAGTAAGAACCTTTGAAAAAAGCTTATAGACGAGGCTCAAAACATAATAACTACTGTAATTCTTCGATAGAGCAATGTCACCCGTGGTGAAAATCAACAGAAGCGTAGAGGCGCTTCTATTTGACGAATCCGAAATAGTTCCTCTATTGATGACTGTACCGAATAGTCTTTAAAGCGGTTTCCCTTTAGCAGCACTGTTGTAATATCGTCATCTCCCGTTGCTTTGTTATTGGTTAATATTGTTTTTGATACGCTTGGCGTTATGGGCACCCAGAGCACGTCGTCTGCTACTAGAGATCAGCCTGTTATTGAGCTGCCTGTGTTTCAACATTGAAGATAGCGCCGTGCTCTCATAAGACCAAGGATATGTTTAGAGATTTTTGAGAATTACCACTGACTTTGACCCTAACTCATGGACGGTTTGTACCATCCTAGTATTCATGTTGGCCACAAACCGCATGACTGTAGATCTGAGACACAATTCCGCGACCCTAACGGCCAATAGCACGAAGCCCTGGATTTGGTCGGTGTATTGTCGTTTGAAACGTAGACTTCATTTAGTGTGACCGGTGAAGCTTCATATCAATGATTATCGCCTCTTACCATCCGGTGATAGCTACCGATTGAATCCCTATTATTATGAGCGGTAACTATTTGTTGTTTTTCTTAAATCTATCTCGCTTTTTGTGGATATATCTATAAGGCTTTTCTAAGTCCACATGCCCTGTGGCTTCTTCTTGAAGACGGAGTTCTTCATAAAGAAGTTCTCCTTCTCCAAGAAACTTCTTGGAGAAGGAGAACTTCTTTATGAAGAACTCCTTCTTCAACTTGCTAACTAGCAAGAAATCAACCACGTTGTTTCCGTAGCCCAAACTATAAGAGCCTACTTTCTCCTCGTCGCAGAGATCACCATCGTAAAATGAGTCTTTGTGGCATGTTACTACTGTCGTCCTCATGCAATGATTCAAGCTCACCGAGTCAATATGGATTGATAAATAGGTAATTGTGTTGGTAGCAACTTTATTTTATGGCTGTGACAGATGTTCCTACGGTGATTCTGGCTGGCACGAATTACAAAGTTTCTTAAAATAATAGATTTATGTTTTTGCTGAAAATCAAATAACTATTTCACTCAACCGTAATATTGCTATAAACATTTAAAAGGCGTTTTATAACAATAACAGGGCATTAATTGTCGCATTAGATTTTATATACATACATACGAGTACATAATTCTCTTTGTACTTAAATGTTAAGTTTTGTGTTTTAAAACTTGCATTTTTTGTCGAATTTACCAATTTCTCTATAACTTATATTGAAAGCATTGTTCCCTGCTCAATCGCAACATCAGACGGATACATAGAGTGGATATAAAGTAGTTTCTTTAATTCTAGTTGACCGTTTTCAATTGAATATGCTGTTAAAATATACTTACCACACACAGTTGGTCCAGTCCACGAGTTTAAAGTCGCTCGACTTGATATGGAGCGGGCTGTGCTCGAAGTCTCTTAAGGGATAAAAGTCTCTTTAAAGAAAAAAAAACAAAGTTCTCGATAAAAGAACCAGAGTTGCCGACATCGCTCTCCAAATAAGAATGTTGAAGTGGTAAATGCGGGATAAAAAAAAAACAGTATTCGCGGGACTCTGCCGCTTTTAATTCAATTTAAAATACAATTTGGAATAACGTCACTATAACGAAACAAAAGTATTTTAGTTTATTCATGTGTAGCCTGTAGGTACGTAGGTGTGAGGTAAAATTTTCAGAATGGTAAGATAAGTCACGGATATACCTACTTATAAATATTTATATGAAATTGTTAGTAACTACTTAATAAACAAAATTTGCTTTAAATCATTGTAATTAAAAACAAAGGACTTTATGTTCATTAAACGGTTCAAAAATGTTTTCAAAAGTCTATTTGAATAAAAATATGTTCAATTTGAACTAAAATATTTATTTATTTATTTATTAATAAAATATTGTTCGCATTACTCATTGTATTAAACAATGAGGATGCAATTTAATTTCAGCATATTGAGGTAAATATGTCAGCACCTGAGTAGTGTACACACTACACGACGGTAAGTAAGTAGATAAGTAGTTCATGTTGATACATCAATCAGATCGTGCCGTTTCTTAGAATTGTTATCAAGGTAGCAGCGTCTGCTGTCGGCGGTGTGCCCACAGTACACTGTAGGACACTATAGGTACTGATTACAGCGCACAAAGAAGCTCTAGCTGACGAGGTATAAACAGAACTGCCACTCAGTGATTCAACAGTATACACAGCTGCGTCTGCTTGAAAGAATTTCTTGAAAGAAAATTACTAAGTACCTATAAGTATATGTATTACACGAAAATATTTGATATATTTTCTATATACAGTACTTTGTGTCTTTGTTCACAATTATATGATCGATGTGACGCTCGACCAGTTAAGTGGTACATACACCTTACAGTACACTGAACCACTGATTTGTCTTGAAAATATTTATCTTAGGTATATTTATTTTGCCGTTCGTGACACAGGAGCACCATAAACGCAATAGGGTGTGGGTTTGGTTTTAACTCTAGCAAATTAAATAGTTAATTTATTGTCATTTCTTCGCACTGCTGTCCAACGCACAATACCTCAAATTCGGCGAAAAATGAGAAACTGAAGAGTTTTAATGGGGACGAAGTGTCCTAACACTAGGTTCCCAAATTCCCGCCGCCTATTCTGCTATGTGTGGGTTACAGCGTGAATATTTTCTTCTTATTCCTGCGTGCCACTAACGTGTGGTCGGATATCCTTACGAGGACAGCGCCAAATCAGTTATTATGTTTCACAGTGTCTTCCAACCTTTTACTTTTACTCTTTTCTGGGATATTCATATTGTTTTTATATCTATTTTATTTTTAGTATTTGTTGTTACAGTTTGTGAAATGTAAGTTATAGTTTCAATTTTACCTGAAGTAATATTGAACGCGAGAGAAATAATTTATAATAGATACACATCCAAATACAATCTAACTTCTATGAAAAAATTACATTATTACTAGCCATTTTGTAAATGCTAGTAATTACGTTTTTTTTTTCATCTATACCTAGATCACGAGTTATGAGTCTATTGAACAGGTGTGGATTGAGTTTGAACCATGCAGTCGGTCGTTAGGTATGTGTCGGACAGTGTTTCGGTATACTCGTAGGTACCTTAAGTAATAATTTATAATTGGTTTCCTTATTGTTAATAAATGTTGAAGTTTCATACAATTTGTGTAACTCGTATTTGTACTTATTAATTACAAATAATACGTGCTTTTCACAATTGTAATAAATGAAATATACTCCTGTAAACTTGACAGGTGGCTGTGTGACTGTAAACTCGACATGTTTTGGCTTCAGTCCCTTCAACCTACTTGATGGTGTGTCCGAAATTTAGGAAAGAAAAATACTTTTAAGAGAACGTATAAAACTTCAAACTCAGCTTAACGCTCTTAAAAATCTTCCAAGTGCTGTGAGAGACCATATCATAGCTATGTCAGAATTCTTATACGCCTTTTTAAATTTATTTATGTAGGGTGGCTTTTCAATTTGGCCGTGTAGTTGCAATGTAGTTTCTCAGAGCGGTTGGACGGTTTACAAGAGGCACATATTATTATTAGGGCTAGTATGGTACTATCATCTTTATTTTGTTACTGTTATATTTGCTAAACATTCGCAGAAATTTTGCAAATGTGAATGGCAATGCACAAAAACATGTAAATATTCCCGAATTGTTCAATCTCTAGTATAGGAATTACGTATTGGACCAAAATATGTTAAAACATATTTACAAATTAATTCAGTTAATGTGACGTGTGTTAAAGATATTTGTAACCGAGCTCCTCCAAGTGAGTTTGTACTTAGAAAACAAAAATACTTGAAAATTGCAGCCGCCGCTTGAGGAAGAAAACACGTTTATTGTGAGTCCATGTGGTTTGTTCAAGTATTTACTGGAGATAAACTGCGCTTACAGAATTTTACCTCAATGGAGTTTATTCGAAGTCATATGATTAGTACAAATTTATATAAATAAGGAAATAATACTTCTGTGTAAAATGTGACATATCAAAAATCAACTTCTACGGTATTAATTACTGTTCTAAAATGTCGCAGGCGTTATATTATTGTAAAGTAGCAAATAATAGTTCTTTCCTAACAACAGTTGCTGTTTGTTTAATAGGTAGGTATATACCAATCGTATTTTTCATTTTAACATATTATTGGACAGTTTCGTATTCTTTTCCTATAATATAAAAAATAATAATTAATTTATAAAATTCAATTTATACCTAAGTTTCACCTCACTTAGCATCATATCAGAAAACATAATTTTCAGACTCTATTCAGTAGTAAATATATAAAATACCTGTAGCCGAATCACTACCTTATCTTTACAAAGTATTTGTAAAACTTTAACTGTATGTCTGATTTTCATTAAACTGAGAATCACCTTTCTATAAAAAAAGCCACAATCGTTTGGGGTGGGGGTTAGAAACTACGTTAAGGTACCTTTAAATTATATAAAAAGTCTAAGTATTAGCAAAATAGCCTTTAAATAAAATTCTTAATGAAGATTTATGTATTAAATTAAATTAAATTAACATTTGTTAATTTAATTTAATTTATTACATAAATCTTCATTTCAAAAATTATACAATTATATATACATGAATTAGGTTATTTCATGTTAAGTATTCTTCTTGAAGTCGTCATGATTGCAGGTTCGATTCTTGGAGGAATGAAATATGGTTTGTAGTTCTGGTAACAAGGTAAAGTGTGGCGTTGAGTTCCGCAACCAAACACGTAATCTCTCGAAATTGACAAAAAGTGGGAAACTAAAGTTTCTTAATAGGTAACAACCGAGTGTCTTAAGAAAATCACCTCAGGTTCCTTCTACCTACCTTGTTATATGTGACACTAAAAAGCAAAGCATACCTTAGCTCAATAGAAAATACTTGTCGTATTTAACGACTTCTGTTAATGTGACATTTTGTTATTATTATTTTTTTCTTTTTTTCAACTTCACGCTGTATCCTGCACAAGGCAGTTTAGGCAGTACCGTTCCCACTTTCCGCCGAACTTGAGGCATTGCGTGTTGAGTGGCGGAACTCAACGCCGCGCTTTACATTATTACCATTTTATTATTCCTTGTTGTATATCTGGACTGTTATGGTTGTTCATCAGATGTTCCAGATCTTCATTGTTAATAAGTCAAAGCAAATGTTCATTACGCTCAACAACTTTTGTTCACGTGGCATTTTATAGTTTATTATAATTTTGGTGGGATGTTACGGTTCATCAGTTGTTCCAGATCATTAACTTACATGTCTCATAAGACTCAACAAGACCCTTACGGTTCTGCAAGAAGTGTTGGAGACTCTAAATTCAAATATAGCCTAGATTATGCTATAGCCAGGTCATAATCTAGGCTATATGATAACTTTATATATTGCAACTTTTTGTTGTGTTTCTATTAGTCGAGAAAATATACGTGTACAATCACAACATACACACATACAAACAAGTAGATAATATAGTTTACCATTTTTAAAGCGTTATTCCACACTTATAAAAGAAAAATACTAAAGACGTCTACCAATTTAAACTCCCGTCTATTAGAAACGGTCCAAGCGCTCTGACCAACTAAGCCATACGTTCCACCAAGTTACGTCGAAATTCATATACACTTGTTACAACTTATTTGCGTTGTTAGCATCTCTGTAGGGAGATTTTACAAATTTCCGCGAAAAAGACAATAAAATTTCAAATCCTGCTTCGTTCAAATTTTCTATACGTTTTTAAATCTAGTAAGTAGAGAATAATTTGTAAAATAATCGATTCGTGTTCTGTATCTGATTAATGTTATATTACTATGATTTTCTTATGTTAGTATAAATAATGTACAGACACACTTTATTTGTAGTTAGTTATATTTTCATTATCTAAACTTTCCAATAAAGAGCGATATAAATATTTCGGCGTTTCTCTATAAAGAGATGGACTTTCAGGAAGTTTATTTGCAAATTGTATATTTTACTTCCAGTTTTAAGTCTAAAGTAATATACTAATCTTATTTAAAATCAAAATATGTTTTATTCAAATAGACCACTGTAAGCACTTTAATCGACTCTGAAGGCAATTATGCTGAGAAAATCTGGCAGAAAAAACTCAACTGTTGCTCTTTTCAAAGTCAGTGTTGTAGCCAGGAAAGGTCGCTCCTTCATGATAATCAATAGATAATTAATTTAACAAATTTTTTGCTGTAAATATTGTTGAATAGCTTTTTATATTTTTGTAAAAATTTAACAACGTTTTCGTTAAATTTAATTAAGTATTATTTGTATGTACCTAAAATAAGAAAAAAAAAATTTAAAAGAAATCTGTATGAAAACGGTTAAGGCCTGTCGTGGCGCAGCGGCACAAGCGTGTGACTGTAACCAACAGGTTCTGGATTGGTTTTCGATCACCACGCGAGGAAATGAAATATTTAATATTTTCAATTTAAATATTTAATATTTTCATTTCTTCGCTCTGGTACAAGGCAATACGCTGCGTTGAGTTCCGCCACTCAACACGCCATGCCTCAAGTTTGGCGAAAATGGGGAACAGAAGTGGGTCATTACACTAGGTTCCCAAGTTCCCGCTGCCTACCCTACCATGTGCGGGATATAGCGCCGCCCGCAGGCCCATCATCAGAGCAGCTACAGATTATTAAAATTATGAAAATGTTTCAAATAATCTTTGCTTCGTTATCCTATGTACATATTTCTCATACATATTTCTCTGTAGGCAGATTTCATCATCGACCTTATTTTTAAGAGAAATATAAAATAAGTGTACAATACGTACGTACGTACTATTTGTAATCTCGATCGCAGCTTAAAAAAAACGTGTTTAAAATAAAGCCTGTAATACACTATAGTCTGTTAGTATATGGAAGAAGTTGCTACATTAATTGGATTTTATATATATTTATATAATTCTTTGTCACGATTCCTCGAAGAGCGCGCAGTTTGTTTTAACTTGTGATGTACGGAGGCTGTAAGAGGAACCACTGAAGCAATCATAAAGAACGCTTTTACAAAACGATATATTTTTATAGTAACAAAATATTAATAACTCTCTGTAAGCGACTCAGTGACAGTCTAACTTGTATGTTTCATGTTGTATCCTGCATATAGTAGTTGAGGCAGGTGGAATCAGGGAACCAGAGAAGAAGTTACTCTATTCCCATTAGTACCTCCGTTCGTTCATTTGTCGCACGTGCACAAGTCAGTTTTGAACGTACAACTTTACGTACAGTTATGAATTTTTAACTGTAAAAGTTATGTAAAGCTGATCATAATTGAAACACTATAATTAAATAGCTGAACTGAACTGAGTGTGCGCAGTTAAAACTCAATACACAAATATAAACATAAGCTCGTAAACATTAGTATAAGTAAGTCATTGTTGCGGAGTAAACGCGGTACTGGAGACAATACAGAGGTAACGGACGCACTCTACCAGCGAGTGACAACTTGACGAGTTCTCTGACTCATCCGGGCACGCGCCGCTCCGTGTGGCGCTCCGTGGCTAACCATATTGTCTAGCTTTACGTTTTGTATCCCCAATATGTATAGGCAAAAAAAAGATAGTGCTAAGGCACTCTGGACCTCACTTGAAGTTTCTAAACTAACTTTGCGTTTTATTTTACTACTAAAACATGGAAATTAAAATATTAAAAAAAAATCCTTTGAGTGGATATTGAACCAACGACCGACTCGACTGTAAACGCAATGTTACCGGTCACTTGCTGTGCCACTGCGTCACGGAGTATACGAGTTATTTATACGTATAGGTGTTGATATGTACTATATTTCAGGCTTCATTGTAAAAAAATATATAAGAATTTATAAAGATTAATCTCAAGTCAATATTAGAGCAAATTAAAATCGAAGGGTTGTTTTGTTCTGTAATTCCTTGATACATTCAGTTGACTCTAACACCAACTTAACGCTTCGAGCTGACCTGTAAAGAACCTCACGTAAATTTCTAATCTCATTACAAACATAAATAAATGTTCTTTTCTAAAAGCAAGTGTTTTTGTAGGTTTTTGTGTCTCAAACCGCGCATAATATAATTTCCATTGTTTTTAGCAATAATGATGATTACTTAATCTGTAAAATATAGTTATTCGGAAAAATTTCCTTTGAAAAAGGAGCAGTTTCAAATCTTGCGTTAAAACTCGGATAGGTTTTTTTTAAAAAAGCCAAAAATCGGCTGAAGTAATCATCGAGAAGGAGGAAAACTAGCTTAAATAATCTTCTTTTTTATTTCGCACTATTTGCTACGTATTTCCTGTTGAATGCATAGTTCAACGCCGCGCTTTATCTACTATGGCGGAGTTCGAAACTACATTGATCGCAATTACACTTAGACGTTTGTCCGAATACGCAACGACAATGCAAATCATAGTGAAATTTGTAATAAAACTTCTACTAACTAATCAGTAAATTCTTTTAGAATTTGTCATTGTAGCAATTACTGAGTATGTAATGAAAGTATGACAAACAAATAAATTGTATTTTTTATGTACTTATTAACATTTCCAAAGAACAATGTATGAAGACTGATAGAGTATCAAATAGATAGAACACGTGGTAGAGGTTACCTGCTCACGATAGTGTCATTACCTGCATATTGTTGTGCAGACTATACTAAGACACCCGAGCGGTAACAATACCCACTTACCTAATAGCGCTGACAATCATTTACTTCATTGCCTTCATTACACTTGCACATTCGAAGCAGAAAGTTGTTTGAAAACTAAGTTGATGCTCGATGACCTTATACCGTGTAAATAATTTTAATGACAAGTTGTTATTCGACATGTCACTAAGTGAGTCCATCGTGGTGGACAGAATCGGACTGTAAGCTTTATAGATATGTGGTTGATTCGTTATCGGGGAAAGACTATTTCATCACATTCTTCCCTTTCTGGCTGGACAAAGTGCAGCGTCGGATTCTGCCTGTCTGAATTATCAAAAATAAATGAAATTTTCGCTGTGACGCTTTAAGCATGCCCTGTCTGGTGGGAAAAGGAACCTGCAGTGAGTTAGGACACTCTATTGCCTCAATAGCAATAAAACACTTCGTCCTTCACTTTCCCCTGAAAACTTAAGGCGTTCCGTATTAAGTGGAACTAAAGTTACTTTGCTTTATTACCAGAGTGGCGAAATAAAAATATTGAATATTTATGGCGCTTACGATCGCGCGATTGAGCCTCTGCGCCATGACAGACTCAATTTTTTTAGATGGTATATTATTTCTTTTCTGGTGTTAGTTTAATGATATTCTAAGAGCATATGTTCTGATAGTTACGATTATATAGTTGCCATACGAGGTTGTGACTGCGATACCATTTCTGGTAGGAAATGGGACCAGTAGAAAAACAAGTTACATTAAGGACATATTTCGATGAATAAATTGTAAATATTACTTCCACCTTTGTCATCAATATATTTGATCTCTATGTTTTATTTATAATAAAATTAGATAATTCTCATATTTTATTTAAAATTCACTATTATTACTAAAGTAAACCTTTTCAAAATATAAATTTATCGTTTTTTATTTAACATTCGTCACAACCGAGTATTATGTAATATGAGACAAGGTTATAATAAAAAGATGGTGAATGTGAACAAAAACTATGACTGTAATTTTTTTATTTATAGTTCATAAATATAGTAAGAAGAAATTAAATTGACATTTTTATTCGATATTCAGACATTATAATACAAAGTACAATTTGTGTATAATATGTATTTGGATTTTTTCTAGATTCTCTTTGAATATTTTCTTATATAACTTCGTTATAGAGCAGCGACGCTGACCACGCGCGGCTTCGCCCGCTCGAATTCTAAAAATAAAATATATTTAGAGAACATTTGTCAAATAAATGTATTTTAGTTGCGTTGATTTATACAGCTTTATTTTTGACTAGCTGTCCTGGCAAACGTTGTTTTGCCATAAAAAGGGAAACATTTTAAGTTTGTTCAACCCTTATCTTATTGTTTATAAAAACACCTTCGCAAATAATGCATTCTATTAGAACAAATTGGTTAGCATAAAAAGCTAACCTAAAAAGATAGATATATCATGTCGCGGAGTTTTTTTAAATACTTTAAAAGGAGAACAATTCTATTATATATGATTTTTGCGAAACCTTAACGAAAAAATCCCCCGATTTAGAAACATTCTTAATTGGTGCTCCGGTCCTATTGGTCTTATTGTTATGATATATAGGCTACAGCCTTCCACGATAAGTGAGCTATCTGATACTGAAAGAATTTTTCAAGTCGGACCAGTAGTTTCTGAGATTAACGCGTTCAAGCGAACAAACAACTCTTCAGCTTTATAATATTAGTATAGATGTCGTTGCAAGTACTATACTGAATTGCGTAACGTAATATTTTACTTCTTGAACTCACTAAATTAATCATATCTTTTGGTAGAGTGAACCGATTTTGATAAAACAAAAACTAAGTTGTACCTCAAGATTGCGTATATTTTTTTGTATATAAACATTGCCTGCATTGAATTCGTAGATTTTACGTGATGCGCGCACAAACAAACATACAAACAGACAAACAGATAAAAAATTCAAAAATTATGGAAATGGGTTTTGTTAATAATCTTTTCACACGCTGGCTATTTTTTTTTTTCAAATTCTTCAATGTACAAAAATTACTTTTCTACAGATTTATTATATGTATAGATTTGCGAAATTAAAACATGATGTGTTTTGTGCAATGTACATTTATTAATTCATTTTAGTTAGTTATTAAGTCAATTTTATTATTAAAAATATTTTATAACATAATGTATTTTTAAAATGATATAATAGCATTTATAATTCATAACAAAAACATTACAATCTTACATAATATAAATATATAATTTATATTCCCTTTCTCTCTCTCTCTCAGCTTCACGCTGTATCCCGCACGAAGCAGAGTAGGCAGAGGGAACCCGGGAACCTAGTGTAAAGACACTCCGTTTCCCTTCCGTTCCCCACTTTCCGCGGAATTTTAGGCATTGCGTGTATAGTGGCGGAACTCAACGCTGCGCTTTGCCTTACTACCAGAGCGAAGAAATGAAACATTATATATTTAAATTGAAAATATTAAATATTTCATTTCCTCGACTGTGGATCGAACCCAGAACCTGTCGGTTACAGTCACACTCTTGTGCCGCTGCGCCACGACAGGCCAGACCATAACATAATATAAATTAAATATAAATGATATATTTAATTTATATTATGTTATGTTATTATATATCTATATTTTTGTTACAATTTTTTTTATTATAAATGCCATTAGGTATTTTATTTTAAAAACACATTAAACTTTTAACAAATAAAATATCTTTAAAATTCTAAGAACATTGACTTTAGTCTTTTGAGTCAAATAAGATAAGAATGTAAGTAACAGGTATAAATAATAGCTTATATAATAAAATGTTTAAAGCTATTTCAATTTTTATTTGGAAGGAGCAATGAGATGGTATTGTTTGCTGATGATACTTTTTGATTTTTTAAATGAAAACGAGACAAAAATTATATGACCATAATAGCAATCTTCTCTCAGAAATAGTACAATGGTTTAGTGCTAATAACTTATGAATAAGATTTTCAGAGAATCTAACACGAAAATTGTGAAAGCAGATGTACTCTTGAATGTTGAAGCCGTAATCCTGATGAGTCTAAGGTGTTTCTCGGTATCACTCAAATTACCGTGGGGACCTCATATATAAAAGATGGATTTAGACTAAGCTCCGCGACTCGCAGTTAAAAATATTATTAACTGACATGAAATCGGCTCGCCTCGTTTTCTTTAGTTTCTTTCCTACGACATTTAAGTTTGGGTAATTGTAATGCAGCCGGTATTGTGTCAACTTTTGTCTTGCAGAAGCGAGCTATTTGCGCGGCTATAATTTAGACCCTAAAAATTTTCTAAAAAAAAAATGTATGTTATGATAAATATATTTTCCAAAATCCAATGTATACCAGGAATAAGCTTACAGTTTATGCGACTGTATATAACTCGATTGCATCGAGTCTGTAATTCTTTTATGGAATAGAGTGTACGCTTTTACAATAGGATCCCAGAAAACGTCCGAGAATATTCTATTTCACAATTTAAAAAATAAACATAGCAAGACGTTTGTGTCTTAAAGGTTATTACCATATTAATAATTTTATAAATGATGACACGCCTTGGGAATGAAGTGCTTGCTCTAGTTCAATGATATGACTGACACTTATAATATTTTAAATTGTAAATAATTGTTAAATATAGAGAACCCGTTGAGTTTCTTGCTCAGATTTGTCTCAGGTCTGAGGCAGTAAGTTCAGTGTACCGGTGTAGTTACCGGTGGTAAATTACTTGATGTTCAAAAAAATTAAGTGTTCTTATTTTGAACGAAACATTTAAATTTTAGTTATCGATAGAAATAAATGTTAATTTAATATGTTAGTATATTTAATAAGTTCATATATTTAACGAATTTTGCATTATTTTATATATTATTTCTGCTTTTTATATTTTCAATACTATTCCAACATACTCCGATAGAGTCAGTTATACTGACAGGTTTGTGCACTGAATAATGTGCAGTAGTTCATGCTTCCATGATTTATATTGAAGAAATTTGTATTTATATATATATATATATATATATATATATATATATATATATATATATATATATATATATATATATATATATATATATATATATATATATATATATATATATATATATATATATATATATATATATATATATATATATATATATATATATATATATATATATATATATATATATATATATATATAACTACAGCTAGCTAGCTACATTCAGCAGCGCACGAGAACAGTACTGTGATTATGCCTAAGATTATGCCTACTACTGTCATTATGCCTACTATTTAAGTAGACTGTTAACAACTATAAATAATGATTTTAAATGAAAACTAAAAAGTAACGAATATTTTTTCTAGATTTCTTCTTGAAATAAGAAAATAATCTACACCGTTATAGTAACATAAGTTTTAATTTTTAAGTAGAAAAAAATATATTTTGGAAGTAAACTTTTTGAAAATGACATAACAAAAGGTTTCATGCGGTTTTCCTTATACTCGATTACAATGTCACAATTCATAAACGAGTTTAAATATGAATGTGGTCACGACCGTCAACATGAACTATTACCTACTACACGAAGAGTAGGTAAGTTAGACGCTAGGTACCAGGCGCCGACGGTGGTATACATGAGCAACGCATGACCTCTCTCTCTACATATAAATTTAATATGTATGTGCTATACTAAGATAAAGAAGATAGGGGCCGCCCACCCTCGTACATGGAAGATATACTAAAAATATGGTCTATATCTTATAACCTAATGTGGAATCAAATTAATCATTTTAAATTTTTTGTCTATTTATTTGTTTGGCTGTTTGTCTGTATAGATGATTTAAAAGTGATAATTTTATTAGAACAAGACAATAATTGAGATAA
Source organism: Eueides isabella (assembly GCA_019049475.1). NCBI lineage: Eukaryota > Metazoa > Arthropoda > Insecta > Lepidoptera > Nymphalidae > Eueides > Eueides isabella. The sequence goes on along the minus strand of CM032390.1, from coordinate 16,331,512 downwards.
GTATAAGTGTAATTCAAGCGTACGAAGCCGCGGGCGGGTCAAAGTGCAATATTTCGAGATTTCGTCGAGAGCGAAGGCGTCGCTGCAAGATTTAATCAGAATGAAAAGATAAATTGCTAAAAATCTTACATTGTAAGTAAAAAGAGTGGGACTTTTTCACCAAAAAATAATATTTATTAACTCTTTACTCATTATTTTGTTTATTAAATTTAAAGATATCAATAGTGAGAAAAATTTAATAAAAAGTTTATTTAAATAGAAACACGTCACTATACCAAAACTATCAATGTCTAACCAAATTATGAGTGCTAATTTTCTAATAGGTATAGATATTTATATTTCTATAAAATTAAAAAAAAAGTTTTGTGAAAAAATAAAAATAATAAAAAAAAGATTTCTCACTGAGTGTAGAATAATCTGTGAGAAGCTGAACTGTGTCTGTATGCTAGGAACGTTTTATTTTGGACTAAAAATCAGAACGTCTGTAGAACTGTCCTAATGAGATCAAAATGAACTCTAGATTCCCTCAGTCTACTTTACCTTGTACATATATTGTGTATCATATATTATGAAACTACAAAAGGAAAATACAATCAAATATTTTTTTTAATATGTTGCTTAATGTCATATTTGGCCACAACATGTAATATTCCATATTGCCAAATTGTATCCATTAAAAAATGTATAAGTTCATGACATGTATTTATATTGTGTGACGGTGACAAGCTTTAGGCAATATATTGAGGCAAGGTGGGTGGAGCTCTTCAACTAATAGATTACGACAATCAGAGGTTTAAAAACATATTGGCTAATAGAGAGCCCACGATCATTCTCTCCCTAAAAAAACTATTTATCAAAGCAATGCGCGGCGTTGAGTTACTCGCTACTCAATATGTAATGTTTTAAGAACTAAGAAAAGCGTGAAACTCGGGATACAACGTGAAAATCTTTCATTTTTGTCCAACTACGGCGAAGTAAAAAGTAGATAATGTTTTTTTTTTTCGCCATAAACGTTTAACGATTGCTTGTGCTGGTGTGAATATGTACACAGTTGAAATATGTAAGTATTGTACTTCAATTCGCTAATATCACGACGATAAATTTAGTTATGTTTACAGTTATTTCATCAAAATTTTAATATTCTTTAAAAAAAATAGTTACATTTTTTGGCTTCTCTCGTAGCTGTACGTCGTACTAGAGGCCTATCTACATCTTAGTATGTTTATATATCTTGAATAAAATATGTAACCACAAAAAACGAGCTTAATAATTAATTGAGTATACTAATAAAAAGAGCTAGAGTAAAAAGTTATATTAAAGCCTTCCTTAAATATATATGTATAATTGTATAATAAGTATAATTACTGTCCAGTATTGAAAATAACAAGGCCTCGGTCAAAGTGCGGTTTCAATGTTTCTTAGGTGAATCATCAGTTTTGTTCTTTTATAATTATATGAATATGTGATGTCCTCATCAGTGACGGTGAAAACATTTTCAAGCCATGAGTTGTCTGTTTATAGGTTACTGTCACAATGTGACAATCCTGTTCAAATTTGAGAGGCAAACGTTTTCAGGTGATCGATCAACATTTATAATTACACTCATAAATTATAAAGCTATATTACAAGTACTCTAAAATAATGAAGTCATCCCAGTTGTAGGAAGATCATTGAAGACAGCGTCATAAGAAATATTATTTATTATCTAGCGATAGCTCGTGGCTACGTCTGTTCGAACTACGCAATGGTTAGTTTACTAATCTTATTTACATTTTAAAAACAATGTTGGAAGCTGAAGTGTTAGTCGATGCTCTGATACAATTAAGTATGTGTTTTTTTTTATTTAGGAATAAATTTTAATAAAATAAACACTTTAATAATATATAAAAATATACGAGGGGAATTAGCTAAAATATAATAGTGAAAACTGCGTATACATCGGGTAAGCCGTTTGTGAGATGAGCATGCATAAACACACAGATAAATAGATAAACATACAAGTAGACATACATAAAGAGAAAAAAAAAGTTTTTTCATACACCTTTCATGTACCAGTTTACAGTACTCAGTTATTATATTGGATTATATGTATAAATGTAGCTTTCGTGTCTAAGCACAAAAGGGTTAGCGCATTTATCTATTCTTGTCTCAAGGTTGACCTCAAATATTTTTTACTCTTTTCAGACATGAACACTTTCTTCATATATTCAGATTACAAAAAAATCCAAAAAATTCTGTCATTTCTGTTTAAAAAGAGTTTATTTATTTCTCAAAAGAAATTTACATTTCACTTAATAAGAATGAACAGTGATCTTAGTAGGTACATATTAATTTTTGTGAGCGTTGTTATCAAGCAGAACATTGTTATGCAAATGACCAAAGAACATAATAAATGTTAAATTAGCACACATGACGACAAAATACTATTACGGAATATTAATATTTACGGAAATTTTAATAGACCCTATTATGATATAGAATCTGGATTATAATATACTTTGAGAAAAAATGTGGCTTTGAAAAATAATGCATGCTTGAACTCTACACAAACACGTTCCTTCAAAACCCAAAATCACTCCTTCTTTTGCTGCGTGCTAATGCTTAAATAGTTCAGATTAAATTTTGCCAGTTTTTACCCACGTTGTCTGCGTTGTCCGTCGCCTTAGTTAAATCCTGTAAACAGGTGACCGGACATTTTGGGACAGGAGGCTGATCAAAAATTTTGTCAATCCATGATCTCGAGTAATACCAGAAAAGCCACCGGTGAGTTGCTTGTTTTTAATGTAGAATTAAGAGTGTGTTTTGAAGGTATTCACTTCGTATCGACATTTCCCAAATGTATGGTGCATTTAAGCAACTAAGTCAAATACTCCCTGTAAATACGACAGATGTACCACAACAAGATGGACACACAAGAAGATGTTTTTAAAAAAAAACCAAAATGTCTAGCCTTTTACAGATTATTTATTGGGTTTCTAAGGATTAGAACATATGTTATCACATAGTTCAAGCTATCTATGTACTATCGTCAGCAGCAAATAGCAATGAATGCTAGAATGCTCTAACATGTCGTTGATATTCAGAACATAGAGTAAAGAACGGCACGCAGCCTGCGACGCCAGCGTTAAGGGGCACGTAATTCTACTATCTATTTGCATAAAGCAGCTATCTATTTGCATATAGAACTTTTCCTTTTTAAAATAGTTAATAATTATATTGATACCCCTTTCCTTTTAAGTAATATTAGTCTGAGATGTCCTCGTCTACAAGCCCGTAATAAATCATAGTTCTATGTACCTATTACAAGAACTAAATATGGTGGAAATGTTTTTATTTATCGTGCTTGCAGCTCTCATGATAATGCGTTTGGCGATATTGACATGTTTACTATAAATTTAAATAAGTTCAAATCACTTGTCATGGAAGCTGTTTCTGAATGATTTTCTTCTGTTTTATTTTGATTTCGTTTTGATTAACTGTACATCTAGCTATATTTTTTGTACTATTTTATGTGAATACTTCATTGATTAATTGAATGTAAATTTGGTTTTTATTTGAAGTACTTGTAAAACTGTATGTCTTCGTTAATAAATAAATAAATAAATAAATAAATAAATAAATAAATTCGCACGTGATACCAAACGGCCTGTTAGTTAGTCGGATCTTTCTTCCAACGTCAAATAATTTACCACCGGTTCACTAAAGTTACTGCCTCAGAACAGCGCATGCAACTCAGTGGGACATGTCTTTTTTTAATCAAAAGTTTACGTCATATATAAATGACAATGATGAATTTGAAATAGCCCGGAGCGAGCATTTCTTTCCCAAGCCATCATTTATAAAATTATTAATTTGGTAATATTTATCGTCTTAACCAAACCAAACTTAACAAACGTCTTTTCACAACCTTTTTTAATTGTGAATCACAATTGGATTGTGGTCCTGGTTGAGTCCCGCCACTCAACACGCAATGCCTCAATTCGGCGGATAGAGGGAAACGGAAGCGGAACGGAGTGTCTTTACACTAGGGTCCCGAATTCTCTCTGCCTACCCTGCCTCGTGCGGGACACAACTTGAAGCTGAGTGAGTGAGTGAAGTCCTTGTAGTATGATTTTGTGGCCAGTCATTCCGTCAAGACCATTTATGTCAAAATCTCAAAGAAGTATCTAGCTACAATTAATTAATATTCAGATGTACGGTCCCTTAGTTAAGATATATTTATGCATTTTTTTTAGCTTCACGCTGTACGGTCACTGTATACTCACCATATATGCCACGAATAGTGATTTGGCCGAATACCGAATACCGAATATTCGGCTACGTAATTGGCCGAAGCACCGAATATTCGGCGGCCGAATATTGGTAAATGATTACTTACTTCTTGTCTCAGTTACTTTGTACGAGGGCGGCGGAGCGAGGAAAGTAAGTAGAGAAAATACAGAGAAAAAATGTGACAAACGAGATTGATATTTTATATTTTCACTATTTTTTATAGTGTTATTCCACACTTAGGACAGAAAATAATAATCTTAAATTTAAAAAACGTATAAAAATTTTGATCAAAGCAGGATTTGAACCCGCGCCTCTTGAAAATCTCCCTACAGAGATAACACTTTAAAAAAACAGTAAAAATATTAAATAAAATAGTATTCTCTCTTGCCAAACGATAATTCTTACAAGTTTTCTTTTTGTAGTTTAGCTTTCTGTGGGTTCGAAAATATGTAAAAATCTCCGTACAGAGATGCTAACAACATTAGTTGTAATAAACGTATAAGAATTTCGATGAAGCTTGGTGAGAACGAATGGCTTAGTTGGTCAGAGCGCTAGAGGAATTTTCAAGAGGCGCGGGTTTAAATCCTGCTTCGTTCAAAATTTTTATACGTTTTTTAAATTTAAGAGATTGATACTTCTTTGAAAACTGTCCGCCTAAACAGATCAGCAGACCATTACAAATAATGGTCAGCAAACGCAAAATTATATTTAATACTGACAAAATTTGCTAAGATTTATCTATCGTCTCGTGGGTGTCTACAGCGAAAGTATTACCAGAAGGAATTTATGCTTATGAAGAAAAGTGTAATCGCTTGCTATCAACAAATGCTGAAAAAATGTTTTCATTCATCTTAACTTAAATATATTTTAAGATTTTAAGCACTTAAGTATGAATTTATGTATGAAAATGAACTATTTGTAATTTAAATAATATATGTTTTTGAATAATACCATATATATTTTTACCATAATTAGGTATTCGGTATTCGGCCGAATACTGCATGCTATTCGGCCGAATACCGAATATTAAAAAAAGTAGCCGAATAGGCCGAATACCGAATAGTAGCCGAATATTCGTGGCATCTCTAATACTCACCATATATTTATGAATCGTTGCAGGAACGTTTGCATAAATGTAAAATCTATAGAGTACTTCCCGTGGATCTATTTAGGTAACAACTTCGTCTCAAATATTTATATTTTTTTTATGAAATTTGGGACATCTTTGTAAATTCTTATAACATATAATGCAAATAAAGAAAAAAAAATCAAAAAGTAGAAATTTAAAATTATGTCATACAAAAAAATATTTATAAAATTTCTTTTGTACATCTTGACATATGCAGGATGCAGCGTGAACCTAAAATAAGCTAATAAAACAATATATTTCGTTTGGTGTATTATCAAATTATTCGCCAGTTAATTCCAACAGGCAGAGCCGCGGACGGGCTGCTTGTATATAATATTTCGATGTTGAGTATTATGGTAATATTCATACATAAATTTGTGTTGAAGTAATATCTGTAGTAAAATTTAATTATGTTTAAAGTTTATTGTAGTTTGATTCATAAAAACTAGCGACTCACAGTTAGAAGCTATTTTATCAAACGTAATCTTTTAATTGACTTAACTTTTATAATTGATGTCAATAAAACAAGCACTAAATGTTGAAGGAAGGGTGCACAAAGGCAACGAGAAACAGATTAATAGACAAAAAAAAACACTGTATGTGGCCATACGACATTAATAAATGTCATTTTAAGATTATCTTAAATATATTATAATCAGTTGTACATTTATTATAAGTAAATTTATCGATAGGTCGTTTTCTGTGGACCAAACGAAAATTGGCAAGAAGTAACAAATTACAGTACAGATCAGGAAAAAGAACCGAAATTTTATATAAATATTATCCATCGATTTACTATCTTGAATTAATTATGGAGCCCTCAGTCAGACTTATCTAGATTCCGATTCGCACTTGATATTTTTTTATTATTTGTTGAGAAGTAAAAGCGTACTAGGCGGCATGTTTGTTGAATGTGCCATTTAGAAGCTCGTCTAGAACGAATTATCTTTACAGTAGGTATGGTATGGCTTTTACATCAAAATAAAACACATAGTATTACTATAAATTGGCGAAGTGGTTTTAATTTTACTCAAGAGTATACTTTTAATTTTTAAATGATAGCATAGTACTGCGGTTGTCAATTGACAATCGCAGTACTATGTACTGGGACTGTGGGCTCCCCCAATACTGAGTATAGAAAAAAATTAAAAAAATATATTAAAGAGAGAAGACAGATAGCATCTATCGTAATAGCGTATTATCATAATCGTAATTACATACCTACTATAAAATACCTAATTATCATCTTCACATCTGTACTCAAGTAAATTATACAATTCAAATATAATTATACTTTTAAATAAATAAATATTACCATAATTTTGTTGACGCGTACTCAATGGAAATATTATAGGTATACTAGCGCCTGCTCATGGAGTCGCCCTTTTGAATTAGACAAATTGATATAAAAATAGTTTTTTTATTATAATACGTTATACACCAAATGAATTGTATTGTTTCCCGCTTACCCGCACGCATGTGACAGGGTACGCAGAAAGACCACGCAATTAGGGCGATGAAATTTAAATATTAATATATTACTTTTCCCTAGAGTGGAGATCGAAGTCACTACCTGTCGTATATACAGTCGCACGCCTGTACCTACTCCTGCGCCATGAAATCTGTTTGCTTTTACTCACCAATTAAAATACAAAAAACAATTAAAAGAACAATTTTCGATTATTTCAAATATCTGTCTAAGAGTTAGGTACCAGGTAGGTACCTGGTTCCTGTGTTGTTTGTGTAAATAACAATATGCAAGTACTTTCATAAACACATTTATTTTCAAAACACAGACAGATATTTTAATTTTATTTTTTATTTACATGTATATTAATAAGTATGTATAGATGTTTGTATATCAGAGATTTATGTTTATATATAGAGATATAGATTAGATCATTTTAAACTAGCATAATATTTGCATTTCCCATACTTCTGGACGAAGCCCGAGGTGACCTCAGCGCGGCTTCAAATATCAATATCACTTCCGACTCGCCAATGATAAAATATTTTTGGTGAGGAAGTAAATGCTAATTAAGTCGTACCTCGCAGGTCGTCACTTGCTGCTTCTACCTACAGCTGTTGTATATCATATTGGAATCGAATGCGCCATTTTTTTTTATTTTTAGAAATTCTCAAGCCTTTTTCAAGTTACCAACTATACTAATAATGACTCAATGCAATTTAATCGGTCGAATGTTACAAAGACTTACGTAACTATTTAAAATTAGCTTAAATTAAAATGCAATAATGTAAAAGGTGATTTTTTTTACAAATACGTTTTAATTCCTAATTTACGGCCAGTCCCGCGGCCCTGGGCGGTTCTCGTTAGTAAACAAATGAATACTTTCATTAAATGTACCTATTTTATGTATAAATATTACAATGTTGACGAAAGCAGAGATTTGAAAGTATTTCACAAAGTGTCTGTCCTTGAGTCTTAAAATAACCAAGATATATCTAAATAATCAAACGTATGCCTAGGTATACGTTTGATTATTATTTTATTCTTTTCTTTTTATTATATCCTTATAAAAGAGCTAGCGAACGGCCCACGGCTTCGCTTCAAAAAGAAGGTATGTGAAGGTTCCGTTAATATTTAGTGTTTTTTTATTTCAATTTTACTTGTGCATTTGCTATAGACTGGCTGAAAGAAGTCATACAGATTATTCAATATATAATTAAGACGTTCAAACGATCCGATAGTCAATAATACATATATGTATAAAAAATGTGTTTTTGACAACGTAAGTACTGGTCGGTCGTTCTATAAGCAAGCACGCTTCGCGCGAATCGTAGGCGAGGTAATTTTGAATCTATGATATCTTCTGAAGTATTTATTGTAATGACTTTACTGTACACAGTAAAGTAAAATTTAACCTACATGTATTGCCAAAAGTTACTATTATATTTATTTTGATAGAAATTAATACCAAATTGGAAAAATACAATTATTTTAACCTGATAAATTCAAATTAAGTATATTAAAATGGTCACTATGGCTCAATATTTAGAGATAAACATATACCGTCGTGGATTTCTATATAGGTTTTTTAAAGGCAAATGTTTTTATAGTACATACCTATTGTATGTACTCGTATACCTAAGTTGAGCTGGCGTACACGATGTAAGCTCTAAGAATTTCCATTTTTGCCGACCTTTTCTTAAATCAATCTGAAAGACCTAAAAGAATCTCAAGATCCTCTATATGACATTTCATCACAATTGCTTTAGCGGTTTGGTCGCGATCACATCACAGACAGACTTTTGAATTATATTGATTTATAATTTATTCATTCAATTTCAGTTCTATCAAAAGCCTCTTAATGAAATATGTCATCGATCATCCCATAAGCCAGAATTTCGTGTAACGGAACATATTGGAGTTTTTGTTCTGTCCAAATCGATTGGTATTTTAAACTGTGTGTGTACCGTCTTTCCACCAGGAAGTAATGCGGTAGCAATACCTGAGGATGCCACTGCAAGAGCAATCTTCTTTTGTCGATCCAATTCAGCTTGAATTGCCCTTGGCAGATAGGATTTTTCAGCGCCTTCTAGAGCATCTAAGAAAAACAGATTTTCTTCCTTACTTAAGCGACTTGGACCACCTTACTAAATATTTGTCTTTGTTCCATTATAAATTTGGATACGCTTTCATTAACTGTAGTAGTCAACTCGTTAAGACGATGCAAAGGGAACGGGGCCGTAGTCAGTAACAGAATTACCTACAATAGAAAATATACCTACAATAGACAATATTCTGTATAGAACAAAGGAGACTATTAACTGCTCCTTTATCTATTGGGCTGATGAAGTACGTAAAAAACTTCTGATAAAGATGTTTTGTTTTTTTTTTCCAATCTAATGTCATTCAACCAATGGATATCGTCTACAATTTTGTACTAATATTTTATATGCAACTGATAGATTTTGACGCCTTCGAGTCAAAAGTTGTACTAATTACGAATCATAAAAATGACCACATCACGGCAGCGCTTCCTCTTTAGCGTAATGATGCGTCGCTTACGTTTGTCATGTTCTATTATATTTTATTTATTTATTTATTCTACCGCCTCATTATTTTTACTATCAATACCTACTTTAAGATAATGTGTGCATATAAAATAGAGAGGTTTTAATGACAGCTAAGCTTAAATTAAAATTAGGGTAATTCCGGGATATATGCCTACCTTTTTTTATTTTAGATATATCTCCTAACATACAAGTAATACGCATATGATTTTCATATGTGCACTGACCTCGGACATTTAGTTAATCGGGTTTTATCATTTTTTGTAGAGTAATTAATAAATAAACTGTATATTTGGAGTAGAAATTAAAACTGCATACCGGGATATGCGCCTCAGATGCCGTATATGTGCCCCAGGCTATATTTTCGGTAGAGGATATATGCCCTTGGGGGGGGATAGATGACTTTTGCAAGAAAACTAATATTTTATTCAACACTTTTACTTTGTTGTTATTTATTATCAATTTTCAAAGGTCAAGCAAAGTTTTATATTGGTATTAGTTTAGTTTTATAAGTTTTATATTGCAAATTCTAACATATCAACGGCAGAAGAATGTGCGCTGTGGCCATCTAAAATGAGTAAAACTTTTCCTTGGGGTTTCATTTTAGCAAAATGCTCTTTCAGCCATGTCATAAATAATTCTGCACATATGTATGCAGACTTTCTATTCATGTAGACTTTCGAACCAGGTGGTAGCCCATCCATAAATTCATCTTTTTTTGCACTCCTTTGTTATCACTACTGGAGGAAGAAAATTACCAGTTTCGTTGCAGCAAGCTATTACCGTCAATGTTTCACCTTTTTCGCCTGATGTGATTTAATGAACAGATCTCGATCCTTTAGTAGCTAAAACTTTACCAACTTTGTTGTTCATTTGAACACCAGTCTCATCCATGTTAAAAATACGGTCGGGCTTGTCCAAAAGGTCATTTTGTTCCAGAACTTCTGTAAGTAAGTCGTAGAAGCTGTTGATTTCAGCCCTGTTTAGAGCTAATGCACGTGACACTGAGAGACCTTCGGCTTGTCTAATAGATAATATAGAATTCCTTTCCATAAAGCTCTGAAGCCAATCAGTTCCAGCCAATTGCGTGTCTGGGTTAAAATTATGTTTTATTTTTAATTTCTCCGCGAACTGGTATGCTAAGCTGCGAACAGTTTTCCTGTCAGGGGGAAACCCGGATCTTTCAAGCTGCTGTATGTGAGCGACTAGCCGACGCTCATTTTCGTATCCAAGACTTGGCGGTTTGCCTACAACAATCAGATATTAAAAAAGTATAATACTAAATAAAAAAATATAATATATATTTTTGATCTTAGAACTACCCACCTAACGATATTTTTTTTATTTTGTGTAGCAAATCGACGGCGCAACGTCCTAGATGGTATTCCATGTCTTTGGATATGTCATTGATGCTAATTTGCCTATCTTGCATTTCTGCGATAGCTGCAGCTAATGTTTCCTCGGTCCAAGTAATTACACGTGGTTGGACGCCAGTTTTACGCTTGTATTTTCGGGGCATTTTCAATCTAAAACATAAAACAAACATTAAAATATAGCAAGGGATATATGCCCTTAGGGCCATATATCCCAAATCGTATCGGGGCACATATCCAGACTCGCAGGGATAGATGCCCTCTACAAAAAGTAAAACAAATACCATTAGTTAATCATTAAAATGCAACTGACAACAATTTACACATCCTACTACTTATTTAGAAGTTAAAATAAAACAAACTTACCTGTTACATCCAAAGTTATAGAGGAACGAAAATCACTCGCGAAGTAAAATCACGCCTGCTTATCTAGTCGCCGCCATTACTGTCACTACGCGCGACCGCACGAGCCAACGCTTTGTGGCCGAATGAAGTGGGGGAGGAGTGCGTTCATATTATAATACAATATCATACCCGCGCATTTTAGTATTCACGCAGTCGATTCGAGGCATCTATCCCGCTTGGGCATATATCCCGGACTTACCCTACACACAAAAATGACAATAAAATGGTTTTTCCTCTACCGCGTATGGTGCGTCGACTCGTAGCAAATTTAAAATCACGTCGAAATGTTTTTAGTAATAAATATTCTATTACTACTTTTCATTACGTTGCAAGCTTTTTTCATAAAAATATAATGTACAAATACCTTTTTCCTACTATTTTAATATATAAAATATAATTTAAATTTAGCCATTACAATGAACAACTTACATAAGCAATTTTATTGTTTATTGTTAAAATTTTATATCTTAACTAGATATTCTATATTTTTTATTTTTTATCATTTAAAAATATCTGTCAAGCTGCACATTTTTAATTAATGCTATATTTTATTATTTCTTATAGTTTAGCTGGGCCGTTATGATTGTTCATAAGATATTTCAGATCATCGACTTTAATATGTCAATGGAAAATGCTCAATAACTTTTGTTAAGACATCATTTCAATATTTCTTACACTATAACTGTCGAGTTATGATTTTTCATGACATGTTCTAGATTTTCAATTTAAATATGTCAATGTCAAATGCTCATCGTACTCAATCAATTACTTTTGTTAAGACAGCATCTTAACATTTCTTATAATTTAGCTAAACTGTTTAGGTTGCAAATCTTCAATTTTAATATACCATTGTAAAATGCTTATCACTCTCTACTAACTTTTGTTATGGACTTATTCAAATATTTCTTAAAGTTTATCTGGACTAGTGCTGTTCTTCATCAGGTGTGGAAGTATTCGAAATCAAATATATTCTATTTCCTGCCCAGGCCAAATAGAAAAAAAACTATTGAAGCCGGTCCAGTAGCTTAGAAGATGTGCTGGTACAAACAGACAGAAAAAATATCGAAAAATTGTAGATTCGTATTTTATTACTTTTTTTAAGGCCTCCCGCATTATTTTTTCATAAATAGATTCAATATACAGACTATTTCATTATAATATAGATAGATAGATTAATATGGATTACCGCCTTCACTTTATCTACGTTTAGAAATATATTTATCTCTGTACGGCATAAGGAATTTGACAGATTATAATCAACTTGATACGTAGTAGAAATTTAAATTGACATTGAAAGTTCTTACTACGTATCAAGTTGATTATTATCTGTCAAATTACTTTTGCCACACAGAGATAAATATATATCTAACAAAAAAAATAACAAACATATATATATATTTGTACATCTTATATGGAAATGGCTACACCACGGGGAGAGATTATATGAATATTGCCTGCATTTCAGACTTCAACGATGAGATTGCTGCGATATATATATATATATATATATATATATATATATATATATATATATATATATATATATATATATATATATATATATATATATATATATATATATAATATATAGGGTAAACTTACCAGTAACTGGCCACTTAACGACTTTCCTCAATTTAAAGATGTGGTACTAATTTCACATTCAGGTATCTAAGTTTTTTTTTATAGATTCATGTAAAGGATATCTTAAACTATAGGTTGTATTAGGCGTCAATTAAAATAAAACAATTGTTGATATAAAAAAATTAATATAAACAAAAAATGGCATTTTTTAGTAGTAACTGGCCGCAAAATTTATAAACTGGCATTCATGGATTCAGTAATTGGCAACATAAAATAAAATCAACTAAATATATCTTTACAACCTTGTAATTCAATTAAATACCTTTAAATCTAGATAGAAGATCAATAAGAAAATAAATTTTGTGTCTGTATATATAGATCTAATGAGATCTGTATTAATAGCACATATTTTTATCTATAGATCGTCTTTGGTTAATTGTTCGTGAAGATATGCATATGTGAAATCAGTTTCAGAATCAGAGGAATAAGTATTACTCTCTTGATAGCAAATATGACACAAAAATGAATTACTGTCTTCATCATCTGGAATGTGCAATCGATGACTGGAGGGAGGGTATACAATTAAAATGGAATCGTTTTTTACTCAAACAATGATCACAACATATTATTTGTTTGTTCGATCCTTTTGCATTTGACTTATTTGTTTCTTGATCCATATTCTATCGAGCTACTATTTTCATTGTTATCAGCCACATCTTTAAAGTTTTGCCAAATCCTGTAAATAGCCTTAAAGTTTTCAAACTATGAACTATTGCTGAACGACACTTTGCAATCAAATCAACTCCCACAAGATTGTAAAAGTTTGAGTACATTAGAACGCGGGAACAACCTTCGTTAACTGCAGATAAACTGACATTTTCTTCAGGTTGTTGTTTACATTGCATGGAGCAAACGGGTACAACCCAGATATACGACATCCATTTATCAATGTTTCAGGTTTAGAACAGGCAACAACAACCGTTTCTAATAATGAAGGACTCTCTTTTGTTAAAGTGGTGTGGTAATTATTTCCAGCATACCATTCTCTCAGTGCTTTTTTCCAGTCAACCTTAATTGGTCGGGACGTTGCTACACCTGCCGGCTGTAAAATACGCGTTAGGATATAGTGCCGCTAAATGGATTTTACGAGTTAAATATATAACTCAGCTATTTCTATAGTCAAATGAGTTATGTATGAGGTATGTCCATAAACAAACAATATAACTGGTAATTGAATATTGTTGTCTAAAAGGTGGTTATAGGAACAGTTAGCAATATAGCAGTTAGCAGTTAGCAATAGTCATAAAACACTGAAGCAGCCATCCAGCCCAAATTGCTCCGTCCTATACCCTACCCTAACCGGATGGAACTCTTAGGGTGACTCTGTCTGGTATTCTTTTATAAGGATATATAATCAACGAAGCACGAACAGTATTAGCAGCAGAGGAAGTAAACAGCACTGTCATATACTTTTTTGCGCGTCGTTTCTTTATATGATACACATTTTTACATCCTTTTTCAGCCAAAAAAAGTGTCTGATTTTGGACAAATATGGAAACCGGTTTTGTCAGCATTAAACATACGTGTGGGGTCTTTAATCGCTTCAGAGAGCTGATCTTCTTAATCAAAATATTGTTTTATTTCTGTGAATCAATTTTTAATATATTCTTAAGGTACACACACGCTTGCATTTGTCACCCTTTCCGATGTTCTAATAAAGATACTTGGGTGACGTTTCAAAAAAGCTTTAAACCAAATGTCTCCTGGTTTTCCATCTCTAATCGATTTACTCTTGAGTTCTTCTTCAAAAAATCCTGAACACATAAAGTGAAAATCCACGTCATGCTAGGTGTATTTTAAAATCACAGATTTCTCTTTCCTCAGCATCAGTTAATACAGTATCTGGGCGTGACTTAAACTTTGTATTAGGATTACGAATTTTGAACTGAATGCTACTTCTTGGAATACCAAACTTCTTTGCTGCCTGTCGAACATTACCCTAATCTTCTTTTACAAATTTCAAAGCGTTTTCCATAGCCTCTTTCGCATATTGTCGCTTTTTCGGCATTTTGTACTAATTTCCACTGTATCCTATTAAGAAATATATATATATATTAGTAACTGGCTTCACAACTGGCCGCCTATGCCAGTTACTGATTTCTACTACATATTGACTCTGATATTTTTTTCTTGGAAATATTGCCTTACGACTTATTTAATTAGGGTTAATTTTTGAGTAAAATTTAATTTTGTATAATTTAGTAGTAACTGGCACAGGTGTCTACTTACTAAAAAAAGCAAATGTGCAAGTCAGTAATTAGCCACCCCTTCAAACACAGCATCTAACAGATTTCTATAAAATACATTATTTAATTAACGTCACTTACCTCATGAACAACTCTAAAAACATATAAAGTTTACAGAAAAAAAATTGTAACCATAAAAAATTTCAATATTGCAAAATCTTCCCGCTTAACATATACTTAAGAAACAACCTTGCATGTCGTGACCTGCACGCCAACGGTCAAAAAATCGTCGACTATTTCGGCGTTACTGTCAATAACTTTGTAAAAATGTACTAGAATGCAAGCTAACTAATTAAACAATAATTTTAATAGACAACAGACGGCGTGCTGTTCATAATATTCTTATTTCGAACATCTAAAACCAGCAGTGGCCAGTTAGTGACAGTGGCTAGTTATACCTTAGTTTACCCTATATATATATATTTATATATATATATATATATATATATATGTATATATATATATATATATATATATATATATATATATATATATATATATATATATATATATATATATATATATATATATATATATATATATATATATATATATATATATATATATATATATATATATTTGAAAGGTACTCTATTTAATATATCCCATATTGTATTGATCGGACACGTTTTTGCAATTTAGCTTGTGACCACAATTAAATCATAAAAGTTTTATAACTCACAGCTATGTCATAACGCTCGAGTTCGTGGCGTTTGAGGATAACTGAAACTTATCCGTAACGGACATATAATTAAAATGTAAATCGACTTTTATCTACAACGCGGCCTTGAGGCGGGAGTTCTTTCTTGGAAACCTTACTTGTTATACTTTGTTAATCATAGTTTCGAATTTATTTATTAGGAAATTAATATTATAATACTTATATCACTTTAACACTATATACGCACGAATAGGATACGAACATATACACTAAATACGAT